>JANXJC010000005.1:30799904-30810416 GCA_027564655.1 Leptodon cayanensis
GGAGCGGCTGAGGGAACTGGGGTTGTTTAGTCTGGAGAAAAGGAGGCTGAGGGGAGACCTTATCGCTCTCTACAACTTCCTGAAAGTAAGTAGCAGCAAGGTGGGTATCAGTCTCTTCTCCCAAATAACAAGAGACAGAACAAGAGGAAATGGCCTCAAGTTGCACCAAGGGAGGTTTAGATTGGATATTAGGAAAAATTTCTTCAGTGAAAGGGTTATCAAGCATTGAAACAGGCTGCCCAGGGAAGTGGTGGAGTCACCATCCCTGGAGGTATTTAAAAGATGTGTAGATATGGTGTTTAGGGACTTGGTTTAGTGGTGGACTTGGTAATGTTAGGTTAACAGTTGGACTTTGATGATCTTAAGGGTCTCTTCCAACCTAAATGATTCTATGCTTCTATGCCCTAAAGTATCCAGGATATCTGGATGGGTTGGCAGAAATGGATTATGGGAAACCTTATGGAGAAATCTTTCAGGTCTGTTCTGGGGAATCCGCATGCTTGGGTGCCTCTCTGAAATGTCTCTGCACTGGCCACGTCTGGAGTGCTGTGTCCAGTTCCGGGCTCCCCAGTAAAAGAAACGTATGGACTTGCTGAAGCAAGTGCAGCACAGGGCCAAGAAGATGATTAAGGGACTGGAGCACCTTTCGTACAAGGAGATGCTGAGAGCTGGGGCTGTTCAGCCTGGGAACAGAAGGCTCGGGGAAGGGGAAGAGATCTTGTCAATGGCTATAAATGTGTGATGGAAGGCGATGAAGAAGAGCGTGCTAGACTTGCCTCAGTAGTGCCCACCAACAGGACAAGAGGTAATGGCAGAAACTGAAAAACATGAAATTACGTCTGAAAAAAAGAAAACACTTATTTTCCTTTGGGAGTGGTTAAACTCTGGAAGAGATTTCCTGAAGAGGTTGTGGAGTCTCCATCTGTGGAGATATTAAAAACCCAGCTGGATGTGGTCCTGGGCAACCTGCTTTAGCTGTCCCTGCTTGAACAGGGAGTTGGACTAGGTGATCTCAGGAGGTTCCTTCCAACCTCAGATGTTCTGTGATTTTGTGAAAGCTGCTCTGCTATATAGGAGCATCTGTAGATAGCCAGCAGTGACTCAAATGACACTGCAGCCTATGTTTAGGCCACTGAACAGATGCCCTAGAAAATGGATAGATTCTATCAACCGGTGAGATTGGGTTTAACTGACTAAATGCAGGTCTCTGGCTTCCTTTGTAATGGCTCAGGGCACCCTGCTTGCCTGCCAGCTGCTGTGCCAGAAGGCTGTAGGTATCTTGTAGAGCCTTCGCCAAAACTGGCAGAATCATGTGGGTCCCTCAGTTATGTTAGGACACCTCAGGCAGCACTACATGCCTTTATTTTTTTCATACCTGTAGACACCTTAGTGGGAATTGAATCTACCTATAGGCTCTACTAAATGTATTGATTAGATCATCACTGATTATAATGCTATCTTATACCTCTGTTGTCTCTATAAGACATCCAACAGGGATAGCTAAATTTAGATTTCCTATTCTGAATCCACCCTCTTCCTGTTCCCCACAGTGGCAAATCAGATGCCATTAAGCTACTCTATTTCCTAGAAGTCTGTGAAAATCAAGTACAGTTAAAGCCATAGTATATGGAAATCTGCTACTGGAAAGAGAGAAGGAACTGGAGAGTCCGGCTGGGAAAAGAAGTACATGATAAGCATTTACCAGTAGGCTTTTGAATATTTGCTCGGGGAGAATAATTTTTTCCTTATCTAGTCATTTTTTTGTAAGTAGTACAGGTGACTCCAAGTAGTTGTGTTTTGTTGGGAACCATCTATTACAAACACTTGTTTTGGTGGAAATGGAAAGCTACAATAATAATAATTAAAGAAATATAATTAAGAAAGAAAGATTATTGATGTGTGTTGACATGTATTTCTGTAAAACACTTCTTTAAGAGGTTTACATGTCTCAATGTTAGATACTGTCCTGTCCAAAACTGATTTAAAAATCTCAGTCTTTGACATACAATGTTCATTAATAGTTGTACTTTGTAGGTTGTTTTTTTTTTCCTTCTTAAAAAAAAAAAAAAGTCTTTTTCCTGAAATAAAGTCATCAGGAAGGAGGAATAAAGAGTAAAGTTTATAGTTCCCCATAGCAGATAATCTTGCCACCTGGGAATAAAGTGGAACTGTTTTGGAGCTAAAGTTACAAGTTCTTGGAGCATAACCAGTTAGAAATCTAGGAGGATAACTAACTTGGTATCTCAGAGGGTGCTGTTATCACTCCTTCTGATGCTACGAAATCATATATATTTGATTCCTTTTCTTTAACTATATGGATACTTTGAAGTCACAGACTATTGGATCTGTGGGATGATGGACAATAAATAGTGGTCAGAATATTCTGTAAACATTTTTAGATTTTTTTCCTTCCAATAAACAAAGAAAGATCAAGGAAGGCTACCCTACTTTTCCAAACTGGATTTCTGATTTGGATGGTCATGTAGTATATAGTAAAGTCCTAATGTTTAACCAGCTTGGGGAATGTTTTAATGGAATAAACAAAGGACACAACATCCCTAATAACAAAACTATCCTGTCACCTTCAAGTTGTTGCTTCAAACTGTGTAGAAAATAATGTTTAGAGTAAAAATGACTTTTTTGTTTCAGTATAAAAATGCATATTTTTCCTAGATTCTTTGAAAAGTCCAGTTGCATGACCAAAAGTAAAATAAAAAAAAAAAGCAAAATCCCTGACACAGTGTAGAAATTCAGCTTGAGGGTTAAATTTTGGCTCTACTAAAAGCTGTACATTGGTTCCAGATCATATTGCAGAAAGCTGAGTAATTCTGATGATAGGTGGTTTTACTAACTCCACTTACCATTCAATATCATTTTTGTCTATCTCTCCCTGATTATCTCTCTGCACACATGTGCGTGTGTGTGTGTGTGTGTATATATATATATATTCTATCTGTGAGTGAGTGTGTGTGTCTGTGAGTGTCAGAGTGAATGTGCCTATTTTCTCTTTTAACTATGTATACAAAGTTTGGAAGCAGAAATATTAAGAAAAATATTCTGAAAGAGGAGGAAACTTTTAAAAGAGCTTGCAAGTATCCACCTCGTCAACAGTTATTCCACACAAATCTATAGCATTATTTTGAACAAATATGTAAGAACAAAAATTTACCCTCTCTACAAGTTCTCCCTTTTTTGCCCTTGCTCTCCCACCCCACTGGTGTTCACTGAGTACCACTGCAGAAGTAAAACGAAACTGCTGTTAATGTATTTCAGGCCTTTGCAGTTCAATTCCTTTAGGAAATCTCAAGCTCATAAAGCTCAAGTGTATACGAAAATTCTCAAAATGTGGTTCCATCTTTAGTGTAAATGTGTTTACAAGCACATCTGGTTCCTCAATGAAACATGATGTATTTTGACTGCTTCAACCTTTGCCCAGCAA
Source organism: Leptodon cayanensis (assembly GCA_027564655.1). Lineage (NCBI taxonomy): Eukaryota > Metazoa > Chordata > Aves > Accipitriformes > Accipitridae > Leptodon > Leptodon cayanensis. Next base: position 30,803,344 of record JANXJC010000005.1, read on the forward strand.
ACAATAGCTTTTTCCTGTTCCTTTCAAGCAATCTGAAGAGCTAAATCATGTACATGTATTTATGTATTTATGGCATTAGGAAGCCCTCTCCCTTTTATGAATTCACAGAGCTGGTAGCTGAAAAATTATTTCACCTGAAAATACATAACGTGGGCTGGAAACACATTTTTAAAGAGCTCTGTGAAGTGCAGCATATTAAATAAGAAATAGCTCCGAGATGAAAATGAACTTCTAAATCAAAGAACGGGTGTCCTGTATATAAAGGTATGAAATTCTATATGGCTGCAAAGGAATATGACTTTCATTCTGTGAAGGCGGGAAAGAACAGTAGCAGCAAATTTATTTACTGTGAAAGAAATTCTAAAACTCTATAGTAAGTGTGCTAAGCATGTGCACACTACAGTGAGCTGTTACCAAATTCTAGTTTTCAGAAAGTGACAAAATTTTAAATAAAAAAATAAATATAGGTTTTTAGAGATGTCATATGAAACAGAATTTTTGTACACTGGATGTGATTTTTGAACCAGAAAAACTGGACAAATACCTATGCCGACACAAGTTAAGGCAAAATAAAAGCAGTAGTTGTGGAATGTACCTTCAGAGCTTCAGATAACTGATATTTATATTTTTTAATGTATGTCATGTAGAATATACGTAAGGAAAACTGTTACAGTGGCCTGTGACATTACTGAAGTTATCAGTCAACACTGCTGCAGATATTCAAACAAATTATGGGAAATTAACAAAGGCTGCCATTGGCCGTTTGTTAAAATTTTCTAACATTTAGAATTTGACTGGATAACAGAAAAGGTGCTCTTTATTGCAAAGCAAACCAAGCAATTACATATTTAAAGACAAGGTAATTATCAAGGATATGTCAGCATCCATCCATTTCGGTTTATATCAAAATAGTATCTAGGTATGTGGAAATTTCCACATGAAATGTTTAGTAGCAAAATGTCCATACAAAACAGTAGTTTTAATAAAGAGATCTATCATTTCATATCTTTCATTGTAAAAGTAGTTACTATTTTTCATTACAACCAAAAGCACCAGTATGTCCTCCTTATTCAGATTTTCTTAATCTTCACCTTTGGCAGCATGTTGGTTAAGCTGAAGAACACTGGCTTATCATTTTTTAGAAAGAGCCTTCTTTATCCTAGCCCAAACAGTTTTTTTCCAGTTACTCTTATCCAGGAAAGGGCTTCTGTTTCCACTTGAAACTTAGACCTTTAGGGTTACAGCTGCTTTGAATAATTATCAAAACCCAGACTTTAAAGATCTATGAATTAAGCTCAGCCATCATTATTTACTGACTGTGTCGGCTGGCTGGTTGGCTATCTATCCAAGACACACCTGTGCATTTATTCTTACGTTAGGCAATGCAAATTATAAGACATTGGGCTGTCCAAGATAACACAAAATTTTAGCAAGGTGACTATTTACAAAACCCTTTTTCTCTTAATGGAGATAGAGTGGAAGCTTTTGAATTTTAATCATATTGGGCGAATAATAGTCCAGACTTCCAAAACTAGCTTTATACTATTCATTAAAAACTTAATAAAATGATGAGAAAATGCTATTGCACACACAGGCAGAAAAACTAATGTTGTTTTATTCATTTAAATGTGATAACACAATAATGGTTGGTGTGAACGATTTCCAAGATGGTAGCAAGTATTTAACTAAATTTGCTGAATGTAGTAATGTCACATCTGTTTCAATACTGCAAGATATTGAAACTCGTTAATCTTTCTTGGCATATTACTAATCAGTTTTACAGGACTAATTGCATGTTTTATAATTAGTAGAAATAATGGTAATATTTTTCAGTTAGGAGGTTTAAATAAATAGTTCACATATTGTAATTTACTTACATGTTTTTAACGCCATAATTGCTAATATCATAGTAGGAGTCTATGCATAAAAAGGCAGTTAACTAAAACAAAGTGATTGGAAAATGAAGGAAATTAGCGTTTTTTCACCAAATTTTGCCTATCAGTTTGGAGAACACTGAAAGATGTGTTTGGAGATATAAGCAGAAGACTTCTTTGTGGTTTTGTGGCTTTTCAAGGGGCAGAACAAACCTGATGAGGTGGACAGCTTTCTGTGATGAGATAGGTGACTTTGTAGACACGGGGAGAGCAGTGGATGCTGTTTACCTTGCTTTTAGCAAGGCATTTGGCATGTTCTCCCATAGTATCTTTAGAGCCTTATTGATGAAACATTGACTGGATAACTGGGTGGAAAACTGGTTGGACTTTTGGGATCAAAATATTGGGATAGGGGATCCAAAGTCCAGCTGTTGTCTAGTCATGAGGAGTGGCATCCCTCAGGGACTGATACTGTGTTTGATGACATTTAACATGATTGTTAGTGGCCTGGACAATGTTAACAAGTTTGTAGATGATAACACAGGTTTACTATGTGTTGAGCGAGCTGTATAGGCTGGAGAAATGGGCTGGCAGGTATCTCAGAAAGTTCAGCAAAGGGAAATGCCAAGTTCTGCCCCTGGAGAGCTATAACCCTGTCAGCAGTTGGGAGTTGACGGGCTAGAAAGCAGCTGTGTAGGAGATCCCTGTGGAGTGTTGGCAGACAGCAAACAACATTAGTCAGCAGTGTGTCCCCGAGGTGAAGGTGGCCTGCTGCATACTGGGCTGTATTGGCAAGAGAGTAGCCAGCGGAGGAAGGGCAGTGATTATTCCCAGCGCTCTGACACTTGTGCAATTGCATCTGGAGTACTTTGTCCAGTTTGGGGTTTCTCAGTACGAGAAAGACTTTGACATATTAGAATGAGTCCCATGGAGGGCGACCAAGAAGGTTTGAGATTTTGTTCCATTTTAAGAAGAAGAACTTAAGTGGACGATCTAATTGCTGCATTTGACTACATAGTAGGAGATACAGAGAAGATGAGCCAGACGCTTCTCAGAAGGACAAAGTGATAATGAAAAGAGGCAATGGTCAAATGTTGCAGCAAATTCTGATTAGACATCAGTAAAAAAATATGCATAATGAGGGAAGTCAAGCATTGTTTTGCCAAAAAGATTGTAGGCTTTCCATCCTTCAAGGCAGTCAAAGCAGAATTGAACAAGGCCTTGAGGATCCTGCTCTAGCTGGACCTGCTCCAAATAGGAGGTGGGACTGGACAGTCTTCAGAGGTCCTTTCTAACCTGTATGAGGCTATGCTTCTATGAAGGCCATTTTTCTCTTTGGATTACACAATTTGGATTACACATGTGTGATGAGCAGTGGGATTTAAGTTATAAGTATGAAGATCAAGTTTGTTCTTTAGTTGTAATTGTGATATAGCCGGGTATCAAGACTGTGCCTGTACACACATCCAGTGCTTTTAAGTTGTTAATTCCATGAGTGGTTCAGGAACTCCCCAACAAGTCATCCTCATAGATGAGATAATAGGCTGGCTAGAGACACTGGACCGACTTCTAACTAGGTGATTCCTTGCCTTCATTGTTAAGTATTGAGAATCAGTAGTCCCATCAAGGACTACAAGAACTTTGCTAGGCCATGCAGAGATGCAGTCAAGGAGGCTAAGGCTCAGCTGGAACTGAAAATACCCAAAGATGTCAAGAACAGTAAGAAAGGGTTCTTGAGATACATGAGCAGTAAGCAGAAGCAGAGGAAAGACAGTGGAAGAATAGCTGGTCTGTGGCCTCTTGCAAGGGCTGAACCCACATAAATCTATGGGCCCAGGAGAAATCCACCCCAGGGTATTAAGAGTAGTGGCTGACATTTTTGCGAGGCTACTGTCCACTGTCTTTAATCTTTTAAAAGTTGTGGAGATAGGGGATATCCTTGATGATGGGACGAGGGCAAATGTCATACCCACCTACAAGAAGGGCCCAAAAGAGGATGCAGGAAACCACAGGCCCATTAGTCTTACTTTGATCCCTTGGAGGGTAATGGAATGAGTCTTCTTAGAAACTATTAGAAGTGAAATGAAACAGGTGATTGGGAAAAACCAGCACAGATTTACCAAAGGCAAATCATGCCTAACTAACCTGATCACCTTCTACAACAAAACAACATCTTCTGTCAACATGGGGACAGCAGTGGATATTGTTTACCTTGACTTCAGCAAAACATTCAACACAGTTTCCCAACCACACACAGAGGGTGGTGATCAATGGTTTTTACTCAGGCTGGCAGCCTGGCACAGGTGAGGTCCTGCAGGGATCAATACTGGGTCCTACGCTGTTCAACATCTTCATAAATGATCTGCACGATGGGATTGAAAGCACCCTCATCAAGTCTGTTGATGACACTAAATTGGGTGGTGAGGTGGACGTGTCAGAAGGGAGAGCCGTCTTACAGAGAGACCTGGACAGGCTGAATGAGTGGGCAAGCAAGAAAAAAACTGTGTGAAGTTCAGCTGTATCAAGTGCAAGGTCCTGCACCTGGGACAAGGTAACCAAAGAGCCAAGTACAGGCTGGGGTCTGCGTGGCTGGGGAGCAGCCTTGCTGAAAAGGACCTGGGGGTCCTGGTGGGCAACAAGCTGAACACGAGTCAGCGGTGCGCTGCTGCAGCAACGAAGGCAAATTGGATCCTGGGCTGCATCCACAGGGGCATTACGAGCAGAGAGAGAGATGCGATCATCCCACTCTACTCAGTGCCTGCCAGGCCACCCCTGGAGTACTGTGTCCAGTTCTGGTCCCCACAATTCACGAAAGACACAGGCAGACTGTGGTGTTTAGTTGCCTGCTGGAGCTAACCCACAACAATTAGTTTTTTAGATTTTTAACGAACTCTTTGCATGCCTGTGCAACACGTTTATTTCCCGTCTTATATGTGAATGCAGATGGAAACACATTGATCAAAAGGGGAAAAACAGTCAGATTGTGCACTGTAGTAGGACTCTTCTATCACTGAATTGTCCCGGAGGATTATAACATGGTGTATCAAATTACGTTCCAAATTGTGCAAGTGTTTGCAAATGTTTGTCTGCATTCATTTGATTCTAAAAGGGAAGGGCTAAAAAGTATATTAGGTGGCATGGGTAAGGTGAACTGACTTTCTAAACGTAAGTAATATCTGTGAGCATTTAGGAATTGTAGTAACTGGAGTATGTTTCAAATTTTTTTCTCACTTTCCCTATTTCCCTTTAGGTTGTGAACTTATTCAAGTGAGTTTACAAGCACTTTATTGTTCTCCAGAGTTCAGATAGTTGCTAAACTGCTCGCCGCAGCTTTACATTTAAAATGCATGTTATAACTCCCTACAGAGTAGTAAAACATTATGCCTTAACCCCATTTGAGCATACAGAAGAATACTTTTAACACCTTTGTTATTGCTGCTACTCAAACTAATACATTTCACCATGTCAAAACCAATTGCCATCACTTCATAATTAGAAAAGAGTATGGGGAAAAAAACCCCTCGATAACAAATGGCTATGATGATTTGCTTGTTTGTGCAGATATGCACAAACAAGGGCAATTCTGCCACAAAGAGCTTACAAATTAACTGAGAAATATTCAAATAATCACATGCTTGTAGCCCAGCAAAAAGCACTAATGCTACCTTACAGGAGTGGAAGAACTTTGGATTTCAATATTACTTCAACAGTTAGTTTCAAACAAGTCTAGTCAATCGGAAAGCCATTAGCACTTCACACCATCTGATTTCTACAGAATTCTTCTTGCGAGGACAAGCCAGGCACACAGACACAATGTGTGACTGTGGAGATTACTACAAGGATAAAAATACACCAGCTGGGGAAATAAACAATGTTAGCTCAAAAACATTGCCACTATTAGTCTGTTGTCACAAATTCTTTTATATATGTGAACCTCCTCCATATGTTTTTATTTAAGTCCATTAAAACAGTATTATGTTTCACTGCCTTAGGAAACTCTGGAATCAATGTGTCAAGGTCAAACCTTCTTCATAAATACACTTTGCTTTATATAGTTTAATCTATGCTGATTTACTAGCTGAGAAATTTTCAAACACATAGTGGTAGAGTATGATAAAGAGTTGCATCTGCATATTTACCATTCCTTCTACCTTTAGACACTAATATTAAAGATCATTTGAAAAAGAAATACTGATAATCTTGTTAATAAGAATGCTTATTCTGGCTGCAGAAAGTATTCAGATAAATCCCTGAAACACCTGGGTGCTGCAAAGTAAAGATTATTTCTCTCTCTGCACCTAACATATACAATAAAGGTATAAAGAAAATTTTGTAGTGTTTACAGTCTAGCTAGTGGTGCTTACATCAAAAATATAATGACAATTTCACTGTAACTTGAGTCAAATTCAACACATTTTCTGACTAAAGCAGAATGTCTGAATTTAAGATTCCAACCACAAGAAATCATTTGGAGATATGACTTGCAATAAGAATTACAGGATGTAAATGCATTTTAGAAAAGAGGAAGGAGTGACAAAAGTCAGATGAATTAAAGTGCAAGGTTGGCACTTTCAGTACCTCTTTGGTCAGCGTGGTGATCAATGAATTTGTCTTTGCATTGTCAGTGATAACAAGGGATGAAATGAAGAGCAGAAGTTGGCCATTCTTGCAAAAAGTGCATTCCACATTATGTAAGTTCCAAAGCTCCTGTGTCATAAGAAAGTCCATTGACAAATCTGTCAGATACTATTAAATGCTATACACAGTTGCTTCTTCTGTATGGCTGTCAAAGTTGGATGCTTCAAAACCCTCTCAATGTAAGACTCAATGCACACGTTAGGTGCTTAATTTAATGGGGTGTATTGGGTTTGCGTGGAAAGGTTTTGGTAGTGGGGAGGCTACATGGGTGGCTTCTGTGAGAAGCTGCTGGAAGCTTCCCCTGTGTCTGACAGAGCCAATGCCAGCCGGCTCTAAGACGGACCCGCTGCTGGCCAAGGCCAAGCCAATCAGTGATGGTGGTAGTGCCTTTGGGAGAACAGATTTAAGAAGGGAAAAGAAGTTGCAGGGCACACGGAAACTGCAGCCAGAGAGTGGAGTGAGAAGATGTAAGAGAACCAGCCCCGCAGACCCCCAGGTGAGTGCAGAAGGAGGGGGAGGAGATGCTCCAGGCGCCGGAGCAGAGATTCCCCTGCAGCCCGT
>JANXJC010000005.1:30818546-30830991 GCA_027564655.1 Leptodon cayanensis
GTGCCCACTAGACCATGGTACAGAGTACCTCGTCAATGCGCTTTTTGAATACCTCCAGGGATGGTGACTCAACCACTGCCCTGGGCAGCCTGTTCCAATGCCTGACAACCCTTTCAGTGAAGAAATTTTTCCTAATATCTCACCTAAATCTCCCTTGTTGCAACTTGAGGCCATTTCCTCTCATCCTATTATTATTATATGGCAATTATTAATATTGGGCACCTTATTTCAGGGCCTTGCAGACCATACAGTCAGTAAGTTTACGTTTTGAGGCACATGATATGTTACCTCTTAACAAAGGTCTGTGCTTCTGCAGTGTAATGAATTTTAAGAATGATGCAGAAATCTCTACAAAGTGAAAACGGAGAGGTAAGTTCTGGCAATAACATCATAAAATGCAATGATGTAGGTCACAGTGAAATAGCAAAATATTTCTGCTGTGTCCTTTGTTGTTAGGCTAATATTACTTTAACTGCTGATATTCACAGTATTTATAATTTAAATGTAATTTGAATAGATAAAGTGCCAGAAAAAATCCAAGATGTGTTGCAGATCATGATTGATATGATGCTCGTTTCATTTAAATACATTTATGTGTGAATAGCCATCCAAATATATCTATTATAACACCAGCAGTATGACAGAATCATCATTCCTTAAAATCTCTATTACTAGACTGTAAGTGGACTGTTAAACTTTGGCTCAAGGGCACAATAACCCTCACATCAGCATAATTTAATCATCAACATAAGCTAATGGAAAGTTAAATTTGATGTTCAAGACAGTGTAATTCTTTCCTGTTTCATATATTCCACGCCTATAGATTTTCCAAAATGGGTGATTTTTTTATATTGAAATGTCTTTCCAGACATAAATACTTTAATGCTTTTCTATACTCTTATTATTTGATGGAAATGAAATTATCTTATTTCTTTTCTATCTGCCTTGAGAATGATATTTTTGTTCTTCTGGAAAATATTTTCTGATATATAACTTTTAAGAAATTGAGGTATATATTTATCTGTCCTGTGACAATAGATTCCTTTAACTGACAAAAGCTTTTTCTGGGGTGCTGTTGACAACCATATAAAATACACTATTTGGCCTACAAAACATTGTGGACATTTACTTATAAAGGGAAATGACCTAACACAAGTTCATAAATATCCTTTTGCTTGATGTATGAATCTGCCTCATATGACATGGTGTAGCCAGGGGGCACAGAGTGAAACCAGGACATGCCACATGGGAAGACGGAGCAAAGACAGCACATCATCCTGCTCATGTAGACTGAGGAAGATCATGGCTGCTCCGCACTTTATAGGGCATCTCTGACCGATACTGAAAAATTGCTCCATTTTCTGGGGACAACTGAAGCGTACAGCAGCTTTCCTGGCACATCTTCCTTCCTGTTTATATTCTCCATGTCAGTAATACTAAAGTAACTGTGTACAGGCAATAAACAGCCTCCACTTGTGGCTGAATAGACCGTGCCGAGCAGGTTAGCGCTAGAATTCTTTGCTTGACTGACCTGATGTAAACCAAGTTAAATGAAGAGGATGACTAGGGCCAATATCACTTGTGAGACTCTGTGGGGTTCGTAGGATGAAAGCAATGATGGTTTTGTTGCAATGACCCCATTAGAGGTTTTTCTATACTAGTTGCAAAGTGACTTCATTTCTTTGAATCGTAGCACAGTGTAAACTCAGCCTATTCTTTCAAAACACTCTTTAAAATTGCCTCTTCTGTGTCTACCAGTGATATTACCATAGCTTTCATCACAGACACTAAGTTCATGTTTAATATGTCCAATCACTAAAAAGATAAAACGCAGATCCTCATCTTTAGCTTTTGTCCAGGCTCTTCTACATTTTTCTTTTCACTGAGTGATTGCTTGACTTCTTGTGATTTCATTTTATCCTGAAAACCTGCTGGGCCATTCAGCACCGATGGAGTGGCCTTGCATGAGTCTGATTTTGATTCTCGTGTGAGTGTAGAAACCAAATATAACCTAATGGAGTTAGACCACTGACAATATCTGGTTTCTGTTAGATAAGAAGTCAGGCCATCCAAGTTCTTTGCAATTATTTACGTCACTTTAAAAATAGTTTACTAATTTAAAATATACCTGTTAACCCGAATGCATCTCCAAAGTTTAAAAGATCCAGTGAATCTCAGAGTATTTGAATGGAATGATGTCACGGTGTTGCCTGATCGTATAGGGCATTTATGAGGGAATCTTTTTGTTGATGCCTAATATTATCTCGTTGCATGTTGTTCAGATTTATTACTACAGGTGATATGAAAAAGAAACAGTCAATTTTTTTTTAGTGCACTGTAAATGGCTCTTTAGCCCAAATGTAGTGCATTTTATTGGATCTTTTCTTGTTACATATTCAGATCTTATAAGTCTTGGAGTTATTTTTCTAATCACAAGACAGAAGGGTCCTGCATGACTGAGAAAGGAAAAGTCATATTGACTAAACTGTTTGGAGTTTAGTTAACATCTGTTTAGTTCTAGTACTCCACAAACCCTTGTCTGACATAAAATCTTCGTCAAAATGTCAACAATGGAGTCTCTTCAGGTAAAGAATGATCCTAAACATTTTTGAGACATTTAAGAAGATATTCTTGCAAAGCCAAGGAAGACCAAACTCTACTTTCTTATCATTTATAAATAGGAAAAAAGACAGGAATTATGTCTTCAGGAAAAAAAAACAAACAACCTAACGTCACCAGATACATCCATAAAGAGCATGGTTTCATTAGTTTGATGTCATGGTGTGCCAGGCTACAGAACAGGTATTGAAGCAGGAATTTACTAAAGCCACTGTGTAAAGGAAAATGGGTTAAGAGCAATTAGATTCCCAGGGTAGGACTGCCAAAATAGTCTATATTTCTTTGATAAAGCACCTGGTCTTGTAGGATTAAAAAAGAAAAATTAAAAAAAAAATGCATAGTGTTGTGGAAAAACAATTAAATTAGAGATGATGGTGGTTAACAGAAAAATTGCTGAACAAGTATGAAATTAGTTAAAAACAAGAAGGTTGCTGGTTGTGATGAAAAGAGGATGTAAAGTGGGGAGATGTGAGAAGTACATTCCTCAGCTCATGATGCTGGCATGAAAACTGACTTGTATTACTGACATTCGAGAACAGCACAAGTTCAAGGACATTGTCAATAGAGGAGGACTGGGGTATTGCATGAGAAAAGTTAGATGTTCTTGAGCTACTAGAAATGAGCAGAAATTCAACAAGAGAAATTAAAACCCATGACTTTTCACGTTTAGATGGGAGATCAGTAAACAGAAGCAACACAGGGAGACAATCACCTAAGTATATTAGCTAGTCACAGGATACTTATGACCATCTAATACACTGTGATACTGAAAAAGTTAATTTATCTGAAGTTGCTTTACGAAAGATATTCTAACACACATGAAGATCGTAATAATTCCTTTTTAAAAGACCCTGTTGAAACTTCACTGGTAATAAGGTATACATTGTACACATGTTCAAGGCAGATGAATTTGGAATGCAGATGTGAAGAAAGTCTACTAGCTGTATCAGAGAAAGGAATCTAACACATGGGGTGAGATGAATGAGTTTCATCTTGTCTAGCAAAACAGAAGCTGTAAAGGGACAAGACTGCTACCTGTAAGTGCATTGGGGAATAAATGTTACGTGAACTGAAGGGAAATGTTAGCCCAAGAACAAACAAGGATAACTCATCCTGAATAAACTTAACTAGAAGTTCAAAAACTACTGTCTAACCAGCAGAGAGATGGTTTCTGAAAAGACTTCCCTATAAAGGAACACACATCATGATTTTAAGGTAGATATCAGGTCATTGCGTTTAATAAAACTGAAAAGGACCTGAATCTCAAATGCACAAAGTCAGGTTAGTAAAAGTATTTTTAAAAAGTTCAGAATAAGCCACTTTGAATTGTCCCAAGTTAATGAGCTATAAAAGCATGGATACTTTCACTGTGACAAGAAACTTCTTCCCAGCGGTAAATGTAAGCTCTCTTGTTCTACTTCTACGGAAGGTAACTGGGCTTTTATCACCCCAATATACAAGGGGTCAGCCAGGCACTCACTCACTCACGGTGTCTGCCCGCATGTAGGCTCACTCTCTCGGCAGAATCAAGACAAAGCGAGGCAGCTTTTCATTTAGTGGAAGAGGGGTTAGCTGCCTCTCATTTACTGCAGGGCATCAGGGGATCAGCTTCGAGCGGCCTCCGAGCAGAGGACAGCAGAGCTGCAATTTACCATTCCAGGATAACTTCCTAATGGGCAAAGCTAAAATAACCCCTGGATTTTGCATCCCTAATGGATGCAGAAATGTCATGTTGCATTTAGATAACTGTGGTATATGGCATGACATAATTGCCTGCAGTAGTACATTACTGGGCTGAATGATCCAAGAGGCTCATATTCATATACACTCCAGGTACACGCGAAATGCAAAATTTATTACAGGATTCAGGATGTTAAACATTTGAAGCTGTGCATCACCCAGCTCTTCCTAGTCTGAACTAAATTCAGTCTTTTTACTAGAATAAAGTTTTTCAGATGTTTCCTGCCTGTTGTTGCTGCTGAGCTTTTTTGAAAATGACTGTTGAAGGACAGGATGACTCTATGGCTGAATCTTGGCATATAGTGAACAGATGCATAGAAAATTGAAACTTTTAAACATTAAAGGTCAAGATTTTGTAGTGAAAACCAGGACTGTAACCTAGCTAATCACTTCAGAATATAACTTGCAATATATGTTTCCTGTGGGCATAAGCACAATGTCATTCTTAAGGCAAGCTTCCTATTCAGAGGTTATACCCTCTGAGGTCTACCGGAATAGAAATGATCTCAGTAGGAGCTTGAAGAAATTACATGCCTTAGACAACAAATTATGCTTGAATGCATGACTGTTCACTAGCGAATTCAAATAGGACCTTGTGAGTAAAATGCAAAGGCTATGAGCTGCTGAAATTAGATTATAGCTGTCCGGGAGCCTGGTACAGAATTCGTTGCTCTAGTTCATTTGTTTCTTTCAGTTGAAAACCAGCGACAGGGACCACCCAGCCCACCTCCATGTCAGAGACCATATATAGGCAAGTGCCAAGCGATTTAAACAAAACGTGAAAAAATCCAGCGAGAAAATAGCTGTTCTGGCTGTGAGAACAAATAGCAAGGATCAGAGACATAAGCATCAATGTCTCCTCTGGCAAAACCAGAAAAGACCAAATTCCTTAATGCAGACCATTCTGAGGTGATAAAATTAATAAACATTAAGGTCTATTGAATATCCCACAGAAATGAAAGAAGGTACAAATCCAGTTAACTCCTCCTCACCCCTCCCTACATACTTTTTGTAGACAACTTTTTAGTGCGCTTTCCAGATAAATCATGATTGTGCCTTGACAGTCTTTCAATCTAAAGTTTTCAGTACTTTCACCTAAAGGAATGATTTAGACAATCACCTTTCTGTAGAATATTTCCCTAGTGATTAATGAGATTCTTCCTTCATTAGCCAGTTCACTGTGTCACTAAGAAGTTGGTCTGGTTTAGTCTGATAATTCTGTGTGGAGGGGAAACTCAATAAGCATATGCTATTACAAGATGGTTTTCTCAGGAATTTTGTAGTAGATGGAGGACGCTTGCAAGTTTGCTGTAATGGGGAATATCTAGCAATTTTTTAATTTTCTCTTCCTCTCAAATCATCACACCTCCACAGTCAATCTTCTGCTCAATTTTATATTTCTCCTCGTCTGATTTTTTTTTTCCCCCTATTTTACTTTCATAGCATGATCCAAAACCTCCATAGCATGGAATGTCATCCTTAGAAATTTTGGACTGTGGACTACTATCAAATGTAAACATTTCCTGAGCAACTTCATGAGTATACTTGCACTTCATGGACCACTTTGTGTCTGCAAAGCACAGTGAAAGAAGCAGTGTCTTGGATGATTTGGTCAGCCCTTGTCCCTGGTCTCCATTCTTTACGTTTGATTCCAAAGTCTTTTTCTTCAGGGTTCTTTTCCTCTATCACTTAACAGAAAGCTGATATTTTGGATGAGTAATGAAGAGGCTTAATTTGTGATGCCCTTTTCCCACTGGAATTTTTATTTCATTCCTCTAAATACAAAAATAAATTCAAGCAAGTAAGTGATAGTGATGAAGTATTTTCCTAGGCAGATTGATCTGTTGATACTGCTTTGTGCTGATTAAATGTGATGACAAAGGGAAATGCATTTTTCTACCACATGGTCATTTCATAGTAAACCAGATAGTGGTGCCAAGTAAGTGGCACAGTATTAGCAGCATTACCATACTACCATTGCTGGGCACAGGAAGAAGTGGTACACAGCTCTTTCTCATGCTACCCCCATCTCTAGTTTTAGTTTAGATCTTTGGAGCTGGTACAGCTAGAATAATTGAGAGCCTCCGTCAGGCAAAAGCTGCCTCAGAAAGTGTGAACGTAAATACTACATATATTTGCACTCCTAGAGATAAGAAACCTACTGTTTGTTTTATGTTTGTAGTGTCCGTCCTGTTATCTCTTGATTGTTGATATGAAAAAAAAAATTCAAATACATTAAAATTTTTGTAATTTTCACAGGAGACAATTTCAGTTTTAAGAAGGAAATGTATCCCTTCAAGTTTGGCTTTGCAACCACTTTCTGATGTCCCAGAAGTATATTTTTGCTATTAGAGCATCTGTAGTTTCAAAACATTATGCCAGACAAGTTCTACAACTATGGGACTCCATAGAGAGAAGGTGGGCCTACCAGAACAGGAACCGTTCTGTCAGATAAACGCTTTCAAAATAAAGATAACTCTACACAGATGTAACATATATTTATAGGCATATGGGCACATGGCACCACAGATTTTTCTTTTTCTAATAGGTCCAAAAAGTGTACTGCCTTATGTTAGTTTCACATGAGGGTCTTTCTCCTCTCTCGAAGAATTTCATCTGTTCTGTAATCCTGAACATGAGTGGGTTTGTTTGGAGTAGATGAACCCTGTTTGGTTTCCCTTCACCAAACATTAAGGACTGAGACTTAAGCAGTAAATTTCACAACAGGTATTGCGTATCACCATTCCTTCATGCCAGGCTCTGGGTATGGAATACTCAAGTCAGGGTGAAATATGTGATTATCCAGAACAAAGGCAGTGGTCCAGAAAGAGTGTTTACATCCGTGCTCATGCTGAGGAAGTAATCCACTGATCCAGCAGGAAATTCTTTTCTTACATTTGACAAAACTTCAGAGTCTAAAGCAGTTTTCTCATGTACCTCACTCGCGCCTTGGAATTGGCATGATTCAATACCGATTTCTATCCTCAGCAATCTGCTCTTTGTTGTCACTCTAGCATAGACGGTTTCAGACTGTGCCTACTAGCTTCCTCACCTCAGGAGATCTAGGTCGAGTGCTGAATTAGAAATAGCCTTATCTACAAGTGAGGCACTCAAAAGCTGCTAAACCACTCCGGGAAGGTGAATCTGGGCACATGCAATAGGCACCAACTTAAGTTTCCTAATAAAAATGTAGACCCGCTGGAGTCTGAGTCATCTGAGCAAATATGTATGCATACAAAGTAGACTCTTCTTATGGTCAGTGAAGTGGGTACTTCTACGGCATAATCGATCTCATCCTAATGTTAATGCCTATAATAGAACTGTGTATTTTTGGTCATTCATTATAAAGAGCTTTGAATGACCAGCTCAGACTTAAATGTTGACACTGTAGATCCAAATTATGTGAGAGGAAACCATTATGGACACTATAGACATCTAGGTATCTAGATCATGAATCCCATATGGGCTCCTGGACATTTAAGCAGTTCTTAGGTTAATCAGTGTTCTTACAGATCTTTCTTTTGAATTTAGGTTTCTAAATTCTACTTAAAATATACTGTAGATACTGGAATGCTTTTTTTGTAGCTTATCTTTAAGGACTATAGGGGACTATTGCTCCTGAGACACCTTATACTAAGCAATGGAGACATGTGACGCTGTAAGAAAATGGGTTTTGGAAGTCCTCCCATACCTTGATTTAAGTTTCATTTTCCTCATTAGACTGAAAGAAGGAATTGAAGTATATTCTATCGCACATGGAGAAAAATATATGTTGCAAATCTCACTGAAAGTAAAAACTAGTCTTTAAATGACCTGTTTATCACACTACTGGCATTCTTCAACAAAGGTTAAACATGGACGAAGAGTAGTTTCTTGAAGGTGGTCTTCCTGGTTAAAATTTGCATTTTAAAAGTTTGAATTTTGCCTATATTCAAAGAGGGCTTTAGGTGGTAAAACGTCCTTTATATTTCTAGAAGTTAGGTGACACCTCTGTATCTAAATCTTTGCCTGCCTCAAGCACCTTGGTGCTTAAGTTACCACATTTTCCTCAAGTTTGTATGGTTTTAGTCTTCCTTGTGAATCTAGTGCCTTCTTCCTGTCCTGGGTTTAACAATCCCAGAAAGCAACGGAAGGCTCCAGATTTTCCTCCTTCTTGTTACTTTGTTCACACTCAGATGCACCAATGCCAAAGTAATAAGTAAAAGTAGTAACACATTGTAAAGAAGCACTTCACTGTAATGCTTGCACCTTGTTATGTGACAAGTGACACATTTCACATTACTTTGGAGTCATCTGAAATAATTCCAGGCATACACTGAAAGAGTTCATTGCCTGCTCCTTGTGGCATACTGATCCACTGGAGCTATGTATTTTTTTCTCTAGTTTGCTTTGCAGTGTAAAGGCTCTCTGGCTCATCGTTCAGTCAGAGCGCAGGTGAGGGGTTGCAGTGTCTCGTTAGCGTGCACAAAATCGGTGCGACTCAGAAGAGGCTGCCTGAAGACTGTACGTTAACTCACCCTGGTTTCGTTGCATTAATGTAAATGGCCGAAAGTTAAATGATAATTTTTTCATAAAGTGACTGTAGGCAACATGTAATACCTTGTGCTGGACCAGAATCTTAACTAATTTTGTAGGGCACTTGTTGCAAACTGGGGACAGGTTGGACTTCACTGTAGAGGAAAAGAGAGCAAAAAGTGCATTTTTGCAATTCTCCAGTCAGAAGAGCGTTCTGTGCATGATCATTTCCCAGAGTAAGTCGCTGATGTTGTTATTGTCATTATCTATATGAGCATCAGTCCTGCTCACAGGCTAGCATGGTACTGTATTAGAAACTAATAACAAAAATAACAAAAGGTCTCTCCTGCAAAGAATCGGTATTCTAAATGCAAAGGATGAAACATCAGATAGGTACAAGCACCAGAAAAAGACCATGCACATCAATATGGCAGGCAGTCCTGCTACCGTATCTGTTGCCTGACTTTTGCCATTTTTTTTCCCCCGGGCAATTCAATAAAAAAGAGGTTTACTAAAAGAGGATAAAGACAAATACAATTGTGTGTGTACAAGTAGCTCCTCCCAAGTGGCAAAGGGGAGTGTCAAGCACAGAGATGTTTGCTTGAAAATTTTCCCAGATGGATGACAGGGAATATAATTGTGGTCCAGTCCAGGAAAAAATTACTGGGAAGACTGGATACAGACTGGATACAGAGAAGGGAAATATATTTAACACAGTACAGAAGGGGAAAACAGCGGAAGAGATGGATAACGGTTAAAACTTGATGGAGTAGAAACAAAATCTTTGTAGCAGCATCTCTCTGGTTATTAGTAGGGAGGACTGTCTTTTCTAATCTGGAATAAAAAAAAAAATCCTTTCAGATGTCGGGATGCAAGGTAGTGAGAGTTTTATCTTTGTGAATGGACAGGACAGGCTGTCTCTTAGATCTGTCACTCAGGCTCCAGGTCTTAAGAAAATCCTTTATATAGAATGAGAGAATGGTTTTAGCTGAAGATGATATACAGGGTAGGATCCTGACCTGCAGTTCTCAGTAAAAGAGGTAGCAAGACATGTTTTTCAATAGAAAAAAAAGAAGTCAATTTAGCTATAATGATTAGATATTTCTAAAATAAAGTTGGAGAAATCTCTAATATTTTGGTTTGGACAAAAATGAGAAGGTGGAGAAATGAATAATACCCCTCTTCCCCCCACCCCAAGTCTAGCTTGTGGAGCCACTATCCAGACACATTGCAGAAGATGGGTGTCAGGATAGATGAATGTTTAAAGATTTTTATGCTGACTTTTTGCAATTAAACCACCCCTGTGCTTTGTATAGAATTTTGGGGTTTTTTTTTGTTTCTTGTCATACCAGGTTTAGACTGGAGTCTTCAAGTGATCACATTACAATAGAGGACCTAAACTGTGTAAAAAGAATTCTGACAAATAAATTCCAAATAAAGGAACAAGATTTTATGCACTTATCCCTGAAGTCCATGGCAGCCATTTCCATAAATTCTAACAAAAATTGGATTATGTCTGAAGAAAAATTAAACTGAGAAACAATACCAGTGTTCATTGCATTTGTTTGTTGAAGTGCTCCCTCATAATAGATGTTTTTTCTGGAAAACAAAGATTTGCTAGTAGGAATGCATTCTGATCTTTACTTAGGAAACACACAATTTTCACGAGACAACCAATTAAGCCCCACTAAGATCAGTTGCTAAATATCAGCTGCCTGTAGGCTGTAGGCCTGTAGGCCTGTCACTGCATAGTGACCTAGAACTTGCCATTATATGAATAATAGGGGCTAAACAAAGAACACAGGCATTAATTTCTGAAGTGGAAGAAAAGAGTAAATTACATTTTAATTTATCTGTACTTTGAACATCTTTGCCTGAAGAATTTTCAAGCTTAGGATGAAAAGGAAATTCATTCACTTATCTACTTTTTTCTGCTTTTCTGCATGGTAGAAATCAGATCTATTGAGACTGGTTAAAGCTAGCAAATAAAAAATGTATTTGACAAAGACAAGTCCTCTGTGCTATGTAATAACCTGCAAATAATTATGTTCTTTGAGAAAACAATACTTTAAAAATTCAGGTATAATTACTTAGGATGCTGATATCTACTATTATAGTAGTCAAATTAATATTTGGGCTTATTAAATGTCACAGTTCTGAATTGTGCAGTAGCATAAACTACTGATTTGATTATCCAGGCTGCACTGAGCAAGATTTAAGGAAAATGGAGACACTGACCCAAAAAATGAATTTGGTACTATGTTGTTAATTTATCATAAACCAGCCAGGACTTGTAGTAGGAACGGTCGGGACAGGATTTCCACACACAGGTAAGCCTTGACTGAGAAAATATGTAAAACCGTGTCAGATAGATAACTGACTAAAATAAATCAATGGAAATACGTTTTCAAGAGAACTGCAGAGGAAATTTACTGCATCAAACGACATAGGACAGTATCACGGCACGGATATATTTGTGCAAGACGGGGAACCAGAGGGAGCGTTATTATCTGCTTGTCTCTAACGAGGGATACCTGAAGCTGCGTGAAGGACAAGAGCCTGGATGTAAATGTTTGTGCTCTGCTCTTGAAGGAAGCACATGTTAGAGCCCTGGAACCCAGGGAAACACAGGGGTTATACCGAGCTGCTGCGAAACACGCGTGTAAATAAGACTGCCAGTGCTGAAGTACATGGAGGTGGCCAAGAGGTCAGAGCTGAGATGGGAGAGAGAAAAGTCCAAAAGTAGATGGGGGCACGGCCTGACTGCTTCTCCCCGTGGTTTGGCATGGAGAGGAGGAAGGGGATTCAGTGACAGATTTATAGCAGAGTCCCTCTTCCGAGATCCAGAGAGGTACTACAGGCAGAAAGCAGGTGAGGCAGGGACAAAGGAAGCAGAGCGCCTTCAAGCTGTAGTTACAACAGACGCTCGCCTCCATCTTGGATGCTCGTAACAAGACTGGTGTTCAGAAGTCTTTTTAAAATTGAATTACGCATATGGCCTTTATGGTTCTGAAAAAAATTCGGAAATTGCCACTGGAACATAACTTGGGAAGTGCTCTGTGTGTGTGTGTGTGTGTTCACATGCACGCACGTGCGTATCTCTAGACAGGCTGGTAAAAATGGCTCTGACAGGGTGAGCAGCCCGAGACATCTCATTTGGTGGCTTATTCATGAAATTAAATGGGTGAGGTCATAAGTGTGACCTAACAGGTGTCATTCAGTTCTATACCGTAGTTAAAAATGAGGGAAATAGAATAAAATAAATGGAATTTACTACCAAAACAAATACTGCAAAGGCTATTGTGTTGACGATTTTATTGATTTCCATATCTAATTTAACTGAGACCTTGAATATAATTTTATCTTTCTTAAACAAACTGCAGACTGCCCACGTGAGGCTGTAATATCCAAGGACTATGTGGGAGACCTTACATCCAGGTCTGGCAGACTGCATGAAGGCTTGCCCATGGGATGCTGGCCACGCACAGACCCAGCGAGGGCACTGCCCAGAAAGCAGCAACAGGGTAAATGACGTCCCCAACTTGCGCGCCTGTGCACATTCCCCTCCCCC
>JANXJC010000005.1:30837925-30873311 GCA_027564655.1 Leptodon cayanensis
GCTCTCTGTAAATTTGCAGGGCTGGGGGCGGGTGGGGGAGCGGGGATGGGTTTATATAATGACTTTTGACCCATAAGTCGTGGCATCGTATCTCTGTCATCAAGATGGGGCCTAATATCTCCTGTTCACTTATCTTCTGTTCCTCTTTTCCGTGTTATCCAAGGATCTGTTTTCTTCTTCTGTGTTATTTATGTGCATGTTTATTGTAGAATCTAAAATCTCAGGGACAAGAGTTTTTCAGTTTGTGATTTTGCTCAATACATTCTTGGGTTGCGGGGGGAAGTTACTGCTATCACTGTAATAATTTTAAAAATAACTTCAAATGAATCAATATTTTTCCTCTTGTCACAATATGTTGTATAATAAAGACAATGAAAAGAGTTATGTTATATTGTGTAATTAGCATAAGATGATAGATTACATTGTGTGTAACCAATTATACAACCAAAAATGCAGGAAACAATGGTTTGGGAATAAAAAAAAGGCAATTAAAAAAAATCCCCTTTCCTGGTGGTATTGCTCTAAGGCCTTTTATTTTAAAATTACTTACTATATGCAGAAGATTCTTACCATTTTTCCTCTGATTCATTCACTGAGTATAATCATTTCAGGATCATTTTACTCTCTGCAGAAGTTTGGAAATATGGCGTTATCATATTATGCATAGGCTAGAATGGTGATAGTATTTGATTCCACCTCTTAAAGAGCTAGTTCACGGAGGGGGAAGAAATCCATCAATGCCTGTTGATAAAAACATACACAGCAACAAAAATACAAGCTTGGACCCAGGAAGTCCCTAAGCTTCAAACTGCTGAAAATGAGGACAGTGCACTAGAATTGTCATTTGTTTGTGCTGTTTTCATACTTACTTTGCAAAAGCAGCTCTCATTTGTCCACTGTTTAAAAAACTGGGCTGAACAGATTTTTATTCTGGCCCAGCATGGCTGTTCTGTTATTTTGGTAAGTGCATTACATTGTCGTATACTGTCATTTTCTTCTGCAAGGCAAGGCAGTAGAAATGGAATTATTTCACTCTTACAAGATTTACAGTGGAGCCTGTTTCTCAGAAACATGTTTCCTTAAAAGTGATTGCTTTGTTAGAACATTAGCTTGTTTTCTTTATTGACTTTATATGAATGCAATTAACTCATGTACCATAGTAATAGTAGCATCAGTGAACAAAGATATACTTCAGTACAATTGAATAAACTCTCAGTAGCCCCTATATTCTAATTCAGCCTGTATTTTCTCTTAGCTGATGTAAAGCCCAACCTAGAAGTTTAATGGCAATAAAGCATAAAATAGGAATACAAACTGGAGTTCACTGCTCCACACAAGCAGAGGAGTTTGAGATCCTCTGTAGACAGAAATGCGTTATGCAGTGAATATATATAATGCAATATAGACTATATATTGTTCACAGGTAATTCTGTACCTACTGCTTGAAGACATTAAGGCTGCAGGTGGAGGATTAGGCCACTGATTGGGCCGAATGGCTGACATAACTGAATGGGATGTAGAAAATCACTGGACACACCATGAGAAACCACTGGACGTGGCAGTTGCACTGTGAAGAGCTGAAAAAATTACAGGGAGTGCCATGAGGCTGTCTGTGCCCACAGGTGTTTAAGGGGTGAGTTATGGCAGAGATGGCCAAACTTCACAGACAATGGGGCTCCAGTGATCTTTTGGGGATTAAAATCCTCAAAGGCCAGCAATGCCTAGTGTAAAGGTATCGGTGATAACACATACGGCAGAGAGTGCCCAGGTAACAGGCATACCGAAACTGGGACTGATGGGGATAAAGTAATCACCAGCGGGTTGTTTCTTTGGGACTGAGGGTGGAAAAAGGGAAGTACAAAGGTGGTGAAAAGGAGGATCAAAGAACAAGAAAAAAGAAAATAAGGTTTGCACATCACACAATTGGTGCTGCTTGAGCGTACTTGACCGCTGCAGCCTAAATCAGGAAAATAAGTCAACCTGCTGTTATGGCCACACCATGAGTGTCAAACCTGTTTCTCCACTCAGGAGGATGGGAAGAGTGTCCCTGGCTTGCAGGGGAAAACCTGGACTTGATGGATCGTGTCACCTGATACCACTGCATCAGTGCCTGTTTGATATCTGGTGGCATCAGTATCTTCCCAACAACTGCCTAGTAGAAGTAATTGGTAAAGTATTCAGGAAAAACCTCTTTGGGGCCAGTGGGAAGCAGAAAGAGGAGGCAACAGTGTCTACTTCCAGGTGCTAAATAAATGATCTTGCTAAATTGCCTTTTTATTTACTACTTGCTTAATGGTGCCTTCAGTTCATTTTTCTAGCATTGCTCTCTGCAGAAATTCATTGCAGTAAATATTTTTTTCTGGGTTCTAAGTTATAACCCATGTCACTTTCTAAAAATCACATGTCATATAGGTTGAAGTCAGATAAAGTAGTATGCTCATATACCTACAATTTTCATATGTGCCCATCCTCAGTAAGCACATGGAAAACACAGGTGAGTATCAGTTGCGGTAGCTTTCAAAAAAAGTTCTCAAAATTGAGACCTTCTAGTATGATGTGCTTGCATATAATGATGTGACTAAGTATAGATTTACCTATGTATTCCAGGTTTTATTACCTTAAAATAATCTACAAGCCAACCCCTTCCCTGTTCTCAAAGTAATAAAGTGACAAGCACCTGTATTTTCCCATCTTTGCCTGGACTCTCACTATTTTCTTGGTTCATCATTCCTATAACAAAATTATTACCTCAAACTTCCAGAGTTCAGACGCTACATGGCAATCACCACTTGCAAGATTACTAAAATATAACCATATCTCTACTGGATATTTGCTGGTTCATGTCAATTAACAAATAAAGATTAAAGATATTTGCATAGGTAAGTAGAGGAGGCTCACAGCCCTGTGTTACTGAATAGAGAAGTAGTCAGATTCTAAAAAGCATCAGTACACATGAATGCCTTTTTCCACAGGCAGTTGGCTTTTCTTCTCTGGCTTAATTGAAAAAGGCTCAGCGAAATTTTGTTGTGTGTGTAAATTGTGGTGGTAGTGATAGAATATCAGTGACATTTTTACGCTGAGTGTCTCAGTGATTTTTCCACTGACCAGCTGCAAGGCATTTTTTTCTCTGGGCGCTGCGGAGCACCTGCAAAGCACAGCTGATTGCCTTTTCAGCTCCATCTGGGATGTGCTCTTACACCACTTTCCTTGTCACACTTTAGGGGCTTCACACAGCAAAACTATGGCCCAAAATGGTCTTCTTGTCATTCAGTACCTCTTCTTAACGTTCTGTTTCTCTTCTCCCTGCCTTCCCTCTTCACCACGGGAATACTTGACATCCTTTTTGGAGGAGTTGCTCTTTTCATGCCAACAGAGCAAATAGACTTGGCAGGTTGTTTGGCAATAATTGATCATATCCAAACAGTAATTGAATTTTGTTTGCTGTCGACATGGAAGAAGCCAACACCATGCTGTCTCTTCTGTGACAATAAGCACCAAATTACATTACTCATTTCATTGCTCATTCTCCAGTCCACTTCTCTGGATATGAAACTCTACAAGTTACATGGATGGGAAGGGGAGAGAGAAGGAAGACTGAGGACCACTCTCGGCTGTGACTGTACCAAGTGGCTAGGTGCAGTCAGATTAACGAACGGAGCTCACGTCCTCTTCCAAGAAAATCCACTGTGCTTTGGTTTCAGCCAAGCATTTTTTTCTCTTTTCACATTATCAATGCCACAATTTTCAGGGCAATAATTTCAGATTACTATATGGGGAACCTATCAGCAATATTTATTTTTCAATGGGCCAGATACTCCACTTTGGCAACTGCGTCCAACACCAGCTGAGGCTTGGGCTCAGTTTTTCTAATCACAAACAGTGCAATTGGCTCTGTATGTAACACGAGAGACATTTTTGTGTCTGTTGCAATACAACACTTGCCACCACCGGTTTGGGGTTTATTTACTGACACTTCTTTCAGATGTGAATAAGGGTAAAGTAAGGGGTCTGGCAGTTCTGTCCCCGCACCCCCAGCCCCAAAAGTGTACTTAATCCCTGTTTGGTGTCCTATCTGTTTCAATATATTAACAGGGACCACCAGAGACACAGTTTCTTTTATGGGATGGTTCTGCTAGAGGCAGGAGAAGTCAGGACTCAAACACACATTCGCGTATCGTGAAGACCCCTTCTGTGCAACCGGGTACGAATGGGTCCTACCTACACCCATGGGTGAGAACAGAGCAAGCTGAAGACACAAAAAGTACGTGCCGAGAGGAGATGTGTGAAAATCTCCCAAACGCTGAGGAGCTCTGGAGATTGGTCATCCTGTCGCATCTTCAAGCAAGGCAAGACGACGCAGCGCCTGCCGAGCACGTGTACGGCCACCAGGCCACGGCGGCCCCAGCGAAGGGCTGCGCGACCCCGACCACCTCCCAGGAGGCAGCGGCAAACGCGCGCTGCTCAGAGGCACCAGGACTGCAAGTGCTCCTGAGGAAACGAGGGACCGGCTGAGGGACTCGCCGCACGCCCGCCCAGAAGCCAGTGTCAGGCCAGCGCGGCTCTGCCCTGCCAGGGACAGCCCGAAAAAATATATTCCAATGAATATTACTGTGATCTGTATCTCCCCCCAACTCATTTCCCTATCAAGAAAGGGAGAGTTTGCAACACACACACACACACACACAATGTACGTGTACAAGGGTCAAGAGTAATTTGCTGTAGTAGGTATGACTGCCAGAAAAGATCTTAGGAGTTTTTGGAGAGCTTTCCAACGCTTTGCAGAATCGATTGCGCTATAGAAAGCAAAAGTCTTGGGTTAGCTTTGTAACTGACTTAATGTTGTGAGTTACAATTTAACGGACTTCACTGAGATTGAAAGGAAGTAATTTAGGACAGGAATTGCTGGTAAATGTAATGGATACATTACAAGCTGGTTTCAATTTCCTTTATTGAAGAAGTTGTAAAAGAAATGCCATTTCAAAGCAGACCTTTTGCATTTGGACCAAATGAAGAGGCCACCCTGTGTTCTCTCCTAACACATCGGTGCTTGGTCGCTTTTGAAATCATTTGGCCTTGCGACTGCCAATAATAAAACAAAAAGGGCAGTTACTAGTGAATAAAGCAGTGGACTTATTTTGGAAGCTACGGTATGCCAAACCCATCTTTCTTTCGGAAGAAAAATGACCTAGTTATGTCTGAACATGAAACTGTGATTTCTGTGTGATACCACGGGATTAAAGAGTGCTGTTTTTCTTTTTCTTATTATCTTCAGTCTTCAGGGTTCCTAAACTGTGGGTGAGAATGAAGTTGACCTGTGAGGCCAATCTATTATCCCTGTCAAGACAAGGAAACCTCTGAGAAAAACTTGAAAAATATTGGTACTCCTGATTCTCTTTGAGACACAGAAGAGGGAAAGGCCTCAAAAGCACAGAAAGCCCTCTTTGTTTTTTAAATCTGTAAGGCAGTAAATTTACCAGAATCCTGGAGAAAATTGGTGCAAAATTAAAAACCATAAATTCAAGGGAACTTGCCAAAATGCTTTAGATGAATCAGAGCTCCTCGTGACTGTAGAAACTTCTGAATGATTTGTGAAGCTTTGTAAAATATGCAAATCACTTTATGAATTTATTTTGCCTTGCTTTTTTTCTCTCTTGAAGTTTTCTCTTTGCTTTTTTTCTTAGACAAGCTGTGTTTGATCTTATTCTGGAGAGAGTCAGAGGCACTCACCTTTTCCCTTGAAGCCTGAGAGGAAATATTCCAGAAGTGTTCTGAAAAGGAAACATAAATGCCAGACGATGAAATCACCCCTAGAACTTGAAAATGACAGACAAGGCAGTGGAGAGTAGGTAGAAATACAGCATGTCCCAAACCTGTAGATCTAAGGTGGTCTTGCTGAAAGGGTGCTGGAAATTTAAGGGGGAAAGAACAATGTATCCTGTTATTCTTTCCATTAAGATTAGACTCATACACAGATGTAGGTCTTACCCTGCTGTTGCCTGAGATGGGATCTTTGGTGGGAGAACCTCTCTCCCTGGCAGCAGCTACTGGGCTGATTTCTATGGCCTGGGAGTCCTCTCCCTTCCTGTGTCCACAGTGCCACGCAGCTGCTCCGTTCCTGGGTAGCATTTCACCCTCGTTTCCTTTAGCTAGTTCTTTTTAATTAGGCAAAATTAATTCATTTGATCATGCTTTCTCCCACATTGCTACCAAATTGGGAAAATAATGTGCGTTGCAAGAAAACTGCACCATTCCGCCTCTTGTAAAAATCTGATTGTATAAGAACCCAAAGTAGAACATCTGTGCTGTGACCTTGGGCAAATCACTTGGTCTCTCCAGTACAGGCGTTGGAGAAGGTATTAGGAGCATTACATAGCTGATGTTGCAGTAACCCTTGAAAGCATGGCTGTGCTTGGACTGCGTAAATATGAATACTTTGCAACATGTGATGCAAACATATCAGCGAATCTAATCATGCACAGGAAAATGGTAAACTGCAAAATGGCTTACATTTTCTTGTTTTCAATGCATTTCAGTTAGATAGGTAAGGCATTACTAATTATTAAGTTGTTTTTCTGCTGAATGTGTCTAAAAAATACCTTAGACCTGGATCTACAAAGGAATCTCTGGCTGCTTTCAGGATGAATTATCCATCTCAATACCTCTGAGGTGCTGTGCTTGAATGCTTTTTCAGATCGAACTCTTATTATAATGAAAGTATAGCAAAAAAAGAAAATTATTTGTTTTATCATCCTCTTAAAGACCACTCTAATTACTGAAGATTAAAAGGCCTTTTAATTTCAGTTTAGGAAAAGCCGACAGACATCAATAGAGAATGGCTTGTTACTATCTCTCTGTCTCTACTTAGCAGTGGAGTTTTTCTTGCTTTTTTGATCTCTTTACAATATTTATACTCACAGGTTTCCTGAATGGTAGAGAAGTGCATTGTCACTGTTTTACAGATCAGGAACTGAGGAGTATAGAGACGAAGGTAGATCTAAGCATTTGAGCAGCAATGTTTTAACACCTGCCTTTATGATCCAGAGCTAATTTGTCATCCTCAGCCCTACGTTCAGCATCTTTGTTGCCTGTCTTTGCAGTTAGCTTGGCACTAAAGAATAATGCCTTCGACGGATGCATGTTGAACAGAAAGCCGCTTAAAGTGGCCAGTGAAAACATGAAGATATTTTAGTGCTTGTAACTTAGCTGTTTACCAGGGCTTATTGACCCTAGTTAGTTAGACATCCTATGGTAGTCACTGGATGGAAATAGAGACTTCCAAAACATATGTCACTGGACCAAAAGAAGATGTCTACTTCACTCTGTTTATTTCCAGTGATTGTAAAGGGGTCTGAGAATGACCAGCTCAGATGTGGACAACTCCTGTGTAAGTACCTAGGTCTAGTCTGACAAAGTCCACACCAGTTAAGCTGGGCTGTTAAGGATGTCAAGGTTTGAACTGATGGGCCTACAGGGGAAGATAGGCAGGGTTTGGGCACCTGCCTTGTTTTGTGCATTTACCTCAACTGAAACGCCTAAAGCTTTGCAGCGCATGTGGTTGAGCAAGGTTTTAAGACTGGATTTCCTGAATCCTGCTAAATGGCAAGTTTGAGGCTACGTATTTTCTACAATAATTAAGGGAAACACTGTCAGTCAAGCAATGTGTAATCCATTGTAGTGTTTGATTAAGCTCCCGTAACTCCTTAGTCTCGGTTCCAGTCTCCTATGAGCAATAGACTGGGATTTTCTTGCAGTGTCTGGGCTCCAGGTCTCTGTTGACGCAGGGGCAAAACAAGCTCTTTTAAGTCTTTTGTGGACTGAGCCACTGACTCCAGAAGTTTCAGATCTCACCTGTATTTTACCTGCTCTTCAGCTGTGGAATACTTTTCTGGATATCATTGAGTGTTGAACGTGGTGGCTTCTCAAGCCGAATCACAGCGGTTACTGACGCACAGCCTGAAGTTGATTTGCTTGGCAGGACAAATACAACCAGTGGACAACGATGCTTGCCCTGCAAACACAGACCTCACAAATATCACAGCTCAACCCCGTTCATGCAGGTTACACCAGCCCATCCAGCTGAGCCCTGGGAATGGGAGGCTCACCTTGACTATGGCTGTGGCTGACAACTCAGCTCCTACCTGTGGCAATTCCTCTCCTCAGACTGTAGCTTCTACGTGGTGTTGGAGGTCTGAGCATCCTGGTCCTCCTGAGGGGGGCTATTTATTACTTTCTGAATTAGGTGTTACCTTATTATTTAGCTCCTAATGGATTCAGGTAGTCAGTTCCAGCTGGGGACATGCGATGAGGTCTTTATTGTCCAGGTGGGTAGGTTTTTGGGTACCCTCATGGGGGTTCATTCAGAGCCTGTGTGATGGCTGCAGTTCCTCAGCCAGGAAAAAAAAAATAAAAAAAAAAATCTGTAGGTGGATGCATCATTAGTGACTTTCCTGGATGTTATGCTTTTGCAATTCAGTACTGTCTATTCACTACAATAATAAAAGTTGAATGGTATAGAGTGATTGGCATAACAATAAAAGATTGAGATCTAGATTTCCTCTATGAGTGTTCAGAATTACAAACTCTGATTTTATAATAGAATCCTGAAAGTCTTCCCGTGAATATTGCACCCAGTACAATTTATTTATTCAGACCTTGGAATAGGAAGCATACATAGATCTACAAAGAGTTCTAACCTGCAGCAAACTTCACTGCTAGAATATTAATAGGAAGCATACTTGAAAAGGATATGAAACTATGTGGATTAGTTTTAAAAATCAATTAATATTCAGAGATAACATTTTGCAATACTTAATGAGCCCTGCTCCTGACTTTGTGATAGTTCTTGTATTCCTTTTTGCCGTGCAAATTGACATAATATGGTATAACATTTATGTTTACAATAATTCTCCTGACTTTGGTTTATTTTTTTTTTTTTGCCAGCTACAGTTGTTGGTTTGAAATATAAAAAGGCAAAGAAGTGATGAATATCAAGAAGCAGTAGGATGTCACAGCTTGCTGCTGTCAAATTCATTGGCATTTGGACAATCTTTTCTTGAATCCTCATTAAACTCCCCAACACCACCAAAGATTAAAAAAAAGAATCCTATCAGATCTATACAAGGTGATACTCAGAAATAAAACTTACAGAAGAGTGTAAATAATACTACTTTACCCAAACACATCTTTACCTCTTTTAAGTTCACACGATAGCCTTAAGTATAGGAAGAATTCTCGGAAATCAGAAGTTGTGAACACAATTCCCTGCAAGGCCTGGCTTCTTATAAACTTTTAGAAACAATTAGAGTGTTGTTGGAAGGGCTGTACTGTAACTGTCAGTCCTGGGGGAGCTTCTATGTATTAATAGAAAAAGCATTTTAAGCGTAGATGGATAATAATGACATCATCTTTGTCTATGTGACAAGCATAGATGCTGTTATCACTCAGTGTGTGTATGTTCTTGTGCATGAGTGCCCATACTGATATATTTACATAAAAGCAATAGTTAAATCAGTGGTCTGCTGGTTTTGTTCCTCTCCTTTTCTTCTTACAAAGAAGAGGTGAAATCCTGCTTAGATGTTGACAGTATAAAAGATGCATACAAGCATCCTTTAGGAGGGCTAATTTTAATCCTTGACAGTTTGATTTAACCTTAGTTTTGTTTGCCTATCATAAATGAAGCGATATAACATTTATTTCTTGCACCTGCCTGCACACACCATATATATTAATGGATTTACTTTTGTCCAGCTTCATTTCAGACAGCCTTTTTTTTTCCTCCAGGAATGTAATATATTACTATAGAGTGGTTTAGGGTATTTTTTTAATGGAAGATTGGCTTAGTGAGAAAATTATGGTTTCTCCTACATGTTGTAAGAGATCTAGGTTTAGAAGAGAGATTCCTGTCATACAGTGTGAGAAAGCCTAATTGCTCATGTCGTGCTGAATAATCCTTGTTTTATGGTTTCTTGACAGGAAACCAGGATATCTATGGATAATAAGGATCTTTCATAAGCAGCAAAAATAAGAATGGAACAGCCCTAGTCAGTGGTTCTCTCAACAGCCATTCTCAGCAGTTTCTGGTGGGAGTGGAGCTACTATCTAGTGTCTCCTTCTAAACCAGCTCCTGTAGAAAAACAGCCTTGGGAGAAAAGAAAGAGCATCTGTGCCAAACAGAAAGGATGAGAACAGTTGTCATCCATGCATAGAGACAAAGTTAGGCTCTACCTAACTCCTGCATTAAGTATCTAATTTGAAAAGGTGATTCTCAAAAATTCTGCACAGCTGTCATATTCCCTGAAGCATTTAAATTCCATAGAAACCCATTTTTTGCTGTTTACCTGAAGATATGTATTTGGTTTGCTCAAAACCACCCAAGCAGAGAAGTGTCACCTTTATCCCACAACACATAAGAATTTCAACGTGTATTCTCCTCTACCTCTAACATCCATGATGCTTAATCTTACATTTTATCTAATTCACATGAAATGCAGACATCACTGTTGAATCATTGAATTGAGACTAGACTACAGGTTTATCTAACCCAAAGTAAGTGTTCTAACCACCAGGCAATAGTCTTGCTCCAATGAGTATTTTGCCTTGGCAGCAGGGCTGCAGAAAAGCTGTTCTGCACCTGAAACAACCTCCTTTCTCCCCTGGATATATGTATATATCCATATTCTATTCTCCTTTCCTTCATGCTTCCCCTACTTCCACCAGCAGGAGTAACCACCTTCAGCAGCGGTGACTGAGAAAACCCCAAGCACACTTAAAATATTTACCTGGAAATGCTGAAGACTGACATGCCTTCAGTCCTAAAAGAAAGCAGAATTGAGATCTTCCTGAAGGACTGATCAAAACTCAGACCAATTACTTAACATAATGCGTCAGGCACCAGGGACATTTTTTTCTGTTCTTTTGAGAATCAGAAGCAAGATCTGCTCACGTTTTGAAAAAAGCAGGGTCATGTGGGGCAGAGCTTTCTTTTCTAGAGGCTTTGGGATGGAAAATATTGAGAATATTGGATTTCACTACCTAAGCTTTAGAGATGGGTAGGATTTAAGCCATGCCAATGTTCTCAGCATTGCAATGTGTTAATTTAGGCCCTTCTATATCCAAGATGCAGGTCTTTTTTAACGCTGTTCTAAGATACACAACTCGTATATGGACTCTCTATGCTCCACTGCAGCATTGAGTGCCTAAATCTTAAGGGCTGGATTCTGAGTATTACAGCACTGACATCTCTTTGGACACCTGGGATTGTCAGGACATAAAATGAAGGAACAGAAATGAAGAATGGAACAGACTGCAAAGATGTAGTTGCAGGTTAACAAAGAGAACAAAGGTAAGGAAAAAAAAAGGCCGTTTTTGTTGAAAGAATGAGAGACTATCTGTTGTTTTCCTAGAGCTGCGTTGTAATTCTAAATGGAGGAATGCGTAGGCTTGGAGGACTTAGTGTGTGTTGTCTCTAGTTTGCCATTAGAGACGTCGTTTCTTTGTTTTTCTTTTTTTTTCTGGGGTGGGGGCACACACAACACATGTTTAGGGAATTTGTTTTTCCCCTTTTTTCTAGCTGTTCCCTCAAATTTTAGCTGCTGAGTAGCTCCAGTTTCTCTTAGCAGCTAATATGGACTGAAACACCTGGTGGGAACACCTCCAGTTCACATTATTAATTCCCAATGTGCCTGGGGAGGTGGTAGCAGGAGGGGAGAGGGGACCATAGAAAAAGTAAAAAAGTCTGCAAGAATAAGAGAAGATGTGGTCTCTTGCCTAAAAGGAAGGAAAGGCTTTCTCATAGCAGCAAAAACTTTAGGCGTCCAGTCTTGGGAGCCCGGGGAATCCAGGGAAGGGATATGTACAGCTGCCAGCGTTGGCAGGAATGTGTGTCCTGGCCATTTGCCTGCATTTCCTAGATGTCTGGAAATCCGCTGGATTTCTGCTAACAGCGACGACCTGCCAGCAGAAGTGGTGGTGTCAGCAGAAATAGGAAGGAGTTGGTGATTGCTGGAGCAAGGGACAGTGCCCAAAGGACTGGCACAGTTTGGGAGCCAAAAGAAGAGGGAAATGCTGTACACAACGTGAGAAAGGCTAAGTTGACATTTTTCTGATGTTACCAAGGATATACTCAGTCTGTAGAGATTCTCTCCTGTGAAAGGTTGTGGTCTAACATCTTCCTCGAGCAGGTGCAAATGCATGCGCTGGCAGTGCAGGACAACAAATCAAACATGCAGAGCCTATAACACATGCAGAGGAAATTACTGACTGTCATTTTTCGGCAGCAAAATATTTTTTTTTCATGTGTACTTTTAGATGTCCTTTCTGTAAACTTCAGAGAGATTTTTCCAGTTTTAGAGGAACAAAGCTTCACTCTAACACTTTTTTTTAAAAATCTGAGACAGACAGAGGCAAGAAATCTATTTTTTCAAAAAACACTATGGTTGATAATGCATTTTTATAATTTCATTTTGGTCTGTTTTGTGTTTTTTAACAAAGAAAATCAGCAATGTTCCCAATGTTTTCCTTGTGGTCTGACTTATGAATATCAGATTTCAGCTACTGCTGCATCTCTTAGACAAAAACTGGATTTTACATTATTTTCAGTGAAGGGCAGTGGAAGCATGAAAGTCCATAACAGCAAGGTCCAAAATTAAAGACATCACTGAATTTTGTTACGTGCAACCCATTACATTTTTTAATAAACTAAAAAAAATTTTGCTGGTGGGAATATGCCTAGGTGCCCTCATGTTACACTTTAATGAAATACTTATTGAAAAAGCTTTCTTGAAGTACTTCTGTTGAAATACTTCAGCAAATGGCAGATGGCAACACCCACTGGACTACAGCCTGGAAAGTCTTGCAGGACTTAATTATGTTGGATTGTGAGGAAAATTGAAACTTGAAAAAGTTTTGTGCTTCATTTTTTGTACAGTATGTCATGGGCCACCCTGCAGTCCCAGTTCCCACTCTTACTCTAAATGGTTTGCTTTGATTATGGCATGTCTGAATATGTTTTTAGAAACATTTACTTCATCTCTTTTTCTATTCAGAAAAAATAATTTTGCAAAAGGTTACATTATTTTTCAAACCAAATGTTTGGTTTTGTATTTCAGGAAAAGCACGTAGTAGGGTAAGTGGCCCCATTAGGATGAGGATGAAAAATCTTAATTGAAAATTATTCCGGATGAAACAGTCAGAGTCATCAGACTTAGTTAAAAGATGGCTTATACCTCCCAGATGTAGGGCAGTCTAAAGCTGTGCAGTTCTTCCTAGCCCCTAATACAAGATTGAGTTTAGGTTTCTGTTATCTTTCTGAGAACTACAAATATTTCCTTCTGTTTTAATTCATCCAGGTTTGCATTCACTGGATATTTTTTGTTTTCAGTTTCAATCTTCACCAAAAAAATCAGTATTCCACTGAATCTATTAGACTTTGGCACTGATTTGAATGGTTGTAAAGGGAGGCCTCCAAGTGGGAAAATTTTATGCCTATTTAGGAGGCAGATTCACATTGTTAGAGCAGTGGTCATTAAGGGACCTAAGCAAGGCAGCACACAACGCTCCTAACCTTGGCATGAAATAACAGGACAGTCAACATTTAAATCCTAGCATGTCCCTTACAGGCATTTACCCTTATAATCTTTGATTCCAGTTGTATGATAAATATGATAAGTACTCCCTGTGGTGTAAGCACATTAAATGCAGACAAAGATAAGTTTCAAAACAGAATTATCAGCATAAAACAGGGAACAATAAGGGGACAATGAGTAAAGACTGAGAAATCTAGGCAAATGTTGATTTAGAAGCTGGAATTGCCTCCACCTGGGACTGGAAATCTGTAACATCTGTATTCAGAACACAACAGAAACAAAAGCATAGAAAAATACACTTTTGAATGCCCAGGATGCTTCAGGAAATGCATTTTGAAAAATTGTCCACAGTTATTAAAATGTATTCATTATATACCTGTTTATTTAATAATTCATGTAATTGATCCATATTGGGTGAGACTGGTTCCACCTTGCCTAATTACCTATGCTGAGAGTGACTGGTAATGAAAGATTATGATACATGATTTCTACAAAAGGAACATCCCCCTTGTACCCTTCTGCTTTGCAATAACTAGAAATCTCTATCACCTACCTTACTGGGAATCCTGATTTCATATAAGCCTGATTATCCCTTAAGACTCATCCCTCCTAGCCAGTACAATGTACATTTGCTGGGAGATTTTTAGAGCAGAGCAAAAGACCTCCAGTTTGCACACGCTTGTGCTTAAAAGTTATTGTCTGATTTGCTATATTTTCCTCTGTCTTTATTCATTGCTGTATGAAGTCTTCTCATGAAAGGTCTGTTTTAAGGGCTTTTGCTTTTCCTTGCTACCGGAAAACGATCAGTCTGCAATTGGCTGTGCTAACAAGTTGCTACCTCTGATGTATGGACAATTATACGCAGCCAGCACTTCAAAAGTATATCTCTTAAAAAAATGCCTCTCTTCATTTGATGAAATGTTAAGTAACTGGAATTACTTGTTGCTTCTCAAAAATGCCGTGAAGCCTATAATCTGCCAGGCAGAGATTTACTGGCTGAAAGAGGGGGAGAGGCTCTTTAGCCGTGTCCATTATTACTGATTATCTGAGCACGCGTCCTCGCCTCTCCTGACCTGGTAGCTGGGCAGTCCCCCAGTGCCACCAGTACTTTTCTTCTCCATAGCAGTGGTGGTGCCAGGTAGACCTTCTGACTACAGTGAGAGCAGCTGTTCCGTGCCGTGGCCTCTTCCAGTCTCTGCGAAACACCCTTCCCTTTGGGTCAATGGAACATGAGACAGAGGATTAGATCAGGATCGGCAAAAGCAGTCTTCTAGTATCAGAAGCATTTTAATGACCTAGCCATAAACTCCACCTTAAAATTCAACAGGGTTGGTTTTTTGTTCGCGTTTTGAGGGTTTTTTTTTTTGTTCCTACTGCTACTACTGTCAGTTTGTTTCAGAAGAAAACCTCTTCCCTCTGAGGTTTAGAACCTTTCTTTTAAATTGCATATGGTCATTCTGTTCCCAGCTTTCCACACTGTTGTTTAATTTACAAGGTGATTACACTCTGATGTGCATAACATACTTTCTTTCTCCATATTTGGCTAAGCTAAACAAACCCATTATTTTACCTTCCCTCAGAGGACTTTTTGATCCCTTGATCACCCTAACAACTCTACTTTATGTCTGTTCCAGTTTGAATTTCTCTTTCTGGTTGACCAGAATTTTACATAGCTTTCAATGAGGCAGCTGATATCTCTTAGCTGCCACACAGGAGTAGCCCTGGGATTGCAGAACAGACAACAGAGAGGAACGCATAAAGGAGTAAACTCCAGACTCCCTCCAAACCCTACCTCTTCAAATCCTCTGGTAGTGCTAGAGGGAAAAAATGGGCAACCATCTGCAAGATTTCATCTCTGTCAGTCTAACTAGTTGGTCCAGTCCCTCTTCTCACCATCTTTTAAGGCATTCGGATGTGCAAGAAGCAAAATGGCAATACGGGCTCTGTGCAATGTCTTTCATGCAACTCAAGGAACTGATGTGGAAAAATTCTTCTGGAACACCCCTCCCTGTCACCGTGTTCGCAGTAGCAGGACCTGGTTCAAGTTCAAGCTTGTAGAAAAATAGTAGTACAAGAAAAAGCCTCGATTTTGCACTTTGTCATGGAGTTGTGACACTGACCATTCATAGGCTTTGAAACCAAACCAAATTATGACTCCAGCCTTTCTGGAGCTTTGGGCAAGACCCTGAGAAAGAATAGCAATATTCTTCTTTACTTTCTGTTCTCTAATTATAGATTTTAGACACTCTTCAGTCCTTTCCTCCTGAAGAAGACTATGTCTGCTTCTTTCATTTAACGTCACTATACTATTCACCAGGGTTTCTGTACCAATAACCTTAAGAGAAGGCGTTCCAGCCTTTTTTCTCTAAAAGATCAACTTCTTCACCACATACGTATGTTCAGCAAAGAGCAATAGGAGACTTCCTCAGTCTAAAATGCTCCTGTAATTTACACGTAAAGTTTAAGTCACAAAGAACTTCAGGCATCATCCAGAAATTACTACAAGAGTGTCTGAATGAACCCTGCTGGGAAGCAGCCGACACAAGAGCTGAGAGGTTCGAGCATCTTTTCCATTAAAATTACTGCATTATCTCAGCCATCACACAAAAATACTCCCCGAAAGAGGAAGTTACTTCGCAATTCTAAGGAAGGAGCACTATGATCCAGTCCTTTGCTAAGTTCCTGTGTAAAGGCCTGTCAGATTGCCTCCTCTTTTTTTTTTTATTCCTTTGACACAAGCACATTAACTTAAAATCAAAGTGGGAATGCTGCCAGCAAATCTTTTAAGGTGAAATGAGCTTGGGACTTAAAGCTAAAGCTATTAGAAGTGTGGGGTTTAATGCAAATTTTACACATTAGTTTGACTGTCTGATGAACCACTAAATGTTTTACATAATCATTTTGTTTCACCCATACTGTTTAATTACCAGTTTCTTATCAATAGCCTGCTCAGGGTCTACATTTAGCTGCTTGCCAGGCAAGGTCCTTTGATCCAGAAATACTTTAAGACAAGGATTTCCCGATGTACCTAAGGGAACCAGACATCTGGCTTCGAATGGTCATGAATCTTAAAGAACTTAAAGGTTTCTGTACAGGATTGCAGAATATTCCTTTCACTTTCATTTTTATTTGGTAGTGCTTAGAAACCTCACCTATTTTGCTGGCTGTCAAGCACATAAACATAACACTAAAAAATACAAATTTAGCATGTAAACAAAGAAGCCAAAAGATGGAAGACAAGATAACGTGATGAATAAATAGTGACCAGATCGTAACTTATGTCTGTGGGTACAAGGAGTTTCACTGACAAGAGCAGAAATTGCAAGGACGCATAGTAGTTAGTCTGCTCAGGGAAGTGCAGATCTACCCTTGGAATAGGTACGGTGCAGCCATAACTCGTACTGTTTTACCAGATGTACCACTGCTGGAAAGCGTAGACTTCCCCAAAGAGCGGAGATGCCATGGAGTGAGCAGCTCAGCACCATTCCAGATCTGTGTGTTAAAGTCCCAAATGGGTCCAAGGGCTACAAACGCAATAGGTCTTAACTACAGCTGCAATTAAATGCTATTTTTTTTCTTTACGAAGAGATACATGACAAGACTGTAGCCCGGATCGTCCCTGCTGCTCCTGCTGGTTTCAGCTACCGTCGGAGACCGTCTCCAGCTCCTAAGTGTTGGCTTCGCTTGCGCGGGCTTCTGCGTCTCCTACCCCGTATGGCTGGGGGAAAATTTGAAGGGGGAGTTTTTATTATTTTGCACCTTTCTGCCTTTTGAAGAGGAGTCTTGTTTTCCTCCTGGGAGTCAATTTACACTGGAAGAGATGACCATTTGATGCAGGTCGTGTTAATTGTTTTAATATGGATTTTGAATAAGTAAATAAAGATCTCGCAATTCAGAAGGCAGGAACCGCAGACAGAAAGGATTAATGCATGTTGAGAGTTCTACATTCTGGAGGAATACTGTCTTCTATAAGTTCAATATATATTTTCAATTAAAAACAAATTTTAAAATGTTTCTTTTAAAAGTCTTTCTAGTCTTGAGTATATTTTGTAAAGGTAATTTTGTAATTGTTAGAACAGTGCTCATAAAAGATTAGTACTTTCAAACCAACATGGATAAAATTGTGAGATGTAGAAGCAATTTACACTTTTTAATAAGTACATTGTTCTTGTTGAGAGAGATTATTGTATTCACTGACAGCCAATTTTCTAGTGATGAATTGTCTAAAATCCCTTCTTTCTGATATTTTTAGTAAGTAGATGAATAAGTGGTAAGCTAATTTTTATGTTTTTCTTTACAGATCAAAGCATTCTTTTAATTACATTTCACACCAGTATTACAGATAAACATATGACTGCAAGAAACAGTAACCACATTATATTGTTAGAACTGTAAGTCTGTGTCTTGTCATTTAGATCGATTCCTCTCTATTTTTTTAATTCTGTTATTTGTTCATCCAGGGCCTGAACCAATGACCGGGGACATCAGTGAGAAAATCCTTGCCAATTTCATAGATTTTAGAATAAAACTTAATGTCGAAACTTTTTTCCTATGTATAAATAAGTCTTTTTTTTACTTAATTTCCGAATACTTTCTGTTGCCCCTCTCCCCCTAGTAGAAAGGAACCATAAAAGTCTTGTTGACAGGAAAGTGGTTTCTTTCAGAAAAAAAAATCTTAATTTAGTCTGTGGACCTCATCTCACACTGCTGATATATTCTGTGCACGTTAACTCCTCTTTCAGTAAAATCCTGTAAGTAAAGTAACTGCAATGATGATACAGAGAAGTAACAAGTATGTATGACAGTGGCTTGTCCCCTGGATGGGATAAATTTAAAGTGTAATGGGAAAACTTAAGCTTTCATTTTTTTTCTCTCTCTTTCTCCTAGAGGTACAATAATTATGAATGCATAAACCCCAACACAATCCTTGTCTGTTGAAAGGATCAAATGTTCTTTTCTCAGCCTCTGCACACTTGCTGTAATGCAAAGGAGTGAAGCATACGCCCTCTCCGTAACTATCCCTGAGACGCTCCGATTAGTTGTGCACCCATTGGTGTGACAGTCGCCTGCTGAGGAGCGCTCGGGTACTGCCCCGACCCCTTCCAACACCCCCACTTGTGCGCATGTGGACATCAGTTGGGCTGTGTCTTTTTTCCCAGGCTTTTCTGGGCAAGGCAGGGAGGCTCCTTTGTCCTTCCTGCTCTAACTGGTGTGCTGAAAGTAGTCTGTATCCCACCAGGCAAAGAAGAGAGAACGTGTGTGGGTAGCAAACCTGCCTCCATTACTTGCTACTTCAGAAAAATGTTATTACTCTCTGGTAGTCTTGGACATTTTCAAACAACGTGGCACTAGAGGGATGGAAAGGATAGCCTACGGTCTGGAAGGTGGAGCCATACCTGTGAAGAGAAGATGAAGACTGAGTCCCCTGGGGATGTAATACAACAGAATGGGGAGGCACACGGCAGCTGGGAGGTTCTCAAACTCATAGCATGAATGGAGTCATTTCGGTTTTGTAGGATTCCCACCTTTCTCCTCAAACTTTGTCTTTTGGCTCTGGCCAAGGTGGCTTCAGTCTGGCCTGTGCGAAGCTGTGATTACATAGGAAAGGCATAATAGAGATTCTGGCCCCTTTTTTATTTCTCCTCTCTAAGTGAAATATGAGAGGAATTAATAAAAGGACACCTGTGTTGAAAAATGAGGCGATCTACCTGATTAGAGTATGAAGTGCTGCATTTAGCATAACATCACAATGTAGAAAATTATAAGCAAACAGCTATTGAATGGTAATATTAGGATTGTATTAATAGGTATTATACGACAGTATTAAGCACATTTTTTAAAGTAGCAGACTGTCTACATTCCTAAAATTTCAGTAAGGGCCACTGTGAAAATTCAGCTTCACCTCACCATATGTAGATATGTAGATACTGTCATATCTATATGTCTTACTAGATCATACATCCTGATATACACCCAAAATATAAGACCTCAAACACTGTTTTTGTCCAGAAGCCTGTCAACACCACCTATTGCTACCTCATGGAGCCACCTAAACTCCCTCATTAAAGACAGTTTAAGTATCAGTACGATTCTGCGGGTAATAAGGGGCTATTTGTAGGGTTTTAGTTTCAAAGTCTGTTCCACAAATAAATCTGTCTGGAACTAATTCTATACCAGAGTCAAAGCACCTGGTAACCTCTAAGGTATTACAACACTTCCCTGAACTATGTAGTTTACATAAATTTCAAATATAGTATTTTTTCAAGGTGCTTATTTAGAGTGTTCTTCTTTATCTGGAGTGTTAAACATTCATGGGCCAAAAGATCAGTATGCGGCTTTGAAAAAGGTCTGTGTCAACAGCCCTCTTTCACAAAACATCACATAGGCAGAATTTGCTGCATAAAAACCTGCACTAGTAAACTACTGCTGTTCCAAGCCAAGAGAAATCACGTGTACTTCCAAAGTTTTGACCTCTTCTGGTAGCTGCATTTTTTTATTTGATCTTAATATTCTTGACTGTAGTTCAGGGGAAGAGTTGAACCTTCTCATAATCGTTCTCTGCTCTCCTGCATGCTAAACACCACAGTGCTGACCGCCTGTTATACCGTGCCTTTGACTGCTATGTGTCAGCCTAAGCCAATGACTGTTGGAGCCATCCACTCTAAAAATAATAAAGATCTCAAACATAATGACTGGATCTACATGTGAAAGGAAAATGCATAATTATTTTGGCAAGTGGAGATAAAAAAAAGATCTTCATGATCACTGCTGCCACCTAATTGCTCAGGAGAGACATTGATTTGAAGAGCTCTCCATGGCTGTGCATCCTGCCATCAGTCAATGGAATCCCTCAGTAGAATAATAATATATCACACTAACAGTATATTGTACACTTTCAAGGAATGTCACACACCACACACATGCCAATTAGTTAATTCCCCAAACTATGCTCTGAAGTGTTATGCCCTGGGAACTATTATTATCCTGCCTCAGGGTTAAAGAAGCTGAACCAAAGCAAACAACATCTCATAGAAAGTCAGTGAGCTAGCCAGAAACTGAAGCTTGGAATCTAGATTTTTAATCATACCCTACTAACCACTACATAATAATGCCAGGTATTGGTCTCGTTTACCGGTGTGTTTAATTAGTTATTTACCTTTTCAGAAATATGGAAAGATAGTCAATAAACCATGTGTAGATGACTTTCAAATAACTCTTAGAGCATAAACCACTTTTTTTAATGTTTCAGTTATATTTGTTTCTACTGTTGCATAATGTTAATTGCCCTAAAGTGCACGCTAGAGCTTTGCTTCAATCTGTAATCACTGGGAA
Organism: Leptodon cayanensis; assembly: GCA_027564655.1. Classification (NCBI taxonomy): domain Eukaryota; kingdom Metazoa; phylum Chordata; class Aves; order Accipitriformes; family Accipitridae; genus Leptodon; species Leptodon cayanensis. The sequence continues at coordinate 30,858,841 of JANXJC010000005.1, forward strand.
CTTCCAGGTTTTCAGTGTATTTGCCAGCATCTTGTATTCTTTAAAGATGTCCTGCAGCCCATGATTCAGCTAAAAACTTTGACAATGTCATTCAAACTATTTTTTTAATATTCGTGTTTAGTATGAATTGATACGCAGTAGTGTTTAAGGTTTACGAAACACACTCTTTAATGTGAACAGTCACTTTGCCATATAGTTTTTAAACTGAAAGAAAGGATACACACACAATGAAGATGCTTGGTGCCAAGAGATTTATTTTTATATAGTCCCTGAAACAAAACAAAACCAAGGAAAAGGAAATAATTTAAATAAAATAATAGTTATTGAAGTTATTGGCACATGTATAAACCTTTAGTAAAGGTCTTTTTTAAGTGAGAGATTTTTATCTCTCATCATTAGAGACTCATTCATGCTTACTCCAACCATGTCTTATTTTCTGGGCCTGATCCAAGTCTGGTCAGTGAGTGAGTGAAAGTTTGGAAAATTAGAGTAAGATGTGGAAATTTGAGGAAATGTCAGTTTTCTGCTTATGGATTTCAGTTTTGATGTCATGAAAATGCTGAAGGTATTGAAGTCAACTGAATGTCACACAGAGAATCTGAGATAGACAGGAAGAAGTTGGGGAAGCCATATATAATAACCTCAGTTTTGTGAAAACTAGGCATCTTACCTGAGCATACCATGTGGAATTCTTTTCTGTTGATCGGGAAGTGCTGAGCTTTTTCACAGAGCTTTTTTTTCCCAAAGACAGGGAGAATGAATCATAGTCTGAAGACACTTCTTCCCATTTAATACAGAGGGACAATAAATGACCTAGCTGTCATGACAGATCCGATGTCTAGACTCCCAAATGAAAGAGATGAGTTTGATTTAGCCTTATCATTGACTTCAGTGGCTTGTAGGTTCCAAACCACAACTAATTATAGGGTAAAAGAAGAATTTTTCTTTTTTTGGTCCCGAGAGTCAGAACTGTGGATTGCCAAAGTGTTTGTAATGGCATAAAATAACATATACCTAGATGCCTGTATGTTTCTATGACAGACCATATTTTTATTCTATCATACTTAGAAAGCTGGAACAAGCATACTTTTATGATAGTTCAATGTCTGACTGAATACATGCCTGTTAAGAGATACTTAGAAATTTCCCCATTCACAGGAAGGGGGTAGTGGTAGGTCATAGAAATCAAAAGCTGTATTTTCATGAGCAGCCAAAACAACCTAATGACTGCCACCAAGAAGGAGGATTTTGCATCAATTCCCTTCACAAGCCTTACCTTCCTGCACCCCAATAAGTCCCATTCATGCTGTCCTGTCAGCTCCCTGAAATCAACTTTGAAAAGTATTAGAAGCCTCCACAACCTTATTAATCTCTGGCCCCTTCCCTTCCCTTCTTCCCTTTTTCAATAGATTAGCTCTTAGGGCAGTCTGCCAAGCACCAGCCTCATAGAAGAAGAGCAGGGGTGTGGAATAGAGAGAGGAAAAGGGAGGAGAAAAGGGAGGAGAAGGAGTAAAATCTCCTGGTTTAGGTAGTGGCAAGCTGTTAAATCAGCTTGCTGTCCGAGTGCTGCTGCTCGGAATCACGGACTTCTACTTGCAGATGAAACGGCTGGGAAAGTGGGAGGATGAGAGGAATATGCTTACAGAGCATCAGGGAGAATTCCAACTTGAAAAATCAGTTCTTTACATGAGGAGTTCTGGGTAGATCTTTATTTTAAACGCTATGCAAAAAAATCTGTCGTACTGAGTTGCGGAAAGCCCACACTTAACTAGTAAAAATGAATGAAGTTAACAGAAGTGCTATTACTTCCAGGCTAATATTTTAAAGGCAACAGACCTTTCTCTTCTCAGCATTATGGCACTATTTGACCAGGGACAATAACACTCAAACTGTTTTCAATCTCTGGTTGTCCTTTAATAGGACTCTTGCAATCAGTAGAACACAGCCATGGTGAACGCTTACCTTCAAAGAGCTTTACAGACATTAAAAGCCTAATCCTGCCACTTCTAACTGTGTTCTGTGATCACTTCCTTACGCTGGGGGTCAGGATAGCAAAATCATAGCTTGGGTCCAATGTCATTAGCCATGTTGGACAGCCCTGTTCTCCACCTTCTGCCTTAGTGGGCTACCCCTGGGAACTGCGCACAAAGTGCTGGAGAAGTGCTCTGATGCATTTGCTTACACTGCTCTTTTGTTGTGATGTTGAAGAGGGCTTAAAGGCATTTATCTCAAAAGAAACTATAAGAATTCAAAATGTTTGGGATCTTTCTGGACTGCAAATAACAAATAAGGACGAGAGGATTTAGCTGCTCACCTTTTTGTAAGGTGAAAACACATAAATCCAATATGAAATGAGGATGAGAGAGGTACAACTAAAGAAATTAATTTAATACTCCTTACAATTCAGGACAGTGTGTATAAAAAAAAAGCAATGCAACCTCCATAACCATTCTCACTAAAGCTTATGACAGATTGCTGGATTTGAATTCAGTACTGTTCTAACAGCCCATTTATAACGTTCAAAGGAAATGCAATTAGACATATTGCACTCGTCACCTTATATTCAAAATTAGTAGATTTAATTCCCAGCAAAACCCATGAGTCTCCTGTTTGAAGCCAAGCTTGTATCATCTAGTTGAAGGATTTACTCAAAAAGCAGGAGTTTGGGGAGTTTGGGGAGATAAGTGCATTATCTTCATGCAGCGTATATTACCTTCTAATAAGTCCAGAAAAGCATTTTGGAGTTCAGAGAGCTTATTTCTATTCTTATTTGTTACAGTTGTTATTTATTTATTTATTTATTTACTTAATGAGCATTTGTATAGTGTGCTGCTGCGCGTAGGATAAAGTTTGGTTTCTTATCTATGATTGCATTTTTCTATGCTGCTAGCAAGTGGTAGGGTAGTGTCTGCTGCCTTATCATTAATACATTTATTTATGTTATTGAAATTAAGGTTGTTATCAAATCTGTTAAAAATTTCATACACATGTGTATAGTCGGCATGGAGAAAAGGATTTATCTGAAGGAGATATGTAACTGAAAATGAGCATAAAAGGAAGAGAATTCATAGTCTAATGCTATTCCATACTTTCGAATTATGGAATGAGACAACAAATTCAGCGCATCAGTTTTCTTCCATTTATTGTCTGCTTTTCAGTAGGAAAAAAAAAAAAGGTATCTGTGAAAAGAGAGCAAGAAAAAGAGGACTTCACTGTGGTAGTTTCACATATTTATCATAAAAACTAACATGGAAAAATCTAAGAAAAAGACAGATTTGCACAGCTGACCAAAAGGTGCTATGAAAGCAGAATCATTAACTTGGAAAGGCAGAGGCACAAAAAAGATGTAATTTTTTTCTCTTGAGTGGTAGCTGGTACTATATATTTTTTTTTTTCAGTAATGAAAACGTTCTAGAAAGGCTCCAAAGCTTATCATATGTGGTTATCTCAGCTTCTAATCAGTATTTATATTGAAAAACCTGAGGCTCTCCTACTAACTTAACCAAAATATGAGCAGTATCACAACCAATTGCTGTGAGTAGAAGGAGGACTAGATACCCGAGTATGACTGAAAATACATTAGGGAGAAACAGAAGACTGAGTTTTCTAGCTCTCATCCTCATCTTCTTCTCAAACCCTCAGGTATTTGGGTTTCACAGGAAGAAAAATCAGATCTCATTACATCTAGATTTTGATATTCGGGCATCCAGTTAGGGGAATAAACGTGTACCCTGGATTAGGCGAGGACTATCAGCGTAGTGTGTAGGTGGAAGTGCTAATTCCCCTGTGGGTTCCCTTTCAGCAGTACTAAGGAGTGTCATATCGCTTCGCTCAGCAGCCTTAGGAGGTTTCTGTACTTAGCAAAGCCAAGACATATTATGCTGAACTGCTGAAGAAGTACCTTTACTCAGTAAGTATAAGCATCCTTTTGCTTTGTAACTACAGCAGGAACCTACCTTTCTTTGTAGGAGCTGATATTTAATTTGTTAATGCCCACTTGTAGCAGCTTTAACACGCGGTAGTTACGCATCTATCTCTTTAAGCCTATGAACATTTGTGTGCGCGGTGGAAAAGTTACCTGGAACAGTTTTACAGTAGAGCTCTCTTGCTGGCTTTGCTGATGTAAATATTGAAGATGTTTTGGCACTACATGTTCCCTAGAAAACTTAAAAGCCCTACTTTTTGATTAGAGCCTCCACATCTTCAGCACTCTAGAACTATAGCAAAAAGAAAGTATTTTCCCCAGAATGTTAAAAATATGATTCCTTTTTTCTGTTGATGGTTCCCTGTACATTTCACTGGGTTTCACACTGCTTTGAAAATAGTGGTGGTTCCTTTCGCCACAAATTATTCTCTCTATTGATTTCTAGTAAGATGGGTGCAACTCCTGCTTAATCAGTTGAATGGCATACAGCTGATGCTCTGATTGAGTTCACTGCACCTAACATTAAATTGCTAGCTTGGCACATGTGCAGTATTCAAAGAGTCAAATCTTCACCTTCTCAGCATTTGCTAACAGAAAAATGGGTCATATATAGGTGTCTGGTGAAGAGGTAGACAGTTCCGAAATACATCTAAACATATTTACGCAAATGCACACATAGAATTAAATGCATTATAATACACACAGAACGAGTACAAAGCAAAAATTATTATACCTCTTAATGGAAAAATCCTCAATTAAATGGACTTATTTGGCTTGACAGTTTTAGCTCAAGGTAGGTCTGTGGTTCAGACAAGTTGATACATCAATATTTATGATAGAAAGGGAAAGGGGTAAAATTGGAAAGTTTCCTAGAATATTTGAGAAAAAATTACTGCATCATTTAGTATGTACCAGATACATTACCTAGATGTATTAGTAGAAAATGGAGGGTATGTAACCACACAGACAGACAGAAATAATCTTCCGCCCGATATAAAAGCTTTCTTCAACCCCTTCTGAGGAGATATCTCACTTCCATACATCTGATTTATTAAACATACATAGGATCATGGCACGTCGTAGGGAATGTGAGACTGAAATGAATGAATGGGTTGACAGGTTTCTAACAGGAAGACGTGATAGAGAGGAAACCATGGAAGCAAAGATTAAAGCATTAGAGAAACCACATAAGACTTTATTAAAGAAATATCTATGCCTAGCTTATACCAGTAGCCATAGTGCATGGGGAAAAAACAATGACATATCCTGAGAAATGACTGTATATTATGACCAAGACTTAGATTAGCAAATATAGCATACCCTAGTGCTAGAACATGATATAATTTTTATTAAGTCTCTTTATACACAGATTTGCATGTTAATACCATGTTCTCCTTTGATCTGGTTAGTCATCCAGCAGGAAGCTAGCAGAAGACAGTTGCTTTATAACAAGAAGCACAGTACAGAAATTATTGGTTTCTTTGTAGAACCCAGAAAAAGAATTAACATGCTACCTAGCATAATTGTGCAAGGCTTGAGTCATTATCCCTACCAGAAAGACATTATGCAACTTAAATGTTGAAGTCTTCCTTCTATCGGGCCAAGAGAGCCCTTCCACATCTCTGAGTGTCTTAGATGGAAGCCGAGTTTGTTTGCCTAGGGTTTGGATTGGTGGGGGCTCTGGGGTTGTTTTGGGAGGGGGGTTATATTGATGGAAGCCATCACTGAGACAGATCAGGAGTTTGATGGATTTTGATTCAGACACAGACTGTCTGGGGACAAACAAAAAATACTAACGTTGTCTGGCTGACTGTCCTGGGAAGCATATTAAGAGAAGAGCAGTTGAAGCCTGTACTCACAGCGTTTCATCATAGCATTTAATCTTAATAAATTGTGCCGGGGACAGTACCTCCCAATAACTATACTACAGTGAGGATATGCTAATTAAGTGGAAGTGGATTTCTTGTTTGATCAGACTGTATCTGTTTGATCTGTGATGGCGATGACAGCAACGATAATCTAATCTCATCCACCCACCCATCTGGTACTTCTAATAGGTTTATTGTACTGTTGTATCTACATCATCAGTCAAGGATGTAAACTATGTAAAGACTGCAAACGTAAATAAGGAATATTAACTGAGCAACATACACATTGCTGCATTTACAGGGCTGGGAAGTGGGTCCTCTAGGGAACTTCTCATTACAGATCAGCTGCTGATATGCTGCTATTAACACCCAGCTGCTTGCTTCTGCCACACAGAGGTTTGTGGTGATACCTACTGCCACTTAGTACCGCACAAGGAACGGCTTAGTAATGCGCAATGAATGCAATTAAAAAATCTTTGCTGGGCGCTTGGATGTGATTCTGTAAAACAGTCATGAGGAGGGAGAGAAAGAAGTGCACAGCAGTATTTCATGCACATTAAATTTATTTACTGTCTTGAAACTTGCTTACGCAGAGAACCTCTTCTACAAAGCTGGCCAGTGCGTCACCACCTTCTCTCCCTTTCTTCCTTGTTACTGCCAGCTTTGGGGTGTCTGCATACTCACTTGGTCTTTCTTTTCAGATAATTAATCTTCCAAATAAACATTGTCCTGCCCCTCAGACATTAACTACTAAGTTCTAGTTTCTGCTTTTCACTCACTACCATGTCTTGTTCAGCTTTATGCACTTATCTCCCTGCTCCAGCCTTATCGGGGAGTCCTTTTATGCCAAGAATTCAGGGGAGGGTCTGTAGCATTGTCACTATTTTCAGCCTCTACATAATGTCATCAACCGTTTGAACTCAGTTGTTGGCTGCACTGCAGATTTCAGTTCCTTTTTCAGGTGTTTCGCTATTTTAGATACACTTCCATTTCTCCAGCTTCCTAATTGAAAGTGGTTAGTTTGCACCTTGCTTCAACTTACTTCTTTAGTTTAAGTGTATTGCGTTCCCTGTCAAACACTCTGACCTGATCAGAAATTGTATTTGGTACTTCCTTTAAATTTTAAAGCTTAAACCAGCAGATTAGATCTATCTGATGCATGAAACTGACAATTACTTTCATTTCTGCTGTTTTTTAAAGCGACTCAAGTGTCTTAGTAGCATGTAAGAACATTTGTAAGTTTAAAAGATAGAATGGCCTTTGAAGAAAGGTTATGTTCGTGAGAAAAAAGGTAACTTTGATTTGTATAAGCAAATTACCTACACAATCAAACACACTTTTTACAAACATGCAAATACATACATTAACTTCATCTGTCTCCCTACTTTTCCCAGGATTTCTTGTATTTGGTGGGAAATACAGTGAAAATACAGCTGTAAATTTCTGTGCTTTCATACTCTGTTACTTGTGTGGGAGCTTGAATTCACTAGTATTTAAAAGACAGGGAAGCACGCTAGCATATCTTACCTGAATTGTTAGAGCACAGATTTGTTTAAATCTCAAACGTATTTTCCTCCCTGGTGGAGAGAAACTTCCACGAAGAAAATACTGATGAAGAAACTAGTTGGCATAGAGCATTCAATTGCTTCAAACAAAAAAGCCAAGGATGTCAAAGAGCTGGTGCCGGAAGGTTCTTGCTCTTGGTGTCCTGAAACTGCATTCCTTATGTCAATTCATGGTTTCCTTTGGTGGCACTAACTGTACTACAGGCACGTGTTGTGATCAAAGCATTTGGTATCTATGTCAGCTCCAAGAACCAGCACTGTCCTTACAAATACTGCACAATCCCTATCAATTTCACTGAAAATAAGATATGAAAAACATAACTAGGTAGCACTAATTTGTATCTGACTTTCTGAACTTACCTTCCACTACACCTTTCTGGCATATGAGCCTTTGGGAACACAACATCCACATGAAAAACATTTCTGAACATAAGCTGGATACTGGTGTCTTCCTGTGACATAAGTAAACCTCAACAATTTTGTCTCCGTTAGTGTAAATGTGAATATATTACCTGTAGCAATGAATTGTGCTGCCATTAGCTGTTTCCAGAACTGATTAAGGAACAAAACTGAAATATGGCATTTAAATTTTCACAAGAAGAGTCTGAAACAGAGCAGTAGGTGTTATGGTATATCAAGAAGATGATGCTGTTTTACTAAAGATGTTCTATATTACCACTATTTAGCAGAAGAAGAGCCAAGTAATAGCTTCAGTGAACATACAAACATGTATACAGGTACATATTTGAGCAACCTGGTCTAGCGGAAGGTGTCCCTGCCCATGGCAGGGGGGTTAGAACTAGATAATCTCTAAGGTCCCTTCCAACACAAACCACTCTATCATTCTATATTTGAGCATGAAGGCCCTAAAATAAAACTCAAAAATATACTTTTGCTCAAAGGAGCAATGTCTAACACACAGTCTGCTAACTGTTGCAATAAGAACTGGAGCAAAAGGGATGGACGAGCATACGTTCTGCAGCATAAGGTATGGAACTCATCTCAGCGCTCTTTACCAATTTAATGTACATAATGTCCAAACTGTACCAACTCACTGCTTCCTTAAAAAATAAACTGATTACCATAACAACTGTGGGGAACTTAATGGATTGAATATCTAAACAATTCCAATAAGTGTAAAGTTTTAAAAGAGAATTCTTACAGAAAAATGTATGTTTTAGTAGAAAAGATACCCAATATGCAAAACATGTTTAATTAGATTATTTAAAAGCATTTTATATGAAATAATAATTAAGAGAAGTATTGAAAGAGGCATTAGTTAAATATTTCTTAAAATATGTCGATAGCATATTTTACTTGCTCTGCACGTCTGTAAAAATGGAGCATTCTCTTTGGAGATTTGATAGCTATCAGGGAAAATTATTGTACCACAGGGAATTTGTATGAAATATTCATTCAATTAAGTATTCAAAACCCTCTGAGCCATCCAGCTACTCAGTCAAAATGAGCATATTCTAGGAGCAGAGGCATCGTTTTTATGATAATGCATACAAACTGATTTCTTAAGCAAATGCACTTTTTGACTTGGAGATAGATCTAACAACAGTGATGATAAAGGCTGGTTCCTCACTCAGGAATTCCAGAAAATGTTTTGCTGGCTCTGCTGTGCTATAAACGCAATTTGTTGTGCTCTCAGTAAAGTTGTTAAGACATTACAAGGCCAGAGCTACCGCTCTGAGTTAGGGTGCTGTGGTTTGCTGGGTGCTCAAACTGGTGCTGGGATGCACAGCCTTCCAATTTGGCTGTTTCTCACTCTAATTAGCATATCTTCTTCTTTATTTTTTTTTAACTGAGCTTATTAACATTGAGATACTCTGTTCTGAGGTTTCTGTCTGCTTGTTTTGTTTTTCTTGATTCAAATGAGAAATGGAGATGTAGCTTTTCTGCTGATGCAGATATTTTAGGCTGTGCTGAGAACTTTGCCCCATGTTGATATAATCCAGCTCTAAGATTCAAAGAATACCACAATGGGCCTGGCTAAAGGTCCATTTAGTCTGATTTTTCTGTATAAAAGAATGGCCATTTACAAATACTTCAGACAAGAAAAGAAGAAATAGAGGACATACAGATGACTTTTCCTTAGGATCTCCTTTTACCCCTTAATAATTTTATTTTAAAAGTGTATTTTATTTTAAAAGTGTACTGGGTAGCCTTTCGCTTTTAGTTGCTTCTCAAAGAATTTTTGACATGCTTTATTTGCCCTAGTTTGCACAGCAATTTCTATTTTTCTCGTTTGAATGGGAAAAGACTTCTTAAGGGTTTTTTTTTAACCAGTATTTGCATGTTTTACTCTATTATTTTAACAGTGTTGGATTTTTCACTGAACCTTTGTAAATCTTTGTGTAATTGTAAATCTTTTTCCTTGTCCTCCAACTTGAAATGGGTCCTCAGTATTGAAATGTTTAAACAGTCTCTCTGTTGACATTTGCACTCTGATTACTCTATTATAAAGTGACTTTTCTGCAAGAATGAAATGTGAACTACTGAGGACTAAATAAAAAAACTTCTTTTTCTTTTTGGAGATCTCCACTTGCTCCAAGAACAAAAGAAAAACAAAATGTTAAAAGACAGAGAAACCAATGTTAAATATAAAGACAAAGACCTTAACGTTAAATTATCCCTATATCTCTATTTGAAAAATTAACAATAAATTCATAGACCATCAGTATTTATACTTCACCACAGTGCAGCAAGAAGAAAGTCTTGAGGTTGGCTCAGTGAGTACATCTGTGCTAGCAGTCAGTCTGGTTGTAAAGAAGAACGAACTGAATTTCCGTGGTCCTGTGTGGTCCCAGGACCATGGGTGCACATTACATATTTGCTAGCAAGCAAGCTCGTTTCTGGCGCTAAGCATGCCCTGCCCATGCATTGGGGGTAACTGCTGGCAGCCTGGCACGGGGGCTGTGCCTGGGGCTGTCTTGGTGGCTTCTTGGTGTTTAATTTCCACCACGGACTGTCAGGAGTGACCACATTTTGAGAGCACCAGTGCTGACCCTGTGTGTGCACTGCGATTCCATTCTGGATGGATCAGGACAAACCATAAACGACCTGTAAAAGTTCAAAATGATTTAAAACAGATTGCAGTCTTCTAGTTGGCCTTCCTTTCAGTGAAAATTCATCCAGCTTGCTCTCCATCTATCTTTTGCAACATCAAGCCAACCTGAACATAATCTGTCTTCTTTATTTTTTGCAAAATAGGATATGAACATCCTGGAGTATTTTGTCCTGTGTCAAAATGTTGAGTGAGCTAGACTTTCCATAGCAATTTTTTAGCATTTTTTTCTACCCGTGCTTCTCTAAAGAGGTATGAAAATAAATCTAAAGAAAACCCAGTATCTAGAAACATTGTGTTAACAATTCCAAACAGACTACAAGTAGTAATGCAATAAATTAATAATTACAGACAGGTAGAGCTTGTGCAACAGTATGTACTTCCTTCAGCAACTTTCCTCGGGTATCAAAATTCGTCATTGTTCATTCTGCTATTGCATCACAACTGCTACATTTTTTTATATTTTTTATGCCTGACTAGTTCAGTATTGTTTAATGTAAAACTATTTTTTTCTGAGCAAAGAGTTCCACAAGTCCATTCAAGTTGTACACAGGGTTGATTGAAAAGATGTTACTCTTTCCATATTTTGAAACTTATTGAATTGTGTCATGTTATATCTTAAATAAATACAACAAGGGATAGTGACGTTAAATATAACTAGATATATTTCATATATATCATCTAAACACTGACCATCTGACTGTAAATGTACTAACAATAATGGTACAGAAATCTAGTTTACATGTAATTCTTGCTTATTTGTATGTTGGGTAGGTTAAATGTTCAAACTAATATTTTAAAATGGCTAAAATGAATAAAATACTTTTGGCAGCTGGAGTCACTATCTGTATTTGCTTTTTTATCTATCTAAAATCTGTGGTCTTAGGCCTGGATGCATGCCACATGAGCTTACATACTTGACCATAGTGACTCAGTTAAAAACATGCTCTCTCTAACGTCCTTACACAGTCAACAAAAAAGGCTTACCACCTTCAGAAGAGTATTCAGCCCGCTTAAGAAGTTAATTTCCTTAGAAGTTGGCACTTGGTCTCTACTGATCACAGAGGAAACTGTGGCTTGCAGAGGAGACCATACTCTACCCTAGGCACCACAGTAAAATGCCTGTGTTTAAACAGGAAGAATGGAACAATAAAGACTAAAATAATATGAAAAAGCTTGTTGCTAAACCCCTGTATTTTAAAAGGCTTTGAATGACTTACTTACGTTTCTCCAATATAGTGTATTTCCACACTGAACATTTCAGAGAACCAAAAGAGAACCAACCATGGTGTTAGCCCTAATGCAGATGTATTGAATCTCAAAACCATAGGAGTGAACAACCCTTGTTATATCTTTGAACTGTAGAAAATGGGAACTACACAAAAATGAGGATGCTAGTCAAAAGGAAATGTAAAGGGTAAGTTGAACTGGCAACATACATGCACTGGAGACTGTTTAAAATAACAGTAATAGCAGCAAACAAAAGTCATCAAATGAAAAAGGTTCCAAAAGGGACAAATAAACAGTCAGAATGATTAAATGTCTCAGTAAAAGAGGTTAATAGAGGCAAAAAGACATCCTTCAACAGATGGAAGTTGTGCTCAATGAAGAAATCACAATACAGCAGGTATTCTGGCAAGGTAATTGTAAAACTAGTATAAAACCAGAAGGAAAAAAACAAAGATTTGGAGAAAACCATGCTAAAGGCTGAAAATATAAAAATATTTTAAATACATCTGACTGCAGTAAATGCAGAAAGAAAGGTGCCTCTGAAGAGCAATCCAGAAAAGACATCTCTTCGGAGGTGTGCTTTGAGAATGTGAGAGAGAGAACATCCACATCCTTCTCTGGGTCTGACACGCCTGATTCGGGACTAGACATTAGAAATCCTGTCTATGAAGAACAGCAAGGACTCAATCACCTTAGAGGTGATAGCTGGTATAGAGTGTCCTACTGTCTAGAAGAAGAAAAAGAAGTGGTTTTGCTGTCACTCCTTTCTGCGTAAAAAGTCATGGCTATTGGACCTGCCTAGAAGATGAGATTTGAACTCAAATGCTTCTCCAGGCTGGAGAATGAAATCCATGGAGGGTTTTCTCTGCTGGCTTGTGGACGGGGCATTTGGAGATCAGGGGAAAGACAGTGGTTTCTGTTTCTTGGGTGCCTCCTGCCTCTCATCTTCTCCATGTCAGCAACCCCATTTGCCATCCTGGGACCCAAAGTCACCTACAGGGACTAAACCTTCCTCCTAGTGGGGCAGTGAGAAGGGAAGGAGAAGAGAAGAAGCGTGAGGTGGAGGAAGAACTGGAAGATCCTTTCAGAGACAAAGGCTTTCTGGTGATGCAGTTGTGAGGGCAAGATTGCAGGGGTAGATCCCATTTACTGTTCCGGAGAGAGACGTGTCTACTGCACAGCTTGAGCATCCTCTCTGCCTCCTGGTTATAGCAACTGGAACAGTCTGGAACTGGGTAAGCACAATAAGTGATCCGGTACTATGATAATTTGCTGCTGTATATTTCTGTGCACTTTCTGGAGTAAGTGCTCAATGGAGCTCAATCAGTGCCTTTTTTTGGCTACCAACCAAGATTTCAGATGTTCGCATGCGTATAATTATTTTTTCATCACATATATGGTAAAATTGTGTGTTCTAGTTCTTGCTAGAATTAGCAATTTGAAGTTTTTCAATTACTAGACTAGTTGTGTGAGAATATTTGTAGAAGATACTACAACTAGTCTTATATTAAAGAGCCTTAATTCAAGGTAGAAGTGGCTGCCACAACAACGTTTTCAGAGCTCAGCTAGTAGATCGTTGTTGCAATAGCTTTACAACTCCTGGAAAGCAAATCTCCCAATTAATGCTTTATTAAAAATAGAATTTTGCACCTATCTGAAAGCACTTGTATATCAAACATGGAGGTGGGTACATACACGGTAACTATTTGATTTTTATTTTTTTTTCCTGGCACTCAGATGTCTATTTGTAATTCTTTTTTTTTTTCCCTCGCAGTTGAAAACATGAGAGGTTCTTCTTTGATGTTCATGTTTCTATATATAGGAATGTTAATTTCTCAGAAGTTATTGGAAGTTACAGAAATTAATCTCTCTCATGGTATCACTGTCTCCTTGGGCCTCTCTCTATATCCATTCATAGAAATTAGAAACATCCTTTTTGATCTAATGTGTCATTAGTTTTTTATTATCTCCTTTCCACTGAGCCTGAACTTTGCAGTATTTTTCTTTTCCTGAAATTGGGCTGAAAAAGGGCACTCACCTACTATAGAAATTAAAGTCACTATGTGTGCATATACATCCTGACTAAGATTTACTCTGGATAACGGGTGTCTTCAGGATAAGAATGGGAGATATTTAGAAAAGTGGGTTTGCCACGTCCGTATGCTCCAGGAGTTTGTAGTTTACAGTTTCTGGATCACATGGCCTCCTTTTCTCATTTAAGGTAGTCCTGGGAAAGGCAGGCAAGGCCTTATCTGAAGAATAAATGTCTCTTCAGCTCTGGGCGTGATTTATGATATATAACATCAGACTCTATCTGAGTACTATTCATACTACTTCTCTTCCACGTCCAGGATTGATGACTGTTATCCACCCACTGTTAGTTTCTTCCAGGACAACACTCTGTATGGAAGAAACATCATAATTTGTTGAAGTTAATTGCAGCATCATAGCTAAATTTAAACATGCTCAAGGTGTATTGAAAGGTATTTTCTGTTCTCCTAGTAACTTTCAGGGCTGCAAGAAAATGTCCAGGCCAATGGTTAGGACCTGGCCTGAGGTTAACCTAACTGAAAAGGACGTGAAAAACTACTGGGGTGATTAAGAGGAAGTTATATGACAAATGGCTGAACTTCATGGGTGATTGGAGGAGAACTCTGGGTGCTTTTTGAAGAGTAAAATCTCACAAGATCAACTCAACCTAGATGACAGTATCAGTGATATCATCTCACATTACAGGTGGCCAAGAAGGCCAACGGCATCCTGGCCTGTATCAGAAATGGTGTGGCCAGCAGGAGCAGGGAGGTGATCGT
>JANXJC010000005.1:30873411-30887135 GCA_027564655.1 Leptodon cayanensis
TGGTCTAGTGGGCACAGATGATGGTTGGACTCGATGATCTTGAAGGTCTTTTCCAACCTGAATGATTCTATGATTACAGAGAGTAAGAGGAACAGAAATATCAAATTTTGGAACAGATGTAAAAATGGGAACCAATGGGGAGGAGAAAGGAAGGATGAAAAGCAGGGTCAAGAAACTGTAAAAGAGATAGTAAGGTATCTAAATCATGTGACTAGTGCTCTTTGGTGACCTGCTGGACAGCCCTGCCCTAGATCATGGAAGCCTAAACCATGGCAAAAACCAGCCTGCTGTTCTGACCGTACTACGAGATGAACTCACTTCTGTAGTCAAGAAGACAGAGGTAGTGGGATGGTGCGATCCTGGACTGATGGATTGATATTTTAAATATTTTGCATTTTTAGAGATTTCAAGAGCGTTGTGATACTGAGAATCACGTATAAAAAACACTGCATTTTTTTTCTAAGGAGAAGGGAAATGGCAAATAAATAAGTTTTATAAAAACTTGTATTTTAAAATTTACAGCTATACAGCAGTTGACAACAACCCATGTAAGTCTATATTGAGACAACTACCCCTTTTAAGAAAATGTTTCTAGTAGTTTGTGAAAATGTAAAAAGAACTATACACACAAAAGTTAAATATAAAATATATTTTTCATTCTAATTTTCCTTGCCTCATGAGAAAGAATTGTGTTAGAATCTGAAACTTTAAAATATCCAGCAACCTATGACACAATAATTTCACATTTTAAATGAAACGTATTATAACTGAAATATTTCTGAGATTCTTTATAGCCAAAAGAATATCGGCATTCAATATTGCATGTTCCCAGAGAAAAGTCTGAAGAGGTCAATAGCTGGCCAGGTTTCAAAATGTCTCAATCACTGTAGTTCTCTCTAATTTTATAGTTATACTGAATTAGCCTGGCTGAAGATCCAATGTAGTGTTTTTTATCAGAAAAGTATCAAATGGTTTAACTGTGCTAGTACAGAGTGCTGAGTTGAAATTTTTACATGTTTTCCTAACAGGGAAAAATGTGAACCCAATATACAATTATACTGAGAGGAAACACAAATGTAATAGGAGCAAATGAGGAGATATTGAGGACAAACAGCAGTGGCAAATAGTAGACATGGATGGTATACATTAAATACTGTAAGGGATTTATCTGTCCAATTCCCATTAGATTACAGTAGGATTTTGGTATCACGGAAGTCTGTAGCTAGAATATAACTTCTCTGTTGCATTGGCAACAGCTGTACAAGTACACTGAAGGAAAAAAAAACAGATCTTTTAACGTAAAGTTAAAGAAAATTGCTAGCCTCATCAGTATGTCAGACATCCCAGATGGGAGGTCTGCAAAGAGATGGAATATCGTTTAGCTGTTTTGTAAAGACTGAATATATTGTGCATATGATTGCCTAATACGGGAATGGCAGTGCAGCTCTTGGTCAGACAAAGCCGTCTAAGATGACAAGCAGGATATCTGCTAGTCTTTGCTAGGAAGGATTCGGACACTGGCTCCGGTGTGAAATGTTTCTCTCTAGGCTGAATGAGAGGCACTATGCAATGTTAAGAGTGCAGTGTGGGTACGACTCGCTGGCTAAAGCCCAGGCCCCTCTCTTTTCCCATCCTCCCATTTCATCTCTTGAACTGGAAGCTCTCTTGCAGAGCTGCCTCAGGAGAACAGAGCAACTTCCTTAGGAGTTCTGTAAAGCTTTCTTTATCCTGTTTTTTTTCAAGTAAGAACTTAAAAGTCTATTTTGAGACTTGAACCAACCTCACAAGAAAGTAAAAATTAATGACGGGTGGTATTTATGGGTGGGGTTGTGGGCCTATAGTGGTATTCCATTACTTTACATCTTCAGTATTTACATAGTTGTCTCTTTGGCCTAGTCTGTAAAAAGCCAATATAGGATTATTCATTACCATTTCTATCCTCAGGGTACTCAGTTAATGATAACACTGTCCCACAGAAAAGTTTTGTGTATTACTGATGGTGCTATAGCTGTGGTTAGGACATGTTGGTTAGGTCATGGTTGATAAAATATGACCTCAAAGCAGCTTTCTATTTGCTATCAGTATTTACCAGTTATATTAACCTGATACGAGTATTTGTTTCTGGGGATTTATAGAGAG
Source organism: Leptodon cayanensis (assembly GCA_027564655.1). Classification (NCBI taxonomy): domain Eukaryota; kingdom Metazoa; phylum Chordata; class Aves; order Accipitriformes; family Accipitridae; genus Leptodon; species Leptodon cayanensis. Next base: position 30,875,551 of record JANXJC010000005.1, read on the forward strand.
AAAGAGAAGACTACTGAGTAGTCAGGGTTATGGTGAGGTCTACAACTGATCCATGGAACCAAATAAAATAATAAAAACCCCTGTGCTTTTTGTAAAATGTTTGATAATTGTCCATGAAAACTGTTTAATTTTGGCAATAATCTTCTGGGCCTAAGAGCTAGGTGTTCACTGTGATTGAAAACTCTTCCTGAAACATACTATCACCCATTACTATCACCCAGAAGGATCATTGGACAGTTCAAATCAGCATAATTCTGTTGACAGACAGTTGTTCCTCAGTGAGGAACTGGCTTCTTCAGATAGGAAAGAAAACTAAAACATCTCAGTAACAAAGGCAAAGTTCTTAGCTAAGAAAGATTTTTTCTGTCTTAAAAACTTCTTTTTCTCTTATATTGCAAGAGCTGCCTTAAAACAGCTCCTCAGTATGCCATTGCTAGATTGGTTTAAAAATAATGAGACTCCAGGTTCAGAGTGGCTACTTACATTTATTACCATCTGTCATGTTTGCTTCTGCAATGTTGCTTGCAAACTAGAAATTTATCATTTAAAGAAAGAACAGTTCTGTATATCCATCATATGTTAGACTTCACGCTGAGACAATCAATTGTGCCTCTACACTGGCACCAGGTTGGGGCAGAGCAAATGATCCCTTGTATCAGAAGTATGAATTTCTGTTCCTTTAAGGCAGGACTCCTAGAAAACAAAAGTTGCATGTGAATAAGCAGAAAACTAATGTTGAGCTTCATCTTGGTCATCTGGTACAAGTTAGACGTACATTTCTCTATAGTCGATGAGACAATGGCCAGTGAGAGAGTCCCCGTGAGGAGACAAAGTGTCTTCTCTGTAGAGAGGGAGTTGACGTGAGGCTGTTCCAGAGGGACTTAATGTGAGGGTGTTCCAGAGGACACGCTGTCTCTTCCTGTCCATATTGCTGCACATCCAGACATACGTACACGCCTATATATACATATTACGTACAATGTAAGATATAGAATATATAAAACATAGCATGATGTATATTATTATTTGTTATATATCTTATGAGTTATACAAACTGACAAATAAATTAATTTACAATTGGTTTCTTCCTATCTCCTGCTCTCCAGTTACTGCAGATTGAGCCTTTTTAACTACTTAGACTAGATGCGTAATTACATGACTGAGCCTATGTAAGATAACTCCAGCAAAACCTAAGCCTATTATCTTGAACAGGACAAGAGTCAGTTAAACACAGGGGCAAAATCTCTTACATATGTTATGTATTAATAACAAGCATACATATTTAGATTAAATTTTTTGCATAACCATTATTATTAATAAATAATTCAAAATCATGTATTATCTCATCATTTTTCCGGATCATTAGATAAAAGCATAACATATTCAGATCCTGAACACTGCTGCATAACATCAGAGCAAACAGTGTGTAGGAAAGGTGGTCATATGAAAGTTTATCTACAGCGTGCATTTTACCTACACATATTTAAAATGGGTATATTTTACCACAAGTTATATTTTAACTCTGAGTAACATAAAATAAAATAGTGAGTTTTGTAGATAAATAAAATATATTATTACCTTATGCAGCAGAGAGCTTTGTCCTGTAAGCTGCCTATGACTTAAGGAAGGAAGACTGTATTTTAGGCATGCAAGCAGTGTATTTGTCATTGAGGTAAGGAAGCAGGAATGCAGAGCATAATGCTGCCAGGGGCTGTCAGATTCATTAGGTCCAGTTCCCCTGTAATCAGAAGCGATAGATTATATAGTCCCACTGATACACACATTAAGCTTCCCTTCATCTCCTGTATTGTGCTAACCCCCCTCCTGCATTATCAGTAAAAAGAAAATGTATAATATGTCGCTGCAGATAGAAAAAGTTAATTTAAATTCTCAGAGGACCTTACACAAAAAGTGAAAGGTAAGACAAATGGTCTTCTTGGGTACATGAAGGAAAATAACAAGCTCTGATGCACAGTTTCATTCCTGGCAAGACTGGTAAGCTAATGGCCGTGTGTATTGAAGTGGTGAAACTACAAGAAAACCTCCGCCTTTCACTCTCAGTTTCAGGAAAACAGCAAGTTCTCCCCTCTAACTATACTCCTGGCTTAGGGAATCTCACAGCTGTTTCCCAAAGGAACATTTTATTGGTGATAATTCCCTTGCACAATTGCAGGAGAGGAAAGGAGGACTCAAGCCCCCTCTAGTTGACCCTTATGAATATACAGGAGTGAAAAATAATATAAGTCATTATACCTCTGTTAGGATGTCATAGAACCTGGTGACATTCAGTTCCTTGAGGGGATTCTACCTGTGATTTCTTGAAATGATGACCCCAGAACCATCAAAAGGGTGTTCAGTCTCTAATGACAAATTTTACTGGAACATAAAATAGGAAAAAAAAAATTGAAGAGAAAACTCAGGTTTGGTAAATAAGAGAGGTCAAAAAAAGAGGTATCTCCATGCCATTCCACTGAGCTCTTGCTGATCCACTTTTGCTTTTCTACACAGCAACGTTCAACGGCTCCTCGAGTTGTGACGGTCTCTGCAGAATAAACAGTTCTCTGGATAATTTAGGCTGGAAGGGGCTTCAGGAGGTGTCAGGTCCAACTTTCTGCTCAGAACAGGGTTAGTTACCAGGTTGTTCAGAGTTTTTTCTGGTCAGGTCTTGGCTAGCTCCAAGGACAGAGCCTGGATAACCTCTCTAGGCAGGATGTTCCACTGCCTGACTGTCCTCATGGAGAAACTGTTTCTCTTTGCATCCAGTCTGAACCTCTCTTGTTTCAAAATAGGTCCCTTACCTTCCATCATCCCTCCATGCACCAAACCTCTGGCTCCTTGCTAACGTCCCCAGAGGTACTAGGGAGGCAGCTGCCCAGTCACCCCTCAAAGCCACCTCTTTTCCAGGCTGAACAAGCCCAGCTCCCCCAGCATCTCCTCAAAGGGCAGGCGCTCCAGCCCCAACCAAGCTTGGAGGCCCTCTGCCGAACTCACTCCAGCTTATCAACGTCTGCCTTGTACTGGGGGACACAAAACTGGGCACAGTACTCTAGGCGCAGTTTAACAAGGGCTGAGTAAAAGGGGATGACCAGTTTCACCAGTCTACTGGCAGTACTCGCCTTTGTCCAGCCCAGGAGGCTGTTGGCCGTCTCTGCTGCCAGGACACACCGCTGGGCAACGTTCCTTTTGCTGCCCACCAGGATCCCCAGGTCCTTTCCAGCATGGCTGGGCCCGAGTCAGTCGCTCCCCACCCTGTAATGTTGTGGGGGATTAGTCCATACCGAATGTAGGACTTGTAATTTGTCTTTGTCGGTTTTCAAAATGTTGGAGAATTCCTCCAGCTTGTGCAGATCCCTCTGAATGTCAGCCCTGCCCTCAAGCGTATGAACTGCGCTCTACAATTTGTTGTCATCTGCAGATCTCACGAGAGCGCACTCTGCTACCTCCTCCAGATCATTGACAAAGACATTAAACGGGACAAGTCCCAGGACAGACTCTTGTGGTTCACTGCTTGTCTCTGGGTAGAGTAGATTTCATTAATCACTGACTTCTGAGCTCAAGCACCTAACCAGTTTTTCACCCATCTACTTGTCCACCCATCCAGAGCATAACACTCCAACTCAAATGCAAGAATATAAGTAGATCATGCCAAAAGCTTTGCTAAAATCAAGACAGCCAAACATCCTCTGCCTTTCTCAATCCTTTAATCCAATCAAGGCAATCAACTTGGTCAGGCATGATTTGCCTATTGTTAATTTGTGCTAACTTTTCCAAAGTTGCCGTTGCTCAGAGGCTGGGTGGGCATCAGTCTGCTGGTGGGAGGCCTTGAGGGGTTGTCTTTGTATCTCTTGCTTTCTTTTTTTCCCCCTTTTCTTGTTAAACCGTCTTTATCTCAACTCCTGAGTTTTTCTTGCTTTTGTCCTTCCAACTCTCACCCCATCCTACTAGGGGTGAGTGAGTGAGTGAGCGAGTGGGGACTTAGCTACTGGCCAGGGTCAACCCACCACACTCCATCCCTCACGCCGCCGGAGGCACAGAAAGCAGTATGTTGCATGGCTTACTTGTAATAGCCTGTACTGTCATCCTCGTTCAGAGTGGCAAAGCTTATGTTTTATATGTGATCTAAATTTTGCTGTTCCCTGGCTAATACGTGCTTAGCTGCTCCGCTTTAGGGATATTTATAAAAAGTGTGTATCTGAGTACATGCTGACTTTAAAATCATTTTTGAAAGCAAGCTCTCTCTGTGGTTTTGTGCTTATTACATTTACTGCTGGATATGTAATAATGATTAAAATCTTGCAAGAACTGAATGATTAGAAAGATTTTTTCAGAGTTTATACTATTGACTTCGAGAACACTTGCAAAGCAGTTGTGTATTGCTTTCTACATCTCTGCTGTGCTGATCTGGGTGTGGTATCTAGTTTTAAAGTGGAGCAGGAGAAGAGGAGATCTTAATATATGGCAAACTGTTGCCAGGCACTGCTGTTAATGAGTGTACAGAGTTCAGCAGAATTGATACCTTATAATAAGTACAAGACTCCTATTGCTAAAGCAATACAACTGTTAAATAATGTTTCTGTGTACAGACAAAGGAGAAAAACAGTTTGATTAAAGCATCCTGTTAAGGAACACAAAGCTCCTTCTGTGGTCTCACGTCTGTCAGTCTTTGGAACTTTTGTCCCATTTATTATCTTATTAACATACCAAACAGCCAAATATTCCCTGAATGCAACCCAGGTTTATAAATACTATCAGCATTATTGACATTTCATCACTTTCAAAGTTTCATGAAATGGTGAATAGGTACACCAAATTCTATCACAGGACACAAAATTAGCTGATTTCAGGTGACTCCAGAGCTATACGGGCTGTACAGAGAAACAGATTAATCTGGAGAGTCAAGAGCACTAGGTGAGTTATACAGACCTGTTGGTCAGGTTCTGGAGATCTATTTAATAGCAGCTGGCAGCGTGGGGATATTCTTAGATCAGAGTTGTTTCCTCTAGCTAAGCCAATGTAGCAGAAGTTGGAACCTCTCCTTCTGTCTGACCACATCTCTGATAAAAAAAAAAAAAAAAAGGAACATTATGCCAATACTTTCAGATAGAAGATAATTCAAAGCAAATTTTATTCAGTAGGGCAATGAATTGGAGCAAGCCTGAAGCAACCAAACTGCAGGTATTGCATATGGCAGACTCATCAGCAATTTCTGAGCCACCAGCACAGCTGCCTGAGGAACCTGCCAAGAGTCCAGATGTCACTTTTGGAAAGCTACATAACACAGCTTGAAGTATGAATCCTTTGATGGCAAACCATTTTCACTGGGTCACATTCTGATCTCATTCACATTGTTTTAAAGCTGAGGTTTTGCACAAAATAAATGAGAACAGAATTTCTTACATGAAAATATAAATGGCAAACCAGCTGAATTTCTTAAAAGAGAAATAGTGAGACAGAAAAAGTGTGTTTAAAATTGGATTCTCAGTTTTCAGGAATATAGTTTTCCAATAAAAACAAACATTTATATGTGTAATCTAAATAATGAAAGCAATGAAAGGAATCAGAATTATCGCACACGTTTTCCTAACAGGGTTTTAAAAATAATTCTTATTGCAGATTCATGTAAATTAACTTTTATTGTAATTTGATATGCTAGCAAATAGGTGTGTTACTAAAAATCTAATGAGTATGAGGTGCTTAGCCATGAATACTTTCAAAGTATTTTTTAAAATAGTCTGTTTATTAGAAGACTATCAAGATGCTACTAAAGGAAAAGTATAGAAGGATAGGCCTAGTAAAAACAAATTCAGATTTTCAGCAACAAAGTTTAATCCCTGTGGCTAAGTCTTACGATGTCTTTCATACACACACAATAAAACATGCAGTAAATTTAACAAATAAATGATACATCAGTGTCGTTACAGCAACACTCTAGACCTGCTGAAGAATTAATGAAAGAAGTTGTGATGTCTTACCTCTAGGGATGTAAAGGTCTTGTAAAATTTTTGAAGACTATTTAAAGATTATTTGTTTTTACAGAAATTAAGCTTTCTTTTTTTTTTTTAAGATAGTGACTATTTTAAAATCTGTTTATTGAGGAATGCTTCTTTCATTTTTTCTGTTTTTGTGGGGAAGAATGAACAGCCCGATGTGCAATGTTGCCTTAACCTCCCCAATGTCCTCTATGATAATCAAAGCACTTTATCTTTAGCATTCTCTTTAAGTACAGCTTTGCCCATAGATACTCGTAAGGCTTCAAAGCTCCTATGAAAAACACTACAGCCCACTCTTGATTACGCAGCACCAACAGGCTTTGCTTCTGTACTTCTCCCTATGTCTGTCAACCAAAGGCCTCTAACAAGATGACATTATGTTTTCTGGAATGACAAGATTCACAGAGCATGGGAAAGACTCTCTGGGGCTGATCCATGATTAACATTATTTTCTTCAAGAGAAAAACATGTTATGTATTGGGATTTTTTTTTAAGGCCGATGGGACACTCTAAATGTTATTTTCAAGCCTACGTTACGCCAGCTAAGTCCAATTCTTTCCTGGATAAATTATTAATAGAGGGGTGTTTTTGGTAAGCCACATACTTTAACATTTTAGCTTTTTCTGCACTTCCGAAGACAATAAAAGCAGTATGATCATTGTACTATTGCCAATAGTCCATTCAAAATCCATTGATATAATTGAATAATGGTTATTATAATGACATATGTCAGAATTCATTACATGTATTGTGTTTAAAACCTGCAGTTTAGCACTAAAAGAACATGGGAAAAGGAGAAAAAGGGAGTTCTAGTGTCATATATCTTGTTAAACAATTAAGAGTATGCAACCTCAGGTACATAAAAATTACTATTGCAAACCTACATGAAGGAAATACAGGCTGAACAAGTTATTTTTACATGTGCAACTGATCCTTTGCTTCCCTTCGGCTTGTAGGTGGCAATTTAAAGGACTTCTTGAAATTTTGTAATAACTTTTTTTTCTTGATGAAATTGAAGCTTTATTTGAAGTTCAGTAGGATTTAGGATAAAGAAATTTTTTAACAAAATATTGATGGAAAAATTAGAAGGAAATGTTTAATACCTGTTAAAAAAAATCAAAATTCTTGTTGAAATTATATGAGATTTTTTGCCATTTTATTATAAAATCATCTCAAACTGAGGGTATTTTCTGCAGAATGGAAAACTGGATGGCTATCTAAAACCCCCTAATTTTCAGTTGTATTTTATGCTTTTGATTAAAATATAGGCATTTATGTGCCATTTATACCATTGTGCTGCTCTGTAATACTAGTTTTCTTCATCACACTTCAATAAACATATTATTTACATCCCAGTTAGGAGACTGTTTGGATTGCAGCAGGGAGAACATGCATGAAATTTCAATAATAGGAAGAATCATACAGGTCATCACTCTGTTTCGTGATGTTTAAAAGGGCTTCAAGCAGCTCATCTATCTACTCTAACCCTCTGCCCCATGAGAGGTTTCACTGTAGCTTAGGCTATCCCTAACAAATATTTATCCAACATGATTGGCCTTTTCAGGCTAAAGAGATAACTGAAAGAAGATGTTAGAGAGGACTGAGAGTGGCACTGGGATGCTGAATAGGGAAACATAGTTCATCGCCTTTTTCGGGAGAACCTATAGGCATTAAATGGGGGTGCCACGTGGAAAGTTTAAAACGATCACATAAAGCTGTGAAAAGTGTTTGCGCTGGATGTTGTGCAAGCTGAACTTTTTAAATGAGTTCGTGAGAAAAATCCAGAGAAGAAAAATCCATCCAAGATACTTAAATACAAGAAAAATGGCCCTGGTTTATGATTCCCTGAGTCAAAAATTATTGGAGGCTTAGTGTGTATTCTAGGGGAGACACTTCTATCCACTGCCACACACTCACTTCCCCCCACCCCTCCAGGACAGTATGGAAACATTACCACACTCACCCCAGGAAAACCATCTAACTGGTCACGCTGTCTTCCTTGAAGTCCTGAATACCTGTAGCTGTGGAGTAATCTGTTTCAGCCATTCTTATGCTCTTACATCCCTTAAACTTCTACTAAAAATCTCCAAGGAAGTAAATTTCCAAAATTTCCCCTAGTTTGACAATTTCCGTGCTTGTCACAATATTAGAAAGTATTTCGTGCCACCCAGCAGTATCTTTTTACTGTTAATCAGAGATTATCCTTTTGTCCTTGCCCAAGTAGACATGGAAAACCCTTGATATAATCTTGTTAATAACATACGACAAAACAAAAGGCAATTATCAAGTTTTCTACACAGTCTCCTATTTCACAATTTAAAAATCTGTACAAAACAAATCTTATATCATATCTTCTCAATATCTTTTTCTGCTTTATATTGTCTTTGTTCTGCCTGCATCAGTGTCATTTCCCAAATTGCACATACTACTGCGGATGAAGCTTTCCTAATAGTGAGGGGAATAATTTCTTGAGTTTTATACAGAATACTTCTCAGAGAATCATTCTGAAACTGAATGGTAGCCTTGACTCCAATTAGCTTTGTCCTACAGAACCTTTGCCTGCCATACAACTGCCTATAGCCAGCTTGTCTCTATGCTGCGTTGATGACTTTGATTTTTTTCTTCCTGCGAATGGTACTTTGCACTTTTCTTGACTGAATTGCCTCCTGATGATTTTTGCTATAGCTCCAATTTGTAAAGTTCATCCGGAAGTCTGATCCTCACCTCAAGGGTATTTTCGATTTCTCCTATTTTGGGGTGGCTCACAATTTTCATGCATGTACTCTTTATTCCCTTATCTAAGTTAGCGTAAGTATGGAATAAAACCACACTGACACAGGCCCATATAAGATTCCTTTTGGATTAACCTGCTTTTAGTAAAGAATTGAGGACAAGCCCTGCTTTTTTTCAGAAGTAGTTTCTTTTCACTTGAACTGTATTTTCCTCATTTAGTTATGAGAATATCCTATATGGCCTATATGTAAAAGATGCAATAAATCATGTAATATTTCCCATAGTCCACCAGAGCAGCCATTCTGATAAAGAAGAAAATTACATAGTTATTGACATAACAATGCTGGTTGTTTTTTTCAGGTCTTATTATGTTCTAGGAGCTTAGAAAATGTTTTGGTTTTTTTTTTTTTTTTAAATATTCAGACTTTTCCCACTCACTGAAATTAGACTGATATCTATAACTTCCAGATTCTTCTTTCACCCCCTTTTTAATAATAAATACTATGTTTGGCCTTCTTCAATACTCTGGGACTTTCCCCATGCTCAGAAGTTTGTCAAAGAGAATGACTAATGATTACAAGATTGTATTAGCTAGTTCCTTAAGTACTTTGGGGAGAATTTTACCTGAGCCTGTGGATGTGAATGCATCTGATCTATGTACACTTTTAAAGCTATTTTTTTACACATTCTGCCTATGCCTGTTTCCACGTTAAAATTAATTTTCCTTGGACTCTGGTCACAAGCAATCTTTTTTTTCTTTTTTTTTTTTTTTTTTCTTTTTGGGAAGAGTGAAGTGAGTCAACATTGACTACTTCACCTTTCCTGCATCATCCATTCAAACAAAACATTTCCCTCAAACAAATAATAGCACTAAGCTGTTTTAGTCTTCCTCTTAGTTCTAATGAGGATGTGGAACTATCTGTGTTGTTTTGTTTGGTCTCATGGTAGTTTTAACTTGTTTTCATTCCTGGCCTCTTTTCATTTTGTCTTTTCAGACTACGCTTTCCTAATGCATTCGTTATTTCTCTCTGCATTTATAGGACTCCTTACTGATTTAAAAGCCTTTTGAGATTCTGGAGGTCATCCAAAGGACACAGTTCTAGGTGGGTGCTATGACAAATATTGCATGTGTTTATCTATATCATACATATACACAGTGGCATATGTGCACAGATTTATATTTTTGTACCAAATACTTATTCAAAATATATGTATTGTCACTGAAGTAGTGCACGTTTCAAGTACTTCATCCTTGATGTTCTCTCCTATTGAAAAGCTGTGCAGGTGTTGGAGACCATTATATAGGATAGGGAGCAACTTCTGAAGTGATATAAATGAATCTCACCCATTATGTGGGTGAGAATGCCAGAAAACAGAGGAAACAACCCCACATATACAAATATGCCTTTGTGATAGGATTTGATGTAATCCATTAAACTATGATTTTCTTTGAATTCCTAGGCACAATAAAACATTATTTAATGTTTCTTGGAATAAAAAATGACTCCCAGCCTTGCACAAAAGGGTCCACCCACCCAACCCACCCAAAACCCCTCTTCAACATAACTTTCGAAAGTAAAGAGGTTAGTATTGAAGTGGCTAACATTTTGACTGTAGCAAAATTCATTATGTAGCAACATGCATCTGTTCTGAAGGAAAAAAATCTCTGAAATAGGCAGCTATATAATGATCTTCCAGAAAGACAGCTAGAAAAATGTTCTGATTATACCAAAATACCACTGGCCAAAGAAGCTGGGGAGGATGACATTCAAATGCAATTGAATGTGCGTTTGGACCAATGATAGGATCCAAAATTCTCTTGCCCACATTCTTGCTGAAAAAGACAATCTTAAATACTTGAATTCAGCACATTCAAATAGTGGTTTCCATCATGAAAACTTTTTCCTTCTCTTTGTCTCTTTCTTCTCTCATGAATCATTAGCTGAAGGAAGGAGGTCTCAATACAGATAGATGTGGTTTTGAATATTCTATTATTCATTGTTTATTTAATCAATGCATGTTAGGTTATTAAGTTCACAATTATCATGTAAAATTACCTACACAGGGGTGAATCAACAAATTTCTGTAAGTTGCATTAGCTGAAGACATTGTAATTCTGAGAAAACATCCAAAAATAACTAGAACTGCTATAAAACATTTTTTCTGACTTCTTTCTGTTATTTTTCCTACTGACATACTTTTTTTTTTTCTTTGATAGTCATGCACATAATCAAGTTGCAAACCACTGATGGGAACCTGCCCATTACAGGTTTTCATGTATAATAAAACAATGGCATACTATATTGTAATAGATTGCTTAAAGGAGTGACAACTTAATTATCTAGACTGAGCAATGGGCTAGAATTGAAATACCTCATACCTGTGGATAAGGACATAGTTAATCTGATCCAAATAGTATCTGGAAGACAGCAGTTTGTTTTTTGACACCCAAATTAATCACCCCAAAATAACTGCCTGAAAATGCAAACAAATGTTGATATACCATTAAGAATGCAGGAACGTGGCCACAGCCTGGAATAGTAATATAGTTGTAGCACAGCAGATATAATATAGAATGAAGAACAAGGGAAGTGATAAATGATATCTTAATATACATTTTGTACACTCAGCTCCCTCTAGCTTTTTATACTATGGTCTTCTACATCATGTCTGAGTATCTTGGAAATATTTTTTTTTATACTGAATCTGCTAAAATTTCCATAAAATGAACCATCAGGAGTCACAAATCACTCCATACATAATATGTAGGAGGTGAAATTGTTTACCTGTGTCCTGGTTTCAGCTGGGATAGAGTTAATTGTCTTCCTAGTAGCTGGTAGGGTGCTATGTTTTGAGTTCAGT
>JANXJC010000005.1:30889118-30899410 GCA_027564655.1 Leptodon cayanensis
CCCTTCCCTTCCCTTCCCTCCCCTTCCCTTCCCTCCCCTGCCCTTCCCCCTTCCCTTTCCCCTTTCCCCTTTCCCCTTTCCCCTTTCCTTTCCCACAACATTTTTATCAGACCAGAACTTCTCATATTCATGTCAATTTGTGATTAGTTAACGGTTTCATTAGTGAACATGTGGCTGAATCTGTACCCGAGATACATGATCATTGCAGAAGGAATCATTTTTCAATGACACTTCTTAATACAGCTTATACAGTGTAATGTGAAAATGTTAAGAACTTCTATTCCTTTAAAGAATTGAGTCATTTTCTGAAATACTTAATGTGCTTGTATACTTAAACATAATGAAAAGTTTACATTGTTCACAGCTATTAATCATTAACCATACTGAATTAGTTGGAAGCAAAATAGATTTTGTAAGGTTTTCCACATAAAACCTGATACTGTGTCCTCTGTAGAGGGAGTGCTTATTCAAAGCAATAAAGATTTTGCTCAATAAGTTTAGAAATTAGTCCTTTAATTGTGAATATGACTAAAATACATATCAGGAAAATTCTCATAGTTTTCAGCTACAATTCTTAAAAAAAATTGCCTTGAGGCAGAAGCCTACCTTCCAATAAACAGTAAGGTTGTCTAGTAAATGCTCAAATATGTTTCACAGAGACTGAGGACTGATCCTGCTGCTGGTTAAATTGGAGAGAAATAATTCCTTTGTGAATTCTGGGGTGAGCACAGTAGAGTACCTGATGTGTTAGTAACAATTTGTGTTATGACTCTTCTTCCTTAGCTGTGAGTGAACCTCTGTCACAGGTTCTGTATTTAAGGCATGAGTTGGCCAGTGGGCCATTTAATTATGGGGGGACAGAGAACATAAAGATTGTAATATAGAATTAGGACTTTAAAGCCCAGCTCTGAAGTGTGGAATCACACCAAGAAATTGCAAATTTCACAGCATTCATAGTTAGAAATTGTCTGGGTTATTTTCCCCCACCTCATGAGAAACATCACATACAGCTTCTTATACCTAATTTATTTTGGTTAACAGCATGTCACGACATTTCCAATTTCCAGGGAAACTTCATTTCCATAGTAGGCAGCTTTGCATCAGCCAGAGCATTAAGGTAGTGAGCACACAGCAGCTTACATCTTTCTAGCACTCACCTTGGCTAAGATAATTCAACTCACTCTTTCTGATAATACACTTAACAGAAACTGTATTTCTCAAATGCCTGTAGAAGCCTTTATGTCTGACATCCAGTGATGTCATTACATAAATATTGGAAATAGTAGTCAATTAACCAATGTCACCTGGATGACGAGATTTCTCTGTAGACAAGATTTCAAAATAAAAATAGTAATAAAGAAAAGAACTGATAAACTCTTACTAGTCTGAACTACTTGAGCATTTAAAATTGATTTCTTTCCTTCTTTTTGTGTCCATGCCAGTAAAACAGAATTCTGTACAAAAGCAAAAGTCAGAGAAGAGTTAGATCACTCTCTTCTTCCCACTATCTGACCTTCACTTCCCTCTTCCTCACTGTTAGACTTTTGACTAGAAATACATAACACAACTGGCGACAACCATGAACGTCGCCTTTCCCTTTTATTTCCCAGAGAGATACCTGATCAAGATATTGCCAATGAGCATATTACAGAGCCAGTTCTTATGACAAACTTTACTGCAAAATTACTTATGACGCATTGTACCCATGGACTACATCTGATACAAAAGGCACAGGACTGCATTTAAGTAGGAAGGAGAAAATGTGTAGACAGAGCCCTTGGTAGCTGTGTCAAGTATTTTTAGTGAACAATGCACTTCGTTATAGCTGTGAAACACTGTTGGTGGATTGAAAATGGAATACCTCAGCATCTTGAAAGAATTTCAGATTAACATATTTCAAGTTCAGAATGAAATATTTTACTTATCTAGTCTATGACTAAATATAACTGTTTTGGTCCTCTAGCCTGTGGTTTCTGGAATAACACAGGCCATATGCCCTAATGCCAGAATCGTTCCCTTTGGAGTCCCATTAGATTAAAGGCTATCTTCTAGAAGATACCAAGTCCCGATTTAAAACCTCAGAGATCATGGGAGACACTGAAGGTCAAAGCAGAAGTGTCTAGGTACTGGGCAATTCAGTGGGTAAGTCTTTACCTGTTTGAGTTGGAGGTAATTTAGTGACATCTGTTACACTAAGCCAGCAGGAACTGTGAGAGAGTCTTCTGCAATTTAGTATCAATTTAAACAAGTCTTGTTGCTCCAATTAATTTTGTTGTTGTTGTTGTTTTAAGCATGAGCTACCAGTAATACTGGCGGATAAGAACCAATTTTCATGTAGAGACACATTCTGTAAAAATGGTAAAATAATGTTGACATGATTACAGAATGACATTTTGAAAGACAGGAACATGAGACAAAAGAAAACCTTACATTTCTTAATTTAATGTGCTGGATGTAATAACATTATTCTAAAGTCTCATTCTAAAACATGGAAGCATTGCATATTAACTTTCCATTAAAGTAATTTGAGCCAACCCATTCAAAAACTTTTTCTCTGTTATGTTTTTTGTTAACACTCCAACTAATTGCATTAAGAAATAGTTTAATGCTGTTGCAGAATACATGTTGATATTGAATAATTATAAGTCTTATTATTGAAATCTGTCTGAACAAGTTAAAACAACCTTAGACTAATCATGCAATTCGGGAGGAGTGTTATAAGAGGATCATATAACATTAGAACATTAAACTCCACATCCACAGCATGAAAGATCACAAGAAACATCCTAGATCTTTTGGGGAAAAAAAGCAACCAAACAGGAAAATCTTTATGACACTTTGGAAACTCAAAAATAACATCCAACTTATGCTGACTATGAATAAGATGAAGTTTGCTGCTAAACCTAACTTCTTATTAGTGAGTCATTGCCATTATGAATCACGTCACAAATTTAAAAAATTATGACTGAAGTATAAATTTATGACTGCAGCATTTGGTTTCAAAACTCTCGAGCTTATTAATTAGAGCTCAATTCTCATAGAAATACAATACCTGGTAGTGATGTCTACATTAGTAGCTACTTGTGATTATACCCCACTACACCAAAAAATTCAATGTTCGTGTATCTCGGAGCAGAATCGGATCCAGACAGTAAATTTTTCTTTCAGTTTAGCAATGGAGTCACATGTCACATGGAACTATGACTGAAGAAATATCAAAAGCTCATTTAAAATATCCCAAGCTCCCTGATTCCCTTTTGCATAGAAAAGCTTCTGGGTCTTGGCTAAAACTATGTAGTTCACATATCCAGTAATTACTTCTAGATACCACAGTTATTTCTGCCAGCTGGGCAAATAATTTCCTGTGAATATTCACTTTCAAATGAATCCTTTCACTTGTACTCACTGCTTTATGTTCGCCTTTTTGTGAATATTCTAGCAAATGAGTTGTTGGAAGGAAGATGTGCCAGTAAGAATAATTTTCTATAGCAATCACAGAATATTCAAATAAAATGAATAATGAATTCAGCAACTTAAATATTTATACTTTCAATTCTGGCCTTCTCTGGCCCTGGAAATACTTTGTGTTTCAGAGAATTCCTAGTGTGTCCCAATTGCTTTGGTTGCTTTGGTCTTCTACTCACTGATGTAAGAAGATTAATTTCTGTGGATTTCTATGAATGGAAATTAGAATAGAATTGTGATTTTATCTTTAAAATACACTCACAGTAAATATTTTGTGAACATGCTATTCACAAGTGTCTGCAGAAAATAGTCTGAATAATCACTATATTTGAGAAATATGATTGTGAATAATTCATACAGAAGTAGGAAGATAAATTAGCCCATATATCTATTACAAATAATTAATCCCAGACTCAGAGTTTTCTGCCTGATTAGAAAAAATATCTAAGGCAGCATGATAATAATCGTTGGTCAATAAGAACCATTTAAGTAGATTCACAGTAGGTGTGAACTGTGTGGCTGTATTCGCATATGTATATTTTCCTGTGTTTATTATTATCCCAACCCTTCTAAGTGAAATAATGCACCTTTTACCATTATTTCTGCTTTTTGAACATCTCTTTTTAGAACAGAGTTTTTGTTTGTTTACAGTAACACTAATAATAATAAACTAACATTTGTTAGGTTGAGTTTAAGAAAAATGTTAATCACTTATTAAGGTCACCTTTTTGAAAAATTACTTGCGGTGATTACAAGATTAAAGAAAAAAAAGAAATGAAGCAGGGAATATGCAAATTAAATTTACATTAATTACATTTCTCTGCATGACAAGGACTAATGATATTATTTTAAAATGAGAGAGTTACTCCTGAACTGGTGTTTCACAGCTGACTTTAATTGTCATGGTTATTTCATAATGAATCTTAATAATATTATATCCACAATATCAGCATGTCTTTCAAGTATGAGTGCAAAAACAATTTGCTATTAGTTTCAAGACTGTTATTTTTTTACATCCAAATACAACAGAAAACAAAACAGAAAACAAAAAGCCCTCAATTTTCTCAGAAACCAGAACACAAGCCAATAGCTAAATGAAATCATATAGTGACACTATTTTATTTAGGCAAGGAATATTTCATAAAACAGAGGCACTTTTTAGATAAGAGTTTTTCAAATGTGTGCTGTCTGTTAGAATCTTGCACATTTTTCTCTCACACTCACAATAAGGATGCTTTCACAAAACCCTCCCTTAAGATAATGTAAAATTGTTATCCAATCTTTCCTTTATTTCTTCTGATTTGAATAATGGCATAGCCAAAATTAGAAAAATAACCCATGGCACCAGACTTTTTGTATATAAAACCAACTTTAAAAATACTAAACACTAGTAAAAGAAGTCCTGCAACAGAAATTTAGTAATCAGAAATAAACTCTTAATTTAAGTGTAACCTTCATAATTTGGGAGTATTGTACAACTGCCCCAACTGCAGAACAGCAAGCCCAGTTTCAAAGCCCATGGACATAAAGGTTTTGTGTATCCCCTAAAAAATGAAACAGTATTGTTTGAGTAGAAGAACAGACCAAAGTGTGCACATTGGAAGCCAAAGAAGACTTGTGGAAAGTAAACTTTCTGCCTGTCTTCCTCTTTTAAACTGAGATGCTCACACATGGCGAGCTATCAGTGACTGTACAAGTTAGTTTTTACCTTACATTTTAACACAAACTCTGGTATTTGCAGACTTTTGGAAGAGAGAAGTTGTTAGTTTGTCTTTTGATGATATTTACATATGAAAGCACTGGTCAATATTGGAAATCCAGTCTTATAATTCAGGTAGGTAAGTATGATTATTCTTTAGAAAGTTAACCTTTAAAATATTCAGATAACAAAAGGATCTATCACAAAAGTTTAAAAGAATAACATACACACAGTTTCCTCCTTAATCAATACACAAACATATATAAATATATATATATTAATTGTTCACGTGAGCCAAAGCTTCCTGTACACTTTAATTGTCAAGTTGCTCTTTATAGTACTTTTTTTTCCCCCCTTGAACATCGTATTCTAAATTTTGCAGAATAAATCTGATGGACAGACATGCTAAATGCTGTCAAATTGATGGATTAGGCTTAAAGGCATCCACAAACTCTCTCTGTTTTGATTAACTTGATCTCTAGAAATGTTGTATATTTAGAAATGTCTATTTCTGACTGTCACTGTCACTGTCAGTGACAGTGCCAAAGAAGAAAAGCTCATACGGTTAAGGTTTCCTTATGATGTAAGTATACGAGGGCTTCTCTTTTCCACTTCTTTAAATTACGTCTTACGGTTTTACTTCCAGTCTTTGGGCTGAAGGAACATCTCTTTGAAGAGACCATGAAGTTATCTTATTCATGTTCCTTTTTCATATATATGTCTTGTTGAAACGAGATGAGTATCTGACATAATAAAAGAAAGCTGTTCACCATAACAGATGAATGTAGACTGAACACTTGAGACTACCTCCTCTGCAAGCATCAGTATTATCTATGGAACTTGGAATGTAGGGTGGTCCTTATGTTTGAGACACTGCTGGCAGCAGGGCTCTTCTGACTTAAAGCAGTGCATCCTCCTGTGATCGTAAGAAATACATGGAAATGCAAAACTAGACAAATCGTAACTTTGGAACCAATTTTAGCAGAAAAGATAAGAAAGCTTCAAGGATATAAAAGTTCCTCAGTCATTTATGTTCACTCTAAAGCAGCCCAGTTATCTATGAAAGAATTTACTTGAAGCATATGGAAAACAGCTTTATATTCCCATAACCTGACCAGTTTACATAGTCATCAAATCACTGATGCACTTTGAGACTTTGAATCTTGTTCTGTGGGCAAAGAGAACATAAAAATTATCACTGTAGGCACACATGAGAATTACTATCTAGAGAGAAGTAATAAATCCTAGATTCCACTTCTGAGAAGGCTTGTTCCTTAAAAGCACTAGTTCATCACTTCAGCATTATTCCCAGTTCATCCATTTAATCCATTTTCACAGTAGTCAGGTTGATACGGACACCAAATGCCAGGCAGCAGCAGGAACAGGGTTGCTCCACCCATGGGGAGAAGCCACAAACCAAGGGTGACCCCAGCAGAGGCGGTGCCCTCACCGAAAGCCCCAGTCCCACCGGGTCGGAACTCTGTGGCATTAATGGAGTCCATTAACAGCGAAAGCCACCGCAACCGATGAACCACGTCCAGGGCCCATCCAGG
Source organism: Leptodon cayanensis (assembly GCA_027564655.1). Lineage (NCBI taxonomy): Eukaryota > Metazoa > Chordata > Aves > Accipitriformes > Accipitridae > Leptodon > Leptodon cayanensis. The sequence continues at coordinate 30,895,836 of JANXJC010000005.1, forward strand.
GACTCCACAGAGGAGCAGAAAGGAGGTGGTGCCTGAGACAGGACCAGAGACAAGGCTACAATATCTGAGGTCCAAGGAATATACAATGCCGAAGAGAGGCCTCCTGCCGACTTGTAAAAAAGCTTCCTGGCATGGCTGACTGGGGACATGCTCCAGCCAGAAAATTCCCAGCTGTGGCTTGGGAGTGCCTATGACTGGGTTCATTTCAATGGGCAACCTGGACATAGGCCAGCCTTTTTCAGAGGATATGATAATTCAGCTGTATGCCTGTGGCCAGAGAGTTCCCAAATCTTCCAGGCCGTATAAAAGGGCTGCAGCAACGGTAAGTTTTGGTATAGTTAAAGGCTAGCAGAAAAATGCTTTTGTGTTCCTGTGTGGAACCAGAAACAGACTAGTCATTAGCAGTGAGTCAGGAAAGTGTCTTGTGTTTGGAGATGAGCATCGAAGGTGTGCAACTGAACCAGAAATGCAAGACAAATCAGATCTCGAATTTGGCCTATCAGAAAGAAGAGTCTTTTGATAGAATTCATTTACTTGTCTATTTTTAGGCAACTAAAAATCCCCAGATTCCCTTTTCCTATTAATAAGGAGAAAGAAACACGTACAAGTGTGATCCATTTAACTTCTGAGATATTTGTCTAGTTTTGATGAATCACTCTCTAGAGGTGTCTAATTTTGTTGATTGGTTAGAGTAGGAGGTAGAAGTAATTAGCTTAGGCTTCCATACCTATCTTTTGGACATCTGAATTTAAGCATAAATCCTACTCCTTGCATACCAGTCCTTTCATGAAATAATATCCTGAGGTCGAACAGCATGAAAACATGAACCATGTTTTCGAAAGCACCACTGAGAGCTGCAGAACTTGTGTTGCCATTATTCCACCTTTTTGGCCATGAAACCTTCAAGTTCTGTTTCTTACGTCAAGTGTGTTAAGGAATGTCTACATACAGAAAAGTAAATTTATGAATTAAAACTCTTTATTCATAGAAAAAATAGAAAATTATAGATCAAAATGAAAAAAAGAAAAAGAAAAAATTCCCAATATACCTCTGGAGCATAATTATTGATCTGAGAACTATTCAGAATTTTATTGGATCTTTTAGGGCCTCTAAAGCCTTTTCTCCTCTGCTTACCTATTTGGCTGTCTCTCTTTAGAACTGCAACCAGCTCAATTTAGATTATTCAAACCTGGAACTGAAGAGGTTCCCGTGAGCGCAGACAGCAGACCTTTAACAACATTTTCTACCATGTTTTTCTTTTCCCCTTTTTCTTTCGGGGAATTTGTGTTGTCCTTGAAGTTTGACAGTGTTAAATTTCCTATGGTTTTTTTATCATCTCCACCAAGAAAATGTTTTCCAGCATTAATTAATTTTGATCATCTAGTATAGCCAAAGGTGTGTAATGCCTGCCATGGTCCCTATTAATGGATTGCTGATCCATTACATGCTAATGGTAACATCAACAAAGTTAACCAGAAATCACATTTAACATGAACAGGCTCCACTAAGTACCGCATTTATAATCAGTGTATTCAAGATGACATGGTGGACAAAAGTTGCATGTCACTGTGCACTTTTTTGTTTGAAGGGCAGTGCAGTATTTTATCATCATTGTTTATATGAACGTGCTTCTGATCCTTTTAGCAGTGTTTAGGTATTTTAATAACTCCTTTGTCCTCTTGCTATCACATTTTTCATGTCTTCCAAAGATAACATTGTGCAAATTGACACATTAGTAAATGCCTAATAAGACAATCTGGTGTTTCTGATGTGCCAAACTATACTGGGTAATAAAAAGACCTTCATCATTTATGTTTTCACAGAAGGACATGCTTCCAATAACATTTTCTTGGTTTTTGTTTTTTAATCTTTTGTATAACTGAAATAATGCCTTACAGACTTCTTAGAAATATATTTTTACTTTTATATTTCTTCAGGAACTTATTTCAAAATTGTTTCCTAAACTCTTACAATACTTTCTTTTTTCTCCATGCATTTTACTGTTACATATTGTACTAGGCTTATTCTGATTCCATGCGTCTCTTGGGCCTACTTCAAATTTCTCTTTGAGAGGTCTTTAAATGTTTCAACAGTGTAATCATGTCCAAGGAGGACATAAGACCTTTGCATTGCTTTTACAGCCTAAGGAGTCAGCTTAAATTTGCTTTTGGCCATAGTACACAAAATAAGCCCAGGCATTTCTCTACCCGCTATGTAAATATGTCCCTAGGACTACAATTGGCAGCGATCAGCATAATATTTAAGAGCCTTAGAACTGATAATGGGTTTACTATTAAATCCAAGTAGAAACAAAAATTAAATGTGAGTTTTACAGGGAACTGCATTAGCTGCTCAGGGACTATGGCCAATTATGTATGAAGGTTCTAGAAACCGGAAGAAAAATCTGATAAAATTATTTTATAATATCCTAAAATCAAAATTGATATAATCAGGAGATTACTAGTTGAACTAAATGTGATAACTGTCATGATTTAACCCCAGCTGGCACTGAAGCACCATGCAGCCGCTTGCTCACTCTCCGCCCCCACAGCGGGAGGGGGAAGAGAATCAGGCAAAAAGAAAAGTAAAAGTCATGGGTTGAGATAAAAACAATTTAATAGGACAGAGAAGGAAGGGATGATAATAATAATAATAATAATAATAATAATAGAATACACAAAACAAGTGATGCACAATACTATTGCTCACCACCTGCTGACCGATGCCCAGTCAATCACCAAGCTGTGATGTCCCCCAGTCAACTCCCTCCAGTTTCTATACTGGGCATGACGTCATATAGTATGGAATATCCTTTTGGCTCATTTGGGTCATCTGTCCTGGCTGTGTCCCCTCCCAACGTCTTGTGCACCTGCAGCGTCCGCTGACAGGGCAGTATGAAAAGCTGAAAAGTCCTTGACTTAGTATAAAGACTGCTTAGTAACAACTAAAACATCAGTGTGTTATCAGCATTAGTCTCATCCTAAATCCAAAGCACAGCACTGTACCAGCTACTAAGAAGAAAATTAACTTTATTCCAGCCAAAATGAGGACAGTAGCATATTCCCGTAAGATATCCCAGCTCCAGAGAAAACGGAACTTTGAAATCAACAATAACCTCACAAAGCTCTAGAACCATTTGGAGCCCTATAACCCAGTAAATATGGCCTTGCAACTGGTAGTAACAGGCCACAGTCTTTGTATAAACAGCGAAAGCCTCAGGACTTATTGGGCTTTCTCTGTACTTCCTTGATCCACGTGGAGAATGACCAGATGGCCATTAGGTATTTAGTTTAGGTTTAGATCACTTTTGCCCAATGGTGTGGGGTGATTCCTGCTGTTATCACAGTGTTGATACATTTACGTAAATAATGGCTTATCGTGATTTAACCCCAGCCGGCAGCTGAGCCCCACCCAGCCACTTGCTCACTCCCTCCCTGGTGGGATGGGGGAGAGAATCAGAAGGGTAAAAGTGAGGAAAATCATCTGTTGAGGTAAAGGCAGTTTAACAGGTAAAGCAAAAGCCGCGCACCCAAGCAAAGCAAACCAAGGAATCCGTTCCCCGCTCCCCACGGGCA
>JANXJC010000005.1:30899510-30909662 GCA_027564655.1 Leptodon cayanensis
CCCCCCCAGCCTCCTCGCTGGTGGGGTGGGGGGAGAAGCAGAAAAGCCCTTGGCTCTGGGTGAGCACTGCTCAGCAGGGACGGCAACATCCCGGTGTTACCAACACTGTTTCCAGCACGAATCCAAAGCATAGCCACATACCAGCTACTACGAAGAAAACTAACTCTGTCCCAGCCAAAACCAGTACATAGCTAGAAACAAGTGGTAGCTATGGTGTGCAGCAGGAAGAGCTATCTATGACACTAGAAAAGAATCGTAGCACAGAGCCGTGGAGCCACGGGGTAACCGCAGGGGCCTTCAAAGTGCAGGCCGAGGCCCTCGACTATAGATGCTAATGACAAACAGTCAACCGCCTGTCATTTACCAGCTGGTAAAACCAGCTTTAGGGCATCAAAGAGAACAAAGAAGAAATATCCAACATATAATAAATAATAATTGCATAATAGAATTGAGGACAAGTGAAGAAGAAGCAAGTAAGCTGATGGTTTTGGCAAGTATATAAAAATAGTCTCATGTAGACCCAAAAGCAAGGAGGAATCCAAATCTACCATTACCACCACACTCTTTTTGGACTTGGGACACTGACGTCTGGCTTTATCAACACACTAGAAGGGTGAGAATAACATAAATTACAGTAATTAACTGTATTATTAATGTGAATTAGCTGTAATAAATGTATAATTTGGACTATGGGTATTAACATCAGTTTAATTGGACTAATAATAATTTTGTTTAGTTTATCAATAATTTCTCGACTCTTCTTATGCACCTTTGGTGTCTGTGAACTGCAAGAGGTGTAGTGCAACATGCCAAAAAAGTATTTTTCAAGAAACAAAACCCCCAACCCTGTGGAAAATAAAAAAGAAAGGAACATAAATTATGTACTGTACAAAAAGAGGAAAAAGAAAACACAGAAGTATGGGAATAAATCTGCTTTCAACGGCATAATTGTGATATTCCTACTCAGGACTGTAGGAGGTGGGTCAACTGGACTTAATAAAATTTAATAAATTTGACCGTTGTCAAAAGAGAACAACTATTACATATATAGACACAGACACACACAAACACACACAGACACACACGCGCATATATGTAAAATTCAGATATGAAAAAACCCCAATAAGTAAGTAGAATAAAAAACAAAAGGGAAACTATTTTACTTATTTGACTGAATATTTAATTGGAACTTTTAATATGATGATCCTTTGCATTTTTCAAATCATGAATATAGGAATATGAATTTTAAAGAAAATGCATTAGAAAAGTCCTATTTTGGTAGGGAATATAAATACATAGATAATACTATTTTAATAAGCATTTACTTAATTCCCATGGACCTCAGTGATAGTGTTTGTGTTTAAAGTTTGGCTGAATGGATTGGCATTTTCTAATTGTGTGTGGTTTCATCAGAAAAATTCTGACCACATATAAACAGAATAAATGCTGAAATAAATGCATTGTAACCTCTGAGGAGAAAGAAATGAGTGTCATTTAGTTAGCACAATGAAAATGTCTGCTTAATGCATATCGTCAGTCAGAAAGAAGAAAGACAATACCAGGATTTATAGGGAAATGAATAGAAAGCCATGCTGGCAATGTTATACTGACATTGTGGAAATTAAAAGGCATATATTCCTTTTGCAGCTTCTCAGGCAGCATGTGCGATAACAACATAATGTATCTTTTCTAGCCCTAATGAATATAGGATGAGTACACCGTAACAACACTACAGCAAAAGAATTGTATATTATGTCTTATGTGTATGTGAGAGTAGGCACTCCCGTGTTACATCACCAGCTCTGGAATAGCTGTTCTGAAAACTGAGCTAAAACTATTTTTATTTTGTCATTTTTATTTCTTCATTTTTATTGCTGTAATTTCTCAAGTCCGTAACACAGCAAACCAAATCTCTGGTTCTCATTAGTATAAAAATGACAGTAGGCAACCGTTTTTTACATTTAAATACTTTTAAAAATTGGTAAATGGTGGAATACTCTTGGTCACAGGCTTCCTTCTATGGTGTCTCTGCATGCTGTTATGGTTCAGCAGCCAAATCTGAGTACGACAGGCCTGAGAACCTGCGGCATGATCTACCCTGGTGTAATCTTCCCTGCCCCACTGGGCTGCCATCTGCCAAAGCAACTCACCTCGAAGAAAAGCAATGACAGAGTCATTCTGCCTGGTAAAATTAACGGTGGAGGTATATACTCTCATTCGCCTTAGTGGATTTCTCATTTTCACTGGCGTCAAAGATAACTTTTTCTCGAAAGATTAATATCATATGAATTTTCCATTTGTCCAGGCTTAACACAATTCAACTTAAATTTGCATAATTTATTAAAGAAAAAATCCTTCCATCATTCTCAGTCTTCAACTCCAAGCAAGTAATTTTAAGGGATTTATTTCTTGGTCCATACTCTAAGTTCTTCCTGCCCGGCATTTTTATTGGACTCAGATTCTACAGAGTTGTTTTTTGTGTTTGTTTTCTTAAGCACCAAGGAATAATTTTATTTTGCTGTCAAAAGCAGAGATCAAAATACAAGAGTAATAACAGGCAAAGAACCTTCACAACCTTTTATCCAGAAAACAGAGGAGTTTTCATTGAAAATGTTTTCCAATGTCTTAACATAAAAATATCATCCATTTTCTTAATGAGATACTATGACACTAGACACTGTCAAAAATAGCAACAGCCCCTCCCCCTGATAAATTTTATGAAAATGTTTCAGTTACCCAATTTAGCTTCTTTTGCTTGCAAGTGTTGATCGAAAGAAATCCATGAGATTTCTAGGTCTTTTGAAGGGATACAATAAAAGAAACGTTTAAGGTAAGACAAGCTGAAAGTTGTCACACCTGATAAGAAAAGCAGCAGCGAAATGAGGGTTGCTTTCTTGTCATTCAGAATACCCAGTGCTTTTTACTAATATTTCCCTCTTTATCTGTGGCAAAGCAAGTATCTTTAGAAGAAAACTAACAGCTGTCAGAGCATGAAATACTGGAATAGCCTTTCAAGCAAAAAGTTTAAGTGAGGAAACTAGCTGATTTTTAAGTGGATTGTGACAAAGTGATGCAGGAGATTAAAATGGTATAACTTCACATAAGAGCAAGAGACTGGCTGGCCCAGGAGATCCTGTCCAATTCTGTGTTCCTTGTAGCATTTTTGGACAAGTGTAGTAGCTTCTGTAATTTTAAAAATGCTGAAAACTTAATCTCTTCTAAGCAGTTTACCTGTGTTTTTTGTACTGCGTGTGAAAAACCTCAGAGCCAGCCTGAGATTTCTGGTGCCCAAACAGATGAGTGTTGAAGAAAATTCTCATCACTTACTGAAAATCAGGGCTTTTGAAAACATTTTAAGTTGTACCTTTGCGAATGTAGGTTCCTCAAAATAATTTACAAATCCTTGAGTTCTTATTTGGACATCTTATCTATCCACATTTAATATGTGGATATGATCTTGCAGTCTGAAGACGCTATACAAACGTGGTTGCATTAAGGCTTGGGGTATGAATCCCAACTATTTTCAACGGGTTCCACATTCATCTGCCAGTCAGGCATTTAGTAAAAAGTTGTATAAGATTTGCAAGACACTAATACCTTGTATAGAAATTAACATTGATGGGCAGGTTGTAAATGCCTCTCTCTTTCTTCTGCTTTGAAATGTACTGGCACGGAGAACTGATTTTTTTCCTTCTGGTTTCCTCAAAGGAAAAACAAAGCTGTTTCCCTTGCAGTGGGAACGACTCAACTGAAAAAAGCTCTTAGAAAAATACAGGGTCAAGACCCTCTATTTTCTATCAGTTAGGGCAGAAATAGAATTGAATTGTCTTTTGTCACGAAAGCATACAAGCCAAAGACTGTTCTGGGTTGAGAATTACCAGTTAGAGCTGTTGAAATACTTTATTACTTGCTTACTAAATAACTACTAGTGGGGGCAAATCTTAGCTAAATAAACACTAAATAAATATGACTAAATAATTCTGAATACCTTCATCTTCACCAGACTGGAGGGAAGACGAGGTAATTCTTCTATAACCATGTGGATATGGCAATCTGCTGGTAAGTGGCACATTTTGAAAATATTTAGTTATTTTAAAGAGAAGCCAACAACTCTGATGATAGGAAAGAAAACCACCTCTACATACCTGGAAGGATAGGAAATTTTCTTGGGAAGTGAGGTCATTAATTATTCCCTAACAACATAAGGGTTTTGACCTTTAGCCTCTCACATGCTGCCGGAGTGTGGCTTATGCTGTAACCTGTGTGGTGTGAAGCAATATGCTTTCTCATTTTCTCAGTTTCCCTTGATTCCAGAGGGGGAAAAAAAAAAAAAAAAAAGAAAAAGAAAAAAAAGGGAAAACGGGGGGAAAGGGAAGGGAAAAATTAAGCTACTTACTACAAAATTTTAATTATCTTTTTTTAGCTAAAATATTTTCTAAATTTCATTCACATTTGCAAATTATTTTGAATTTACTAAAGCTGCAATTTCAGTGAATGCACTACTAAACATAAGCTAGACTATTCAACAAGAATTGCTGCCTCCCGTGATTAGAACTGTAATGCTTATGCATTTAAACCTGAGAGGAGCTGAGCTTCAATGACAGGAACAACAAAAATATAAATTAAATATTATAAGTCAGTGTGAATTTTGCCGAAGTAGCTTGGAATTGGTTAGTATAAAGTTACAAATGTATAATAGCCATAATACTCTTCAAATATGTACTCTTAAAACAGTAAAAAGGGTATTAACTTGCTATATAATATTTTTTTCCCTAACTTATTTTGAGATTATAAAAAAATCAGTAATAGTTTTCATTACCAGTTAAGGTAATTCCCATTACCTTCATTGTCAGCAGCATCGCAGCAATGGACTGCATTCTGCTCTTGAGTTGCAAACCTGAAGAGAGTCAGTAATTTCTGGTTGTCAGAATTAAATAACAGATATTGTATTTTAATTAGGAGGTAACATAAGTTAAATGTGTCAATTAACTAATACAGTAGGGAGTACACCTGGGAAAGAAATTATACCAATATATTAGGAATAGCATGATTTTCTGTGAATATCGTTTTTCCTCAATGTTAATCGATATTAAGAACATCACTGAAGACTCTCTTTTCCTCTTTTTTTAACAGTATCAGTTCTATATCCTCCAGATCAGTTTTACTTTTCACATATTATGGGTATATGGGATTGAGATCTTCCAGGGAGCATGTCTGGCATATGGTTTGGCATAGGCCTATTGTTTGTATTCCCTCATCTCCTCTCTATAAATTCTTGAAGATTTTTTTGGAACAAAATCTTTGATTTTTCTGTGAGCCAATGACTTCCACCCTTGGGATAAAGGCTCGCTTTTCATTGACAGAATAACCAAGAATGTTTGGCATAGTTTTTATACAACATATGCGTCTTATTTTATTTAAAAAATCTCCTTTGCTTTAAAAGCATTTACGAACAGTTCATCTACCTCTAATGTATTCTGCAAAAGCTTCAAATTATCCTGCTTGAATTCTAAAGAGAATTAACTTTAGTTTTCTAATATATTGTTTCTCGACCAACTGTTAGCTCTGCATCTGTGTCAATTTCTCGTTTGACTTTATAATTTCCAGGGGTATGAGTAACCAAGCAGTCAATTTGTACTGTAACTTGAAGGTAACTCCCTGAGAAGCTGCAGTTCTTTTTCCTGTGAAGAAGTTTTTGTTATCACTGAAATCTATTGCCTGTGGGAATTTTACCAGCTGAGCTCTTATGCAGTAAAGTAAGCAAGCTTTGCAACTACTTACATACTAGCTTACTTGCAAATTTACACACACCTAAGATGCTATGGTGTTTTCTGCTTCACTTCAGAATTCTGAATCATAAATCAGTACAAACAGAAACTTCAGCCCTTTTTTTTTTGTGAGAGGTTTGTGTTGAGTGAAGTTGTAGGTGCAAATACTCAAAGATGTGGCATGCTTCTTGGTACTCCCTCAGACTCTGTTATGGCCTTGGCTTTCAGAAAACTTGATTCACTGTTTTTTGACAGAGGAAAATATTATAGCATATCAGATATTCTGGGTTAGTGTGCTTTGTTGTAAAGAGGTGATGGGGTGGAATAACGTGAGCAGATAATTACTACAAAGCTGGCCGGGCTTGTATCTTTGCTGTTTCAGCTGGTACCCATGGTATCAGAATGGAGTAGACGATAGTGTCAGATTAGTGTAGGTCTTCTTCTTTTCCATCTGTCTTTCCTTCTTCTTCCATGTCCCCATCCTAAGATGCCTTAGTTTTCCCAGTTATACACCTCATTAACCATTTCTTCATATCCAATCATCATGGCAATCCTATCACTCTCGATATGATATCTCATTTTCTAATACATGGTATTACATTTGCTTGTGGACATACAGGACTCTCAGGCTGGAATGACAGCTGACAGCTGTTAAGCTAAGGATATAACAAAATGATGGAGAAGCTCTCATCCTATTACTGCAGATCCTATATATTTAGTTGGTCATATTTGTGCTTGGTGAACCTCCAAAATTTGAAGCTATGTTTTCAATTATAGTTTATCCTTGGTCACAACTATTTGAGCAGCATGTTCCCTCCTTCCTCTTACTATATTATCCAGACTTGTGTGATTTGTAACTGAAACAATGCTGGTTTAGTTTGTACCATCTTATGTCATCTCAGTTTCTTTACAGATACAATGAGATACACATACAGTGAGATACAAATTTTAGACATCTAAACCTGAGAACATTATTAAGTTGCCTAGTGCCACTTGAGAATTTTCAGAGCATCGTATCTGGCCTCTATCAACCACTGCAGAAGAATACAGGTCTTTTGGAGGTCTTTTTTCATGTCTGCCAGCCATAGCTAGATGTCTCAGATATCTGAAGATAATGTTAATTACTTATATTTAGGTAACTTAATTGTGTTGTGGGTGTCAATATATGAGGTAGTGTCTAAATTCCCATCGTGGTCAGTGGAGATCGAGAACTTTTGATTTCATGAATATAGGCCTCCAGAGGTATCTGCATGGAGTTGGCAGATACGAAACAGGACTAAAAGGAGTCTTGTGGTTTTCTGATATGGTAGCTGAAGGCTGGGAAGAACACATCATGTCACCTTAAATATTGCTAGACAGCTATCTTAAGCAAGCAAATTGCTTCCTTAGTCAATGCAATCCATTCAGCTAAGAAGATTTGCCTCATTCTAAAGAAAACATCTGGTGACCAGTCAACTCAGCATCTCTCTACGCTTCACTGACAGTACTGAGTGTATCTTCAATGACTGTTATGGGATCCCCTAGACTGTGATGTCATCTAACTCACCCCTAGACACTCAAATGTAGATGTGAAAGTTTAGGTGTCAGAATCTTAAACTGAATCCCACCACACATCACTTTCTTGGATTCTGGAAACCAGATTTTTAAACTGTATACATAATATTTTTAGATCTCAGAATCTGTTGTGGATTTGAACACCTATGAGTTTAATGCTATGTGACAGAAAATGTACTTTATCTGAGGTGTTTTAAGACAGAATTAATATTGAACTAAGAATGGATGACCTGTATACGGAGAGGTACAAAAAGATACTGAACCTTTTGTCATAACAGTATCTAACTCATGTTCCTTGTGATGCGGTGCATAAAACCAGAACAAAACAAAACATCTAGCAAATCTTTGTCTTTTTGTGACTAGAAATTTGGCTAGGAATAAACTTAAATTGTTTACCCTGATACAACAGACTTAGTACTTTCCCTCTTTATACAAGGATCTTATGCTACATAGTACACTACTTGGCCCCTAACTCCTTCAACACCTCCCTAATTTTAAGCACATGAGTGATCTTAGTAACTCCAACTGACTGCACTTATATGGAAAATCAAGAATGTGGGCTGAGTTTGGGGTTCATTTCACCTAATTTTTCCATGTCAATATCAGTAGCTGCCCCAGAAGGGCCCCAAATCAGTAAAGCAGCATGACTACAATTCCTCTCACCAACAGCTGACCTGCAGTATTATCTACATTTGAGCTACTCATCCTTTATAGTCTCTGAAGAAGTATAAAAATGTATTGGCAATTCATCTCTTGAGTTTTAAATTGCAGTTTTATAATGAGATATATTGTACCTGGTAAATGTTCATACCTCTCTGCTACTTCCAAAGGAAGGTCAGACTAAGATACTGGTATTGTTCATGTATATCCACATGTACACATGTGTTCCAGTGGATTCCACCTATGCAATCCTACTCAATAAAGGCTATTTAATTACTCTAAAGTGGCAACTTCAGTTTCTGTTACTGAAAGGTTACTTGTTAAATAATGGAACCATACCGCTCCTGTTCAATAGTATCTTAAAGTAAAAGTCAACATCTCTATGATAGCTAAAATATGTCATGCCAGTATCTACACATCTAAATGTTGGTTTCACATAAATAAACTTTAAATTATTTTGACATAATTTGCTTTGACGCTGTGTACTCTTTCATACCAGTGTGACTTTATAGATCACAGCTTGGAAGAGTCAAATACAGAAAGTGTTTATAAATGGTGAGAGATCCAGAATAAGAATGTCACTACAGACTGCAAACTCCAAAACAGTAAAACAGAACTGGAATAAATAGTAGCTGATTTTATCAAGCTCTCAATATAAAAATAAGACACTGTGTAACTAATTTTTTTTTTCATGCTTCATGTTACTATTAAGACATGCTCTGAAAGCAAGGGTTTGCTAATTTCTTGTACTTCAGTACAGTAAAGGGTGTTCTGACAGATGAGCCTGAAAGACAGAATTTATATATCTATATAGTTTCTTAGGAGTACAGTGACCATTCATGGAATGGTATTGAATAAAAAATAAGGAGACTCAAAAATTATAGATAATGTGTTATCTTTAAATGTGCACACATTAGTTCCTTTCCACTATTCATTTAATACATTTATGGGAAGAAAATAATAAATGTTACATATCAAAAAACCCCTTCATGTTCTGATTATCTACAGGGCATTACAGTAAATCATGTAGAGATGCCATATTGCTAATCAAATTATTTCTGTAAATGAAAACAGCCAGTGGGTACCTGGGACCCTTCCTCTTGGAAAAAAAATTCAGCAGCATCTGAATATAGCATGACAGAAAAATCATTGAATAAGACCTGTGAGGCATAAGTCTACTTGAGGTCCAATGGGATTATCACTTCCTACGTTGCTGGAGGAAATAAGGAGACAGAATATCCTAAGGTATCTCATGATTTAGTCTTAGAGACACCAATTTATCCACACTGCAGGGCAATGAACCAGAAAACATCTTAAAGCATCATTCTGATGCAAATTCCAGGGTATTTTGTGCTTGGAATTGACAACATTTCAACATAAAGAATATTCTTAGAGCAACATAATACGGCATTTTAAAATGATTGATTATATTCTTTATCTACCTCTGCTTTTCCCCAACAGACATAACAAAGTTTATGCCGGTATATCATTTCAAAGCATGTGACCAATTGTAACAGACAAAGAAGCTGAGAAAAAATATTTTTCCTGAGTCATTCTGTACATCTTTTTGTTCCCACTGAAGTAAATCATGTTTTACCTACTGACATCCATGAGAGACTTTCCAGAGATTTTGCTGAGTTTAGATAAGACTGTACATGATTAATGTCACTCTTCAGATGGATATTCAGCGTAGGGTTATACTGCCCGTATCAGATTCCAAGCCCACACATAGAATTTTTCTCCAGTCTTCTCTGCTGTCATCCAGAAAGATGAAGAACTACTTCTGTTAACTCCCTCCCTGATGGCAACTAAGATCTTTTGCTTGCAATCACAGCCTAAGGAATGAGAAAATGCATCTCAAGGAGTGGAAACAGAAAACAGGACCTGAATATGGAAATGTTTGCACTGGATCTGATCTGAGCTCCATCCAGCTATGTGTCCTGATTTTGCCTGGGATGGCGTTAATTTCCTTTCTTATAGCTGGTATAGTGTTATGGTTTGGATTTAGTATGAGAAGAATGTTGATAACACACTGGTGTTTTCAGCTGTTGCTCAGCAGTGTTTAGACTAAGTCAAGGATTTTTCAGTTTCTGATGCCCAGCCAGTGAGAAGGCTGGAGGGGCACAAGAAGTTGGCACAGGACACAGCCAGGGCAGCTGACCCAAACTGG
>JANXJC010000005.1:30909887-30933593 GCA_027564655.1 Leptodon cayanensis
AAAAAAAAAAAAAAAAAAAAAAAAAAAGAAAATTTCTTTTCCTTTTTTTTCCTGATTCTTTCCCCCATCCCACAGGGAGGGGCGAGTGAGCGAGCAGCCGTGTGGTGCTTAGCCGCTGGCTGGGGTTAAACCACAAAGCTGTGTGTTCTAACACATGAGCAGTCAAACACTGAACACCTCAAGGGAAGGTATAAAAAACCCCAGCATTTTTATAAGTAAAAATTGGCTACAATTCTGAGTGATAGCCTTATTTAAAAATAAGAAATTGGATTGAATACTGAACAGGAAGTTTAGTTGGCTTTCTTTCATTGTTTTCACTTCTTCCAACCCTTTTTTTTAGACTTTCCCCTGGTTACCACTTTCTGTGACCTGTGACACATGGGTCTCAGGTGTTTAATGCCATTTCTAACACCCTAGTATACTGAAGACAAACATTTGGGACTGGGATCCACAAAAGGGGTGCACTCTTCTGGAGAAAGAACTAGAGGTCAGCCAGGATGCTCTCAGCCATTTCAAATGGCATAACATCTCCATGAGGCAAATGAATGTTACCCACTATGTGAAGAAGTGCTTTATTAATACACACTTCTAATTTTCCTAGCCATGTTTCTGTTTGAAGCAACTGGGATGAACAGCAAGATTTTTTCTTCTCCGTATAATTATTTTGCATACTTTTAACATGACACTTCCTAAATTTTTGTAAAGTTCGGTTTCTCACCCCAGCAGTTTCTCCAGTATTCATGGAGAATTTCATCTTAGGTATATCGTATAACATTTTATATATTTCATACATATAAAAATGTGATAGTGATTCATATTAAAATATTGCCCATATTATTTTCTATCCCATTTGTTACTCACTCTAAATTCTCGGTCATCTTTTGGCCACAGGCTGGGTGGAGGATGTTTACGCTGCGCCTAAGAATAACTGTGTAAAACTTCAATGAATGTATTGTAGCTGTTGATATTAAGCCCCAGCTTAAGACTAGCCCTGGTACATGTTTCATGAAGTTTCCAGGAATTCCAGTCACTATGTTGATGGCATTAATCTTTGATAAGATTATTACTGGGTGTTTTTAAACCATAAGAATCAGCTGGGTTTGTTTTATAATTTTGCCGTTGTTTTTAAATGTTACACAAAGCCACAGAGAACAAGTAAACATGAGCAGTTCTAAGAAAAATAAGCACATAATTCCTTTAGTGTGAGGTAAAACTATTGCAGTGCGGTGTGACTTTCCTTCCATAAAATCGGTTATGCAAATGTCAATACATTAATAAATTATTCAGTTTATATTTCAAATGTAATCTATTAGGTCAGAACAAGTAATAGATATGCAATGAAATCTTTCTTGATCTTTCAGTAACTTTTCCAGTATAATACAGAACCCAACAATACACAAGGTTCCAAAGTAAGCTCTATCACCCCCAAAACAAACATGTTTAGAGCAACCAGTGAAAATAAGTGGACATGTGGTGATTTACAGTACTGAAAATATTCAATATACATGAATTTCTACTTCTGCTGAGTACATTTACAGGAGGTGAAGATTTGGAAAAAGACGGACTTGGAATGACAAAGAAGTCGTAGATAAACCAACGATGCAGCTCTGTGGTCTTGGCTCACACTCTTGTGAGAAAGAGCTGTAGGAGACACAGGCTCAGGAGCTCCTTGAAGCCGCCTTGAATCCTAGTCCTCGTGTCAGCTATGCTATAGCTATGCACGCGCCTAGCCCTGTACCTGGACTTGACCTCTAGACGTGGCTTCCCAGCGTGACCCCGGACTTGCCAGGAGGTCCCTGGGCTGGCCGTGCTCTGCTGCTCCGCGCGCCGTCCCACGGCAGCCTGGTGGGTGCCGGCACTGCCCCAGCCGGCCTTGACCTCAGAGGACGGCTCTAAGGAGCAGCTTTCCCTTGCTGCTCCCTGACGCAATATCACCGAAATAGGATTTTTTGTGTGTGTGTTATTATTTTTATTTGATAAGTAGAGAAAATGAACTTTTGAGGACGTACTTTCAAGGTGGAAGAAAGCACCAAAGCTGGTATAAGCCTTTAAAGCTTATAACTTTTAAAAGAATAAACTGCAGTCTTTAGACCACGCCTTTATTACTACTACTGTTGCCTGAAGACTTCAGGTAAATTTTGTCACAGGAAGAATAAGGTTGGCTGAGAAATCTCGGTGGTGAGATTCAGAAGGGACAACTGGCAACTTGAATTGGAAAGAAAAGGTTTTGCTAAATCTTTTGGTTTTATCTTACTTGGCTATGAGGCAAGGAGAAAAGCAATACAGAACATGGGGCAAAAGCATTTAAATGGAATTAAGGTTTTGTTGTTTATCTTTTTTGTTGGGTTTTGTTTTTTGGAACCTACCCAGCAGAAAGGTAATTGTGCAATTAATTTTCATTTGTGTTATAAAGCTCTTTTGGTTTTATAGACTGCAAATAAAAGGCCATAAAGATATTTATGCTCTTGGTATTTTCATGAGATGGGGTTGGCAATGACTAGAGTCCTGGCCAATACTTTAGCTCATAAAGTTTGCAGGAAGCTGGGCTGACCAGCCACTGTATATAATAATCAGCGGGGACTGACCATGGCATTTGGATCTGGATTTTGAACAGCCGTGCAAGTGTTCAGCTTCTTCTTTGATTAATCCCTAATTAAACCTGGAGACTGCTTCCCAGTTCTGAATGTAGTTCAGAGTTTCAGTTTTGAATTGTTTGCTTCCTTTTAAGGTTTGGGCTTATTCATTTTCTTATTTATCCTGATGTCCCCTTTCACTTAGGAATATGGTGTGAAAACTGAGTGCTGTATTTCTGGTCTTCACCTACTTCAAACACATGTTTTTTGGGGTAGGCTTAAACAGCTCTTCCTAGCATGTAATGAGGTGAACACAAAAAACAGCCATTGGGTGTGCAGCAGCAGCTTGGCCTTTGTCAAGTTTTCATTTGTTTTCCTCTTACCAAGGGTTATGGGGAGCTACGTAGAGCGCATAAACTCGCAGGCTGGAAAATGTGTGTTACATATTCAAGAGGGAGACACTTTTGTCACTAATGCACAGGTTCGTCTACAGTGAGGAGAAGTACTTAAAGTGCTAGTTGTGATTTTTTTTTTCTATTTTTTTCTTCTTTCACCTGCAAATCAGACTCAAGATTTGGAGAAAGAAGCGTTCTTGCCTACCTGTCTCATTTACCTAATGGGGAAATTTCTGAATACCCTGGATATAGATGTTAAGATTCATGTACATATATGCTCATCTCAAATCTCACATTAATCCTGATGCATTTTTCTTGATGGTCGTTCCTGGTGCATGCTTCTAAGAACACCTTTGCAATGAAGAGACATTAAGAGAAAGAATATAAATAATTTCTGGACTTGTATCTAGCTTGGTGCAAGACTGAAGGAGGGTGACAGTGTCCTTATCCTGCTTTTCTTCCTTTCTGTATTTCATTTGATAGAATGGTACCTCCAGCACCCTGCTAAAGGTTAAATGACCTCAGAACAAACCACAAAAAATAGTCTGGACACGGTGGCAGTAAGCAGCATATAGAAACCCCCTGGGCTATTCTGCTTGCCATAAGGAACACGTTGCTTGTTTTACCACATAACATTACGCATATTCTCTTTCTACCCTCAGGAAATTTTATGCTGGAAATCTTACAAGACCTTCTTGCCTAGATAGCCTCGGGCACTGCCAAATCTAGCCCTTACGACAAAAGGATTGCACAATTAGAAGGTCAAATCTTTTAACAAGCGGGCTCCACATTCCCTTTTTCATCTCATTGCTGATTCATGGTATAACTCCTACAACTGTGCTTCTGTCAGAAGTCCCCAGTTTAATTGTATCGATATTCCAGGCAGAAATACACGTGCTGGTATGTGGAAGTTAAATCTTTAATGAGATTTGAATGTCTTCAGTATTTAAAGATACTCCTGAAATAATCAGTGTATTCTCAGGTCGGGGGCTGTCCATGGGGTGGGCGAGGCAGGTCCTCCCTGGCCAGGTCCAGGGGGTGGTGGGATGGGGAGGACCTGCCCTTTCCACCCCAACCAGGGACTGATGGCCCCAGGCTGGGCTGAAATGGGGTTCTGGGCCATGGGCCAGGGTGGGGGGAGCTCCCAGGGGAGGCTGTAAGTAAACCTTTCCAAAATGCAGTAAATTCTAAAATAAGGTTAGATTTACTCCTACTTGTGACTTGTTTGTGCAGTGCTCTGGGTCCTGTTGAAGAAGTGTGTTCAAGTATTTTTAACTTCTTCTGTGTGTGACTGAATAAACACAATAAGTGCTTTGCTCCTTTGTTCTAATGGGTGATTTCTTTGTTTGGGTTGTTTTGTTTGGCTGGGTTTTTTGTTTGCTTTTTGTGTTTCTTTTAACATGAGGTGTACTGCAGTGAGATCAAAACTAGCATCATATATGTCACTATAGAAATGAAGTATGGATTACATTTCTAGGATACATTAGGCAAGTTTATCCAGGTTCTTTCCTGTAAGAGACAGACAATATTTATATTTTCAGATCTTACACAGATAAAAAGAAATTACAGTGTAGCTGAAATGAACACTGAACTTGGGCCTGCTCATAATTTTGGGGGAAGATTAAAATTAAGGAGGGTTTTTTTTTTGTTCTTAGCTAAATTACTATTAGAAAGCCAAACTGGCCAGATTTAAGATTTTATAATCTTATTTTATCTGGAGAAAGACACAACAGGCAGAATGATTTATTAAGCTAAGGTTTGTGATGACTGTACAAAGTTCAAACTATAAACAGATTTTGCTGACAAAAAGCAACCTTAATTTTTTTTCCCCACTTTGTTTCTAAAAAAAGGAAAAATATGAACCTTTATGCTGCGCTCTAGACTGATGCTTGTCATTGCACAGCAATCTGTGATAAAAAAAATAGCAGTAGTAAATCATGAAATCTGTCAACCATTGGCAGGGAAAAAAGGCTAATGGATACAGGACTGATTTAGGAAATCTAAAAGAATATTGGACTAAGCTTGGAAAGAAATCTTCTAAGGAATATGTAAGCTGCAATGATTTAATTGATTTATTAAGGTATTGTTTCACCTCTGAATTATTCAATTTGTAAATAATTGTTTTCCTTCCGTCCAGTAAATTGATAAAACAGATGTATAGTATTTATGCTGATTCTAATTTTCCTCTGATCTAAGCTCAAGGTCACATTAAGTCAGAAATCTTTCCTAAAGTGTTGTTGTCCTCATAATGAGTAGCATAAAGTGAGTATTAAACCTAGAATACGCGCCATATAGTATACAGTAAAATATCATGACAGTTTAATTCTAAGAGTAAATAAAATTCACATGTACCATTTACTGATATGTACATATACAATTTACAATATTTTACAAACACATAGGAACTGTTAATGATGGTTGCTATACATGCTTACAGCTGTCTGCAAAATTTAATTCACAGTGTGTTGAAATGAAAACATATGGACCAAGGTTTCTACTGGATGACATTAGAACAAACTCTTCTACTCAATTTGACATGCAGCCTAGCTCGTTCTTGTTGTTCAATAACATTTCTGAGGAAATTGTTTTACTTTAGAATAGAAAAAGCTTGAGAGATATTGCAGGGTGCTTTATTAATCTTACTATTTTGTCAAACCCCACTGTATATTAAAATTGCTGCAAAAAATGAAACATCCACAACTGAAAACCTATTTCCTGCATTAAGAAGAGATGTTTTTTCTTCGTGAAAATTTAGATTTTTCTTGGGAATGTAACCCACTGCTTTGAATCTTCTGTCAGATGGACCATTAATTCCACAAAAATTAACACTACTGAGTACTATTGTATATTTTTTTATCCTTTTTTTATTAACAGATTGAAAATTCAAATTGGAGGAGTTTGGAAACCTATTTAAATGTGTGGTAAAACTTAGGGGAAGAGAAAGGAGATCACATTTTTCCTCTTACAGTTAAACAGTTTAGCATCAGCCACTTTTGAAAAAAATGAAAGAATATGATTTCTCTGATCAAACTAGTAGAACAAGTTCAATTAACCTACCAGCCATGATACACTTACCATTAAATTAAAGGGTCCCTAACTGAGGGTCTCACAAGCTGTAGGATTCTACCTCTGTGTGAGTGCCAGCTACTACTGCCTTACCCACCACCACTGCAACGAGTAGTAAGAGCAGAGGTGGTGGGGCAGAGGGAAGATGATACACATGAGAACTGCAGCTTACAGGATGAGAAGGTTGGTGATCATTTAGGAAACATGAATATACACAGCAATGCCTGTAGCTCACAATGAACTGGATCAGAGACGCAGAAGAATACCAGAAACCTTGCTCCATAACATGACTAAAGAAAATATGCATTGGATAAACTGGACATTTTAAGTTACTGGAAGATATTGTGTTATTATTTAAAATCAAGTGCTATTAGTTCTTTGTTATTTATTATTAAATGTTGTTAGCAATCTTCCTTAATTTTCCTGAAGGCGAAATTAAAGCCAGAAAAGATGAAGAATTAATTTCTCATCTAGAGTTAAAAAGGAGGCCCTGGAAAAAGGAAAATAGTTCTGAAAGTAAAAAGAACTCTTCCAAAAATGCACAAAGTCATTACTAAAAATGAGTGCTTTAAAGACACAGCAAAACAGACCGAGGACAAAAAAATAGTTAAGTGTTCCAGTTGCCAGGTGTTCAATACCAAGGCTGGCTGGATGTAGCAGAATGAAAGAGCTGAACCATCCCACCGTCTGACAGAGGGGATGAAGTGTGTGCTGCACAGTGCCACGTCTTTTCTCTTACTCTGCCAATGGCAGAGAGTGCTAAGGAGTTGGCCGGCAGCCGCGCGCTCTACGGAGAATCTGCGAGTTGACAGTGCTGCAGCAGGGAAGCAGCAGATGGTGGAGCATGGGAAAGAGAGTAAAGCCCTCTTAGCCCTTTCCTCGACCCCCAAATCCAGGTCTGATTCAGACAAAGTGCTCGGTGCAGCTGTGCACTTGCTTAGGAGATCCAGATTCGATAAACGTGCCTGGTTTGAGAAATGTTAGTAGAGCTGGAAATTGCGTTTAACTTAATAAACTCACTCAAAGCTGAACATCCTGTCTGGTGGGAAGAGATGTACTCTGTCGTTCAGTTGTATAGAAACACTGTTAAATAGCTTTTTTAGGCTTCTATTGCTACATAATATTTCTAAAAGAAAGAGAGGGAGGCAGAGAGGGAGAGAGACTTGGCTTGTAATCTTCTGAAAATTTCTAAGATAATAAATAAAGAAGCGAGAAAATAGATGATAAGTTGTATAATATGAACGTGGAAGATAAACAGGCAAATAGAGTTTCTTTCCCCTTGCTTTCTTCACAGATATCTATGCTAGGAAAACCCTAGGAAGCCTAAAGTTACACCTGAAGGAGGCTTTATTGTAGTGTGGATGCACCTAGCTACTCGCACAGCTGTGTGTTCAGTGAAGAGACTACTGAACAACATGCGACTGAAGCAACTTTTACATTCATTACAAGGACAAAAAGAATAATGCATTGAATGGTTCTTCTAATATTTTAAAAGTCTAGTGAAAAACATAAGTTGAAATCAGTGTTCTATATTTCAGTATGGTATGAAACCCAAAAAGCAGATTTCTTGCGTGTGTGTGTACCAGGACTGCCTGATGGTAATCTGATCGCTTCTAAATTTGAAAACTCATCTTTGATGGGACATAAAAAGAAAGTGTTGCTTGTTCTATCACCTTAATTTTCACAGTGCTGCAAGTTCTAACACTACTATGAATATTTCGGAACAGTTTATGCTCTTTCCGTTACAGGTTGCAAACTGCTTAATGAAGAATACCAATCAGCATTAATTAGCAGTAGAGCAAAATACAGCATACAACATCATATTATTGCCTTTTTTCCTACAGCACTGTTTGATTATTTAAATGCTGAGGAGAGATCCCTTCTGCAAAGAAGAAAAGATGATGTAGCATATGACAACAAATTCAAGGGCTATTTCTCAAGATCTTGTGATTTAGCGGCCCCTTATAAGGTTATTTGTTTATTCTTTTATATTAGATGATTATTTGAAAATGAGTCTTGTTATTTCCATCAGCCATGTAGATACTGCTATGTTTATTTGAAATTACCATAGCATTCTATAGTTGTCCTGGGCATTCATTAAACTTCACTGTGTTTTCTCAAAAAACCAACCATATTCCATTATATAGGTTTACACAGACCAGCAGAAGCATCCTGCTATAGAATAGCCACTTTTACTTAAATTCTTCTCAGGCATGGAAGTAGTGAATTACAGACAACTGATACAAAAATCCTGATTTTATTTAAATATTTATGTTGAAAATATAACTTTATGACATGATTTATATTCAAATGAAATTTTCAGAAATGGAAAAACAGTGGATAAAAAGCTACTTTTCTGGATTAGGGATTTTTTCTAATACGTGACTATACCATCTATAAGCAATAGCTATTTAAATAAGGAAGCCAGGAGTGACAGAGGGAGAAGTTTGTAATCATGTGATAGCAAGATTGCTTTAGCATTTAGTAAAGAATTTAGCCTGTTTCCCTCTCTTTGCAAAAATGACTTTGGAGTGTAAGGATTGCTCTGTGCTTACCTGCATGTTACATTTATTTCAAAGCTCAGCTCACACTTCTGAAAAAAAGACGTTTTACTCTCTCTAAGTGAAAATACTCTACAAACCCTTACCGTTTTAACTCTAGACAGATACAGCTTTTGAGGATTTTTAACCAGCATTACAATATCTGTATGGTCTAACTATAATAATTTTTATGTGGGCAAACTTCTCTGGTTTTCAGTTTTATGTTTCTACTTCCCTTTTCCTCTCCTTTGCAATAGAATATTCTGTGAGTTTAGGTACCTGATGATAGCACAGATAACATCAGAGAATTTAAAGCCTACTTCAAGCTTTGAGCCAAATTCAAATGAGAGATTACAAGGAAACCTGTCTTCCAATTGACCAGCTGTTCAATTAAAATAAGTGTTACCAAGATAAATGTGTGTGTTTGTGTCTGTATATATATATATATCAGAACATATCTGCATATTTTATTATTTAAAACACAGTAACAAACAATTAACAGGGTTGCTTTACAGTTTCTTAATACTAACTGGAGTTCAAAGCCAAAAAAATATTTTAGGACTGTCTAAGCCTTGTAAAGGAGCCAAATATTCTTCTAGTACTTTGGTTGCCTTAATGAACTGGAAGTTACTGAGGCTTATTTTAATCGTTTGTGACCTGCAGCTGCAGTTATTAACCAGAATAAAATGTGCATAATGCAAGTTTCAAGAGATTGATGCTGTCTGAAATGGAAAGGAAATTTTGTTACTTAAGATTTTGGCTCAGTGATGCTTAAAATATATTTATCTCTGCACACAGACATTAAATGACCCATGAATGGAGTTTGATTTTCATCACACTGGAGTAGGGAGGAGGATCTTGCTGTGCCAGTCATGAGCTCCACACTATCTTGTGTTGCCTGAGGAGATTGGTCTCAGTTGCATACACATTCCTGCACCTCCAGCTATAAGTAGCTCAGATGATCAGAAGGATAAACCTCACCATTTAAATGCCTCATGACTCAAGACTTCTCTAAAGCCAATAAATATTTAAAATACTTTCACAAAGGGATTCTCTCACATTTTTTGACATAAGTGTCTAAAAGAACACCCAAACGGTAGATCGGGTAAATTGGAGAGCAGTTTCTACTTGTCAGGCTGGCATCGGACCTCACTTTTCTCAAGGAACCGACAGGAGTGGTCATGTGGTGACAGCTCTGAGGGACCAAGGAGCTCAACGCAACAGACAGATCTTCAAGAACGACCTCCTCCAAGCACAGATACTGTCCAGGACGATGCTCAGGAAAACAAGTGACCAAAGTCTGATGCACAGAGGGAGTAGAGAGGAGGTGGAAGCAGGATGCGCTTGACGCTAATTACTTGACACTTGACATTTGCATCTGGAGTGCTGCGTCCAATTTTGGGCCCCACGATTCAAGAAAGATACCAACAAACTAGAGCAATTTCAGTGGAGGACCCCAAGCTGTTTGGGAGCTGGAGCACTTGCCCTAAGAGGAGAGGCCAAGATTCCAGTCCCGTTCAGCATGGAAAGGGGCAGCTTCAGGGACACATACCAGCAGTCTCCCAGTACATATGGGGAGGGTATTAAGAAGACAGGACCAGACACCACAGACCTACTGAATCAGGGAAACAAGACACTGGTCATAAATTACAACAGCAAAGGTGTAACTGGGTATTAAAAAAAAAAAAAAAGAAAAAAAAAGAAAATCACTATAAGGATAATTAAGCATTATGACATAGTGCCCTGGGAAATTGGGGGTATCTGTCCTTGGGGTTTTCAAAACCTGATAGAGAAAGTCCTAAGCAATCTGGTCTGAATTCAGTGTTGATCCTGCTTTGATCAGGAGGTTGTACCTCCTGTGTTGCCTTCCAGTCAGAAAGACTCTGTCATTTTATAATTGAAAAGCAGTTTTGTACATAACCTAAAAGTAACCCAAGAAATGGGTGACAGATTCCAAATGACATTTAGAAAATCAGCAGATTAGGTTCCATGTAAGTCATCACCTATTCTTCTATGATCATGCTTCTTTTTAATGACATTCTGTACTACTTCTGTCCTTGTTATCTTGGTTAATGCTTTGGAAAAACGAATCAGGGTTTCCTAATGCTACAGGCATGGATTCCAAATAAACGTGTTCATTAAGCAGAGAGTTCTTGGCCACTAATGGCATCAGGTTAGCAGCAGGCAACATAATTTTAATACTGTTCATTTTTTATGTACTACAGTCCATATGCTGTCCTACCTCAGTTATCCCCAATTAAGAAGGCAAAAGAGTTGAGTTTGTCTTTGCTGGGTTTCTGAAATTTTCTTTCTTGAGGAAAAAGAAAAGGAAAAGGGGGAATGAGAAAAACCAGCTATTTTTCGTCTGCCCCTACAAAATGGCAGGTTCTCATTCCTCTATTTGCACAGAGTTTAGACCTTATCTAAACTGGGGTAGTGATTTTGAGGACAGTGTGAATTAGCCAATATTTTGAACAGAAGTTACCTTTCAATGTATAGTTAAATCAAGCTTTCAGCTAGGACAAAGCCCAAATAGTTTGGGGTTTTGTTGTTGTTGTTGTTGTTGGTTGGTTGTTGGTTTGTTGGGTTTGTTTTAAAGCCCCTGGATCTATTTTTAGTTTTATTTCAAGTTCAAACAATATTAACATGCTGGGTATATAGTTTTGCCTCTATACACTGTTTAATTTGGGCTAGAATTTAACTTTTTGAATGTAAAGACAAAAGTAAATTCAGCCAAGAACTGATGGAATTCTAAACTTGTTCACACAACAGTGGCAATGAAGAGCACCTCAGCACAAGCAGAAAATGGACATTGAGAGTATATAATTACTGACAACCTAATAACATGGTTTGTTGCAAGAATGCTTGATCAGGAACTAAGCTATTCTGCATTCCAGTGTCAACTGCCAATGACCCAGGCTACCTATGCAATGAAGTTGTGTGTAGATAACATAAAATCATTAACAAAAAATCATTAACAGATGCTAAACAGTTCAGGCTAAATCCTAGTGGATAAATGCAAGCTTGAAACTGAGCAGAGTTCTGCATTCCCATTTTTAACTGTCTTAATTATTTCTGAGATAGACAACAATTTAAATTTTATGGACACAACTTCCCAAAAGACACAATAACACAGTCTAAGAAACAGACAATTCCTTGGATTAAGCAAATTATTATAAACCAAGTATAGTCTTGAAGATTTTAGCCAAAATATCTCTCAGCGTTACCTCATCGTTAATGCTTAGTTATTGAAGAAGACAAATTAATGCAACTCCAGATTTTACTAACTATTACCTGACAATTTAGCAAATACAGAGGGAGACTGTGCACTATGGGAAATATTATTATGGGAGTTAAGTCATATTTCAGAGATAGTTAGTTATGACTGTGTGGTCAGAAGCTGCTGAAGTATTAACCAAAACTGTTAACTCCTCAAGTGAAAGAACTTTGCTAAAAGCATCGTGAGAAGTCAAACAAAAGGTGCTGAATACGAAGGTGTCTATTCCACCACTGGCACAACATCAGCCAGAGTTGTAAAGACCAATGCTCTTATCCTGAAACTTTTAATCTTCCTTATCAGAAGCTGGTGAACACATCATTTCCCTGACTTCAGCAGCATCCTTAAAAATGACAAAAGATTTTCTAACCTTTAAAGTTCTATACATCTTTTATATGTGACAGTCTGAGAAGCTGTAACCACGCTCCTCATTTCATTCAGACACCAGATGTGACTCTCATATTTCTTTATATTTAAATTTTTTACCTAATCTTACCTAGGTTCTTACATGACTACTCCCTGTTGGGTTCAAGTTTATAATCTGTCGTTGCTCATGTTATTTCTAATGACTGAATTTCATAACATCTGTAATAACAGCGTATTCTCCACACTCTCTGTGTTTAACTTGAGCCTTTATTTGAATGTGCTGTTATGAAATGATGCATCCTTTGTTCATTTTTCATGAAGTAAGCAAGCAAGCACTTATTCTTATGATCTCTTTTTTAAAATACTTTTATGCTTTCACAGCATTGCACACTGTATTTTTTCATATTTTGAAGAGTATAAATTTTACATTTGTATTTACTTTCACATTATTTTTTTTTTTTTTTGGTACATTTTGCCATTGGGTGAGTAAAAATATAATTTCTCCAGGAGGTCTCATTCTTTTCAAATTAATCACTGAGTGTTCTTTTCTGTCACAGTGCAATTCAAACTGACATAAACAGCAAGAGCACATAACATTTTTTTTTATACTTCTGTGCTGTTAACAGTTGTTCTTTGAAGGTTTTTTCCCTCTTCGTAAAATTCATGACACTAGTACAGCATTACACTACATATGACTGTACTGTTAGCTATGAATCCCACTGAAATACAGAGATAAAAGCCACAGGTATATATTTAAACAGGGACATATCTGAATAATTCTAAAAATGACTTAAAGTGTATCTGAGAGAGTAACACGGTGACCCACGTTATTCTTGAAAATAAAGCCACACTCCCAAGCATGTGCTGCTGAAAATTGTTGCCCAGAATTGTGGAAGCCAGAACTGATGCTTTCTTTTTTGCTTTTCTTACAAGCAGGAAGATGGAGATAGAAAAAAATAGCAGGGTTAGGTCTTCAATATTAATCTCAGTATTGATATAATGGGAGGGGGAGGTTTTAGAAGGGATCGAGGTGATGTGTGTTGGTGGGATAGCAATCATATCCAAAGTGTCGTGAGGAGACACGAGGCAATCATGTACGATTGATCTGGAATTTGTTTTAGAGACCGACTCCAAGGTAATTTTGCTCTTTCTCTGTTATATTACATGGTGCAGGAGAAAAGTCTAGCTATATACCAGCATCTACTGGAAAATTAATGCAGGGTTTTCTTTCCAGATAGTTCAAAGGTATTCTTTCCTTCCTTAATAGCATGAATTTGTAACCATGTTTTGAGTTTCCTGCATATAGCCTAAAGACCACTTTTGCTAGCCAGGAAGTGGCTGTTTTGCCCCCGTGTCAAATCTTGCCTCCAACCAAAAGTAGTTGGTTTGTTTAACAAAGTTCCACCATACTCAAGTTTAAATTCAGCCTATTATGAAGGGTTTTTAGTGACCTGTTATTATAGAAGTCTTATAATATCCGTATATTCATACTGGAATATCTACTTATTTTCTAGTTGAATGCACAATTAATTCTATGCAGTAGTAAAGATGGAACAATAATAAAGGCAATGTATTAAAATTATTTAGCTTATAAATAGTATTTGGTTTAAAGTGTTGCTCAGTCATGGCTGAGAGGATTACATTTCCATAATATCTCAGAGGAAACATGGTGTGAAAACTGTACACATAACCCAAACAGGCAAAATAATCTCATAATGCCAACACCTGCTCTGATGTCCCATTGTTGCTATTGTCCCAGTTTAACCAGGAAACATATATCCAAGATCAAACCAAAAAAATAAAAGTCTACCCATGAACAGCAAAAGAAATACAGTGTGTTAGTATCCAATTAATAAATTGAGATGTTTGCGGCCGTGTTTCTGTAACAGTGTGTCCACATCATCAGCTTCTGCTGGAGGGGTTGGTTTTTTGTAGCTGCAAGTTCATTTTCCCTCCAGCAGTCACTATCAGATGCAGCACTGAGGAACTGAGCATATGAGGAAATTAAAAAAAAAAAAAAAATCTTACAAAAAGTTTATACAATGTCCAGATTTTATGACATTTCAAATAAAAAATTATACCTTTTTCAAGCTGAAAATATTATTCCAACTGAAAATATTTCCATAGTAATGAAAATTTTAAATTCTTCAAGAACTGTATTTTTCATTACCATGCAAATCCTTGTAAAATTAAGAACATCTTTTCATGAATTTTCATAAATTTTGCTGTTGGTATTTAAATGGTAGTTTAGCAGTTTTTCCAGCTGCTGCTCTGAAGTGAAGAATAATTTTGGTAAGAGAGAGAAGTGCTTTGGTAGTAGCTGTGAGACTCAACGTTTCTAGACACTGATTTGTGTTTCTTTAGCCAAGGGATGATTCCAGCATGCACGATGTCTGCTTCACCAATGTGTGTTACCTGCATGCAGGAAATCAGTTTTCAAGAGACCCGATTTCAACTTTTCACTATTCAAACCACACACACAGTAAAACATCAGTCCACCACCAAGACGATGCCATGTTTTTTCAGGAACTATTATCTCACTCTAAATAGGCATATTGATTTCAGAGGCATTTAAGAGGCAGAGAGCATTTATCCTTGATCAAACCAGTTGCTTAAATTTAATTATTGTCTTCCTCCTAAAAACGTGTAACCTAGCTGGATGTAAAGTTAAATACCCAGTCCTCCTTTTTTTTTGTTAAATGTGTTCAATACTGTTGAGCCTTTCTTCCCCATGTTTGATCTATAAACAAATGAATATAAAATGAACTTAATAAATCACTAGTGACAAGTTCAAGAGAACCCTGCTGTTCTTTTTAAGTGAATGCTAAATGAATATGGTTAAACATGTAAAAGGAATTTGGTAATGAGGGTATATTATTGCTCTGAACTGTTTGTAACCTTTGCCATTCTTTTGTAAATTTTAATGAAAATCTAGTGGTGGCTTTGTCACATTGAAATGGGGATAATCAATTAAACTGCACTCAGTTCACCTTTCTCTTGCTGGTGTTTACCTGTTTTGTACGCGCTTCATTTTTTCTTAACTCAAGAGAAGACAAATTTGAATACTTAAGTATCTCTTTTGAGATGGAGCGACTCCTGCTGCTACAAACAGGCAGAGTGGGATTCAGCCCCGGATTAAATTACCTAAATTTGGCTCACCCTGCAGGGTAATTTGTCAAAGTTCCAATTTCAGTAAATGGAGACGTGGGCTAAAATCAGTTGCATCCACACAGGTCTGGCCTGTAACCGTCTTTCCATAAATATGTGGGCCTGCCGTAGGTCTTATCCTTCTTCCACCAGTCCTGAGTGAATATCTCAGATATCCTAGGATATTTCACATATCTTTAGATGACAATGTTTAGGCAAATTAAGTTCCTAGGTCTCTACCTAACGTAAAGAGAGTTTGAACATTGAGCACATGTGCAAACATCCTCACATAAACACCTCAATTTCATCTCACCCATAGGAATTGATTCCCCCTTCTTGAGGCCAAAGTTGTTTTGCCTTGGATTTCACTTAGTTCAGGATTGTTTTTCTTAAAGTCCAGCTTATGTTTTGTCATCAGATTTATCGATAACAAATACGTAAAATTACACAAAATATTTTGGGGTCAAAATTGCTGTTCAAACGAATAGACAGTAGCAGATAAAGATTGGCCCTGTTCAAAGGTCAACTCCTTTTCCAGATTTGTAGAGTTAGCTTCAGGTTTACCTGAAAAGGGATTATAAATCAGGTTGCTTTCATAAATCATATTCAGAATGCAATTGCCTGATGTTCTAACAGCTGGTTTGGCACATCAGATCTCTTAATATCTACAGATAAGAACCTTTTTTAAATAAAGATAATTGCCTTTTTTTTAATCTGTAAGTGATCTTTTGTTCCAACTTAGAAGCCGCATACCCAGCATGGCCATTTTACGTGATTAAATCTAGGCCCTCTTTCATCTAGCCTGAATGATATTTTCTCCTTTCAGTGGTTGCGTGTATCTCTCATGCTATTCATTATATTACTAAATAGAATATGGCATCTCAAATTCCTGAACCTTCAGGCTAAACCAAGGTCAGCAGAATGACTACACAAGGCCATGAGTTGTTTTTGAAAAAGGTATTTCTCTTAAATACAGTAACTGAACTCTACTTTCATACAGAAAGAAGTCACTATGCTCAGCGTTGTCTTGCCTTTTTCGTATTCCAAATGTTGAAAAGAAGAATCTGCATTTTTTTCAGACAACATTTAAATCCTAATTAATCGTATTGCTCTTCTGCTTTTTTGAGTATGGGCAAGCAGGATAGGAGAGAGCAAGTAATCTCCTGATTAGAAAAATGACTCTACAAACAACACATTAATCAAACAGGGAGCTGCACTTCCACCTCTACAGAATGTTCTTCTGATGACAGGACACTAAGTGGAAAAGTAAAATTTATGGTGATAAATAGCCATGAAATCTTCCTTAAGGCAGAAGTCTTCTCATTGAACTTTCTTATCAATGGACTATCTTTCCTCTCAAACCTGATTCCTTCCAATTATCAACTCATTGCGCTACTGGGTAGTTCCAGGGAGGTCTCTTTGACTGTTATTGAAAAGTATTTCAGCCTTGGACAGAATCTATGCAAGTTGCATTAACATTCTTCTGTATTAGCTGCCTCATACTTTCTGATCTCTCTGTATGGCTAAAACTCCACTTTAAACAAGTCTCATATAAACATTTCTTTACAAATATTAAGTCACAACTAACTGTTAAACAGGTTATTGTGGTTTTAGGAATAAGCAATGTTATACAGATCCAGAAAGATACCTCTTTTTCTAAACACTGATAGCTGACAGAAAAACTTCTCATATGTAACTTTCCTGTATTCCAGGGGGGAAAAAAGCCTTGTAAACTACAGAAGGAACTTTTTCAACAGAAGCAATAATGAAGCACGGCTTCATCTGGCTGTGCATTTCATATCTGAACTGCGATGTTACATTTTCCTGTGTCAAGTTTCCTATATTCTCCCATTACAGCATTTTAAGCTTTCTCCTGCACTCCTTTCTGGCATTCTGCCAGTTGTGCACATACTAATTTGGCCAGTTAATAAGAAGTGCTGATTGCCTGTCTGACCTCTGCTCTTGGCCTCTGTGTAAACTCTACAAAACACTTCACCTCTCAGCTGCTGGTATGTCAAACCAATGACTGTGCCCCTGTACAGGCTTTTTGTGGAAATCTAATATTTTTCAGATGTACTCCTCTGACAAATCTGGTTAATGTTCAATAGTATTCCAAAATCTGAAGGGGAGAAAAGGAAGGGAGCAAATGGATAGGAATGCAACTTTATGTTCCAATGCACAATAATTATGGCTGCATAATCCTTATTTTTTTTAGATTCTAAATCTAATAATTACAAAGTCACATTTAAAAACAAAATATGGGAAATGTAACAGTAGATAAGCTTTTAAAATCTTACTCTATATTGGACCAGCTCATCTCTAAGGAAATTTCTTTTCCTTCCTCCACTTCTCTAGAGGTTACATTTAGCTGCTCAGTATCCAGGTTTGTTTATGAATACACTTAATTCTTTCAGATTACCTACATAAAAAAATGTAAATGTAGCAACTAAATTTGGCATTGGATCCAAAATTCTTTGACTATGACATAATTTTTTGGACCTATATAAAACTAATGTAAAATGCTAGCAAATCAGAACCTTAGTACTGGACACTAATCTTTCTCTTATTTTTCACATTTATATAGCTGCACAGATAGAGATGAACTTTTATCTTGGCTCATATTTGTTGAAAAAAGATATCCATAAATATAAATATTTGTCTTGCAACAACAGTGTGCATCAACTTGTTGAATACTTGAAACAGCAGTAGAACATGTTAATATGTTTTGAAACACCTTTACTTTACAACTATTTTTGAAAGGCTCAGTGGTCTATTGGGCCAATTTCAATTCCCAAGGATTTGTTTGAAGGTACGCTGGAGTAAAATGGATGTTTTTAAGGGGAGAAGTATAGAAGTATGCACATATTTCATTACACACTATTATAATTTCTAGCATACACAATGTCAAGGTAAAAAAAAAGCATGAAGCTAAAAGTATATTATATTCTTTCTCATTCCTTTGTGTGTGGTTGGCTTTGAATTTTCAGGAAAAATGCTGGTTTTCTCCACTGAGTCTGAGCTTTTTTAAAATGTTTCCTTTATGAATAATTATTTCAATATACAGTTGGCACTAGCACAATGTTTATTTTCACTGGAAGCAGAAATGATTTTTTTTTAATCAGGAAATTACATATTGTCACTCTGATCTTTCTAAAGAACTTAGACCCACTGACAGTGATTACTGTAGATCTGCACAGTTTTAATACTTGGAACTCATAATTGCTTTTCATGGTTAAGAGAAAATAAATGAACGGCAAGTGCAGTACAAACTGAAGAATGTCATTCAGTCTTTAACACCTTCCCGCCCCTGCAATGAAAAACAAGAAGATCTCAGCTAGGCTTTTCCCAAATCTTGTTTCTAGGCAAGGTATAAAGGATTTTGCCTGGCACTGTGTGAATTTCAAAAGCTTTTCAGGTTAATCTTTTATTGATAAATAAGTTGTTGAATTTACTAAGCTTAAGATGTATGAATAAGTTAATTATAGTATACATATGTATCTGTGGTGAATTAAAACTTAACATGTATTATATTCCTGGAACTGTTAGGCGTGTTCTCTAATTCCTTGGATGCTTAGCCAGGTGATTCTGAAAATATTCATTAATTTGGAAAATAAGGCAACTTTTCTTATGAAACTCCTCTAGTAAAAATCCATCATTCACTGTTCTGAAAAATTCACTGAGTTACCAAGCAGAACCAATATCATGTGACTAGCCACACCATATAAAAAATGAACAGTAAATGGCTGAAGCAAACAGTTGGCAAGGGCTCCTATGCTAAAAGGCAGAAGCTGAATACGTTCAGTTAGAGTAGACTTTTGGAGTTAGAGCAGAGCACTGTAAGCAAGCAGTACGACAGAAAGCAACATTATGCAAATGAAAGTAATGTTAATTAACTATCTTTTGGAAGAATTCCAAAATTGCAATTATAAAACTTTAAGCATACAATAGGTAAGATGTCTGCTGTTGCATAGAGAAGCCACCTTTAATTTCTATCCAACTGTTAGTGTTGGGTTCAATTTGAATCAATAAATATTAACAGCGAGATTATTTAGATAATCCTCAGTTGCTGGAAAAGACCGCTAATTTTCACATGAGCAATAGTTAGTTTCAGTAATGGTCTATGTGTAAATTTACTTTTCTTGCTAGTGTCTTCTCTGTTGCAGACATTGAACGAAGACCTGATATTTATGATAACCAAATAAAGTAAGTAGTTTTTAAATAATTATTCAAAACTACTGGAGTTGACATAGCTGAACTACACAGTCAGCACAACAATAACACTTGGGACAATTTTATTGTAAGCTTCAAATCTGTCATTTTGCTACATGAGTAAAGCACCCATAAATCGAGGATATAATAAAGACTTTGGGAAATGTGGTTGGGGGGAAAGGGAAAATGATTCCCTGTAAAGGAATTTTGTTTGCTCAGAGAATATGTCAATTTACAAAAACCCCAAAAAGTAAGGTGGCAATTATCTATCTTAGCTTCTTATACAGCTTCCTGTCACTCTCAACTTTCATAAATTAAATCAACAGCAAAGTTGTTAGTATACTTCACAGGATTTCTAATACTATTTGTTTGGGGAAGGAGCGGGGGAAAACGAAAAGCTTTTTCTAGTTTGCTGTCAAAATTGTCTCTAAAAAAAAAAAAGAAAATATTGTGTTCCAATTCTTTACTTCTTTTTATGTGTCCTAACCTTCAAAAATAACCATTGAAAACTTTTGCAAATTTCAACCAAACCGAATGGAGGGATAGAGAACAGCAGCCCTGACTGATAGAAAGGTCACAGGAAGATTTCATACCCTCTTCAGCATGACAGAATCCATACAGAGGACACATTCTTCAGCAATGGGAAATGCTCCCATCTTCTTAGATACCAAGCTGTGCCAGTCAATCATAAGCCACAGCAGTGTTGGAAATCAAACTTCTTGGAGATCAGGAGATAATTTATTTTACTGTATTTTTTAGTGTTATCATATGCTGTTGTGTTTAAATTTTTCAGTCTTTCTTTGAGTTAGTGGGGCATTTTCATCACCTGTAGCAGTCATCTTTGACTGTTGTTACCTTGCCTCTGCTGTTTTATACCCTAAGCTGAAAAAAAAAAAACCCAAGCCAACAATTGCTTAGTTGTTTTCCACGGAAAAGATGTACATGAAAAAAAGATTTTGGCTTAGCTTCTGTCCAGGAAGGACAAGCAAAGTTTCCAAACATACTTCACCAAAACAGGTCTTTCTGGAGATTGATGACAGTCGTATCAGCTAGGTAGGTTGTCTTGAAGTTTCTTTTACCAGTCTGACAGCTAAAAGTCTATGTGGCTTTACTGTGGTAGTAGTAGTGATTCATCAGATGAGAATTAGATACTTAGCAGGGTTCAGCTAAGTACACTGTATTTCACACATGGTGTTTCACATGACTGAGAAAGTCTCCAAGAAAGTACATCTATTTAAATGCTTTCAGGAATCTTCAGAGATGGGATGTCAGAGAAGTGGAACAATTATTTTTTTCAAGCTGAATTCTGCCTGAGAAACTGGAGAGACTAGAGTTGGACTTCTGTTCATCTTCTCCTACAATGACATATAGGAATATAGGAACTACCTCCTACTAAAGGTTGCAGAGAAGTCCAGTAGTCTCAGGAGCTACTTTTTCTCCTTAGGTTTCTTTTTTTCACCAAGAACAATCTTCTTTTTGCAGACTTTACTTTTTCTCTTTCTTCTGTGTTTCTGTCACTTATTTCTGGATATTACTTCTTTATATTGAGAGAATTTGTAGGTAGCTAAGGAAAGTCTAATGATGTGTGCTCATATTTGGTTTGTACAACAAAAGTATTTGTCCCACATCATAAAAACTGGTGTGTAATGCAAATAAAGTAAAAGAGATAAACTCATCTGTTCTGTATATACAGGATACAGATCAATGCTCAAATTCCAAAAATTCTGTTAACCTATATTTTTCTCAATTGTATCACTGCTTCCTTGTGAGAATTCATCCAAACATGGAGTGAACTAAGTCTACTGATAAAGTAGGCACAGTCACATGAGTCCATTTGAGTCAAATAGCGAATAAAATAAATCAAAACAACGCTAAAAATTCCAGTAAAGATGAAGTTTAAGGATAGTTACAGATCCCTGTGCCAGACTGAAGACTGTCTGCTTCTTCCATATAAAACTCTGCATGGAAAATACTTTGTTGGTAACAATGACATATAAACCACCCTCTGAAGCAAAGCGGTGACATTTAAGTTGTCTCCCAGTGAAAACTTTTTGAGAGTTAAGAGCCCAGCATGATCTTTCATGTCTTACTGCTGCCTGGTTGCTTTCAACAGACTGAATGCAACATCAGTTCATACTTAGTTCATGTTTAGGAGGTTGCCTTCCCAATTCCCAGGGCTGGAATGTGGAATTGAAAAGAAATAGTGAACTAGATTCTGAAATGTAAGCTTGACATTTCTAGATGTTGATAAAATGCATTGGAGAAGGTGGATAGCCACTTCCTCTTCACCCCTGAGATCTCTCACTGAAGCAGAAGGAGAATATTCTTACTTCAAGCAACCTATATTTTCCCTTGACTCAGCATCAATATTGGAAAGAAGATTTTTTTTTTCTAATTAAGTATATTTTATAGAAATCATTTTCCAACGTGCTGCATTTTTTGACCTATGTCTCTTATAAAATACATACTTGTTTCTCTTTCCTTAAGTAGTAATGAAGTATCTTAGATTTGAAACCCAGAAAGGAATAACACTGCCATGAGTCATTTCTCTTGTTCAGTTTTCCTAGAAGCTGGATGGATTTAAGCACAACCTTTAGACTGTACCTCAAAGTCCATGTGCTGGTGTGTCTCTCACTCACATCTATTTTTATCTTAATTACTCCTACTGCTTTAAAATTCATTTCTTTTCCAAGCTTGAATTCACCCAAGTTCAGCTTCCAGGTGTTGGAGCTTTTTATGTCTTTGTCTGCAAGACTGAGCAACCCCACTATCACATCTCTTTTACTTGAATGAGCACCTGTATTCTGATTAAATCACCTTTTAACCTTCTCTGCAGATATGCTGAGTTGATTGAGCTCTTTAAGCCTCAAATAATAAGACTGGTTTTCTGACTCCCAGACCATTTTTATGTTGCTTCTTTGAACTATCTTCAGTATTTCCATATTTGTCTGGATGTGGACAGGGGAAGCAGACACATCCTTGCAGATGTCTTTCTGTTTCTCGCATACTAAGTCAAAACCATTTCCCTACTTTAACTTGGTAGTCTTCTTTTATGCATTCATGGACAGTATTAGCACCTTTGCTCCAGTATGAGACTGAAAGGTCATGCTAAGGAGGTTCTGTGGTGATTTCAAGTAGTTTTCTGTATCACTGCTTTCTGAGGTAGTCTTCTCCTCTGTAGGCATAGATCTAGTTCTTTGTTCCCTTTGGTCTTACCCTTACTGAAGTGTGTCAAAATACATTCTGGTAAGTTGTGACCATTTGTTTCAGAGTGACTCAGATAACCAGTCGCTTCCCTCCTCATTAGTTACAATTTCACTCCTAAATATATCTAGCATAGGGTTCATAACATTGTTTAATATAGACACTTAATAAAAATGGTCTGTGTGTGGAACGCTAGCAGAAACAGCCCCACTTACAGACCTCTATGCACTTAGAAATACCCTGTATGGTCAGTCTCTAAGCCGGTTTTAAGCCATTTAATATGTGCTATGTTAATTTTCTACAAGTTTTTAATCAAGACATGGTATGATACTAAACCAAAGATCACTTTATCAAGGCAGAAATTTTTACCAGACTGAGCTGCATGATCGATAATAAATAAAAGAATAATACAGGAATGTTATGAAACTGAATCCAATATAATTTGTTGTACGTCTGCTCTACTTTTAGTTACTGATAGGACTGCGACCTTTACCCCATATTCCTCTGATCTCTTTGTTGATAAAAAAATAACTTAACCCAGCAGAATTTAACAGGGAAAAGAGGTCACTGGTTTTATTGGAACGAGACTCCCTGCTACCCTGTAAATTCATTTATCTATGTAATCAAACCTGAAGTTATAGAGATTCAGTCCAGTGCTATCATCAAGCAGGCTTGGGAAGAAAAGGCCAATAGCAGCATTTCTTTAACAGGAGAAAACATCCCAGAGAGACAGGTAAGCCAGCTTGGCAGTTCAGAAAGTGTATGAAGTGGCCCCATGGAAATTCTGCAAGACTATAGCCAAAAATGTCTCATGGATTTTTAGGTGCCAAACTATTGGTGCTAAAAAATAGCTCACTGTAATGGTTTAGATCCGGCTTTCCCACCGAATGCTCAAACCTTACAGTTTGCAGCCTCTGTTCCCCCCACCC
>JANXJC010000005.1:30933693-30971797 GCA_027564655.1 Leptodon cayanensis
GAATACTGGGAACATGACCATTTCCTTGGTTGTACCCTGGTTGCCAAGGAAGGCCTAGAACCAAAACCACTACACTCACACCAAGGCAAAACAAGATCAGCTTACTCTTAATAAAGTAATCTTACACACATAAACATGCACACACATGCAAACACCCACCACGACCTGCTGGAGAGTTTCTGAACACAGCAGTGCAGATAAGCACATTTCGATACTGTTATCATCCCAGGTTTTCTCATGAACATGGCCCTTGGAAAGCACTTACTGCCTGAGAATTGTTTACTGCCTCAGCTAGAGGCATAGGGATCAAATATGTAAGTTCCAGTTGCTTGTTCTCTGTCTATTCAGGACATGAGTTTCGAGTATTATATAGCGTATAATGAAAAGGCAGAAGGATTTAACTCACTTGAGTAATCCTATTTCCTAACATTCATTATCAGTAACTTCACAGCTGCTGTACGGCTTACTTATTAAAATAAAAATTAGGAGGAGAAATCTGTTGATGTCAGATTTATTCACAGTGGCAAGACTTACCACCTGACATATCTAGGTAATTAGAGGGGGGCTTTAGCAGAAGGTTAGAGCTCAAATATTATATAGGGTTTATTGCTTGTCATGCTGAATTGAGTCTTGGCCAGTGTAAGGAATTTTCCCAGTAATGTTCTGCACTGACACTATACGAGATGTTTGAGCAGTTTCTCTCTTTAGAGTCCTCATGTTTCCTCCAGATAATCATCTTCCTTTATCCTGTTGTCTATGAAATGCCAGTTCAGTGATTCATCCTTAACTAGGAAAAACCACAAATGGATGATTAAACAGAACCACACTTCTTTCAGGGGAAGCATGGAGGTGAGGGCAAATTTCTGAACAGAGATGGTATCAAGCACATGCTTATATGTTTTACTAACTTAGAAGTGGCATCACCAGCGATGTAGTTTTTTTCTTCCATTATTCTGTTGTTCCTTTTTTCTGAGAAAGATTGTTTTTTAAAAATGGTGCACTCCAGATTACACTGACCTCGTTGTCCTTCTGGAAGGAAGAAGAAAGAAGACTGCGTTGGTTTGGAATAGGCTTCCTTGCTGTGTACTGCTCCCCATTCTGAAAGCGATGTCCCAAAGAATAGAGGTCTTCTAGGTGTGCAGTCTTAAACAGCTATGTTAACAAAACGGGGGAGGCATGGACAGAATATTTGCAGGAAGAAGTCTCCAGTCATACTGGAGATGGTTTCTTCTCTAAACACAGTCCCAGGCAGGGCTTTGTGGAAAGGCCGTTTAGCCCTCGGCATTTGTCACCGATCTTTGCATTAACACACAGGCCGTTGAACTGGAGGTAACAAAGCACCCCTCATGGCCTGGGGTAGCCAAGTTTACCCTTCATCCTTCTCTGACAGGCAGGTGCCATTCCATTTGTTTGTATTCAACCAGCTCACTTTTTGGTGCTTTCAAAATAAAGCCTATAGATGACAAGAGCATTATCTCTGATATTCAAGTAATCAGAAAACTGGATGATAATGCTTTCACACTGATTTCCTTCCTCCAGAAAAGCAGAGCATTTGTCACCAGCAGGATTTAGACATGTTTTTTAAAAAAATATGGAATGTACACTATAATCTCCTTTCTCCAGATAAGCATCTAATTCTTACTGTAAAAGAGATGAATATTATAAAACAGAAAAATAGTTTGTTGTTTTCCTACAGGGAACAGTATAATAGAGGTGGACTGGGTATGGTAATAGAATGTTCCCCAGTATACAATTCCTATATCTCCCCTGTGGTTCCAGACAAGCATTATAAAGAATGTTTCAGTAGACAAAAAGAGACTGATTATGAAAACTGAATTAGCAATAAATGGGATAGCCAGCTGTTTTGGTTTAAGGTGCATGCCAATTTTTGCAACATTCTTTATGGTTTATTCGAACATAGTTTGCCATCCTGTCAGATGTTTGCAGTGTGGCATACAAGAGAAAGGAGCAGAGCGTTTGTGAGTGGTTTTGGACTGCTGTTCAGCTGACCCACAGCAAGTAGTATCTGATAAAGACTGATTTGTTTTAAAAGTGTTCCTTAAAAGGAAGGAATTTACTCAATCGGTTACTAAGCTCTTTGTTAACACTGCTGTTTGGCAAAAAAACCTTAAGGGTTTTGAATTAGCAAGGTTTGGGGTGGGGGAGTGGGAAAGGCTGTAGAGTGTTTTTTGAATGCTTATTCTTCACAAATAATCATTCCAATGTATTCTTTTCTTCCCAGCCCTGTGCATTGGTAAATGTTGGGAGTAATGCTTTTTCAGTATAAATCTTCTGATCAGGTCAACTGGGGCTTGTTTCCAAATAGCATAAATAAAAGTTACACGGAACTGCTCCTTAACATGATGTTTTTCTTGTCCAAACAGAAATGTGTACCATCTGTCACAGCAGAAGAAAAAGGTAGATGTTGAAGAGGTGGTTTGTGTATTTTTTTAAACTGTAATTGTTCAAGACTTTTAAGAGTCCATTTAGTACTCTCCATTTAGGAAAGTCCTTTAACTCAAAGATAAAAACAGTGCTGTAGTTCCTAACATGAAATTGTAAATGATACAGAAATACAAACTTGAAGGGGAGGTCAAAGAGGATAACATTTCACTGATAATTTCCCTTTCCGCTCCCACACAGTAGCTCAGAAACATATTATTGCATCCTTATACTCCTACTAACACATGTGATCTCACAAACTGGACATACGAAAATAAATATGTTCATACATATATATCTGTCATACATTTAAAGTAGACTCCCTCTGAGGACACATGAAGATTAAGGAGCAGGTTGGTTGCAAAACAGTAAAGTTGGATATCTTCACGTTCAGATATATCCTTTTTTTTTAGTAGAAGAGTTCAGTTTTCAAGTATAATGCAAGTCTATGCAGAGCTGGGTTTACATGAGAGCCAGCGAAGAAACGTGAACTCAGAAGATCTGTGTGGCAATTTGGGCTCTGTAATGTCCTGGTTAAGATGTCCAACTCTTAGAGTTGCTGAGCATTCTATGTATATTCCTGTTCTGTCTCCAAAGACAGAAATTAATTTCTTCTTGGCAGACTTCAGTGACATTGATTAAAGCAAAAGAGCTCCTTCCCACTTCATGATGAGCTGTGGTTTAAGAGATAAGACTTGCTCCTGCAAATGAAGCAGAACATTTTTCTGTACCAACAGACAGAATATTACAAAAGATGGTCTGCTATGTACTATTGCAGGAGGACACGGTATAGGTTGCAATATAGGGAGTATCTCTACACCTTAATTAACATTAATGCATGCACTGGAATCAAAGGAGATGCCAGATGGGAAGTATGGTCCATTCCATGTCTCCACTTCTTTCCAGTATAATTTCACTTCTTTTTTTTTTCTGATTTAGGTAAGGAGTATACACCCTACAGCACATAAGCTTAAACAACATTAACGTGGGAGGACTAACAATGACAGATAAGTGTAAAAAGGGAGCAAAAAGATACTGAAAACGTGATCATAAATCAGACAGGAACAACTGACTTCAGGAAAAGCAAAGGCTGACACAAGAAAAAAAAACTAATTAGAAAGATATTTTCAGTGAGAAAGGGAAACCTGGAAATCATTCCTGTCAGCCGCATTTAAATTTACATTGAATTAAACTTTCATTTTTACTGTAAAATGTCAAGAACAACAATAAAACCCACAATGTGATATTAAGTTCCGTAAGTGGTTGTATTATTTTGCAGAAAAAAGGGCAATAATTCCTTCTAAATGGTCTAGTATAATTGTGACTGGAACAATGAATTTATTTTTAGGCTTTTCATTAATAGAGCAATAAAGTGCATAGAATTTAATCCCATGAATTATCAGAATACTCATCAACAACTGGGAAGATTCATATGTAGATTGCTATAAAGCCAACAATAAAAAAATTTGAAAAAGCTTCTTGCACTACATTTGTTTCATAATGTTAGGGAAAAAGTCTGGATTACACATCTTTGATGTTTCAAGGTATTTCCAGAATATTTCTTTATCACAGTGAGCATAGTGATACCTACATTGTTTTAGTTCATTTTACCCCTTGGAGCTATAGTCTATAAGAATACTTTATCAACAAAACTGACAGTCACAGACAATAATTCCTTCAATAGAGCTCAAAGGCAAGCAAGCAGAAAGGGTATAACTGGATATAATTTAGGACAATCCTTGGGTTTAGCTATGCACAAAAGTAGTATAACAACCAAATGAATTTTTGACAGAGATGGATGTGTGGGAGGAAGTTTGTATCACCTTTTAGAAAGTTCAGAATTTGAGAATGTGATTAAGGAAAGTTAAGTATAGACTTAAGACCAAATCATAATTGCCTGCATAAATAACTGAGTTAGAATTTTTTCCTCTATCTCCCTAAACTTTCCTTAAGCCATCAATCCAGATCATGCTGATACCATAAAAAGATAAATAAATTATATCTGTATTTATTTTAACTGTATTATGCATCTCCTAACTACACTGAACCAAGGAAAGTAATTTGGGAGAATTTTTAAAAGGAAAATAGATATTTAATTTGGAGAAAATATAGAACACACTTTAAAAGGGGGTGTACTTAAATCAAGATACTCCTAACATCTTTCTAATTTCGGTGTTATTTAGAATTTACATACATATAGGACTATAAATACTAAATGACTGCCTTATGTAGCTATATTTTGATCTGCAGATTGGAATTTCTGCCAGTTAAACAGTTCTGATAACTAACAAAGATAATGCAAAAATGATTGCTGTAAGCGCACGTGGAGACAAAATACTTACTGTATGTTAGTTTTTTAAACATTTTTAATTTCAAACAAGCACAAGATCCTTTGGGACCTGCTCCAGTACAGAATTCGAGCTCGTTAAAATTTAGCATTTTAACACCTAACTTTAGGTGACCATCACCTGGGTGGGAATGCATACCCTGCATTAGATGTCTAAGTTCCCAATACAGGGAATAGCAGGAAAAGTTAAGAAACAGAACAGCGTGATAAGCAGGAATTTGCTTGGATGAGGAACTAGTGTCTTCAAGTAAGAGAACTCTCCAGTGCTTTCCTTCACATTTTTCCACTCAGAGGCACGTAACTCCTGACTGGGTTTAGCTTGCAAAGTTGATGGGAACAGAGGAAAGAGAGAAAGAGAGAAAGAAAGAGAGAAAGAGAGAAAGAAAGAAAGAAAGAAAGAAAGAAAGAAAGAAAGAAAGAAAGAAAGAAAGAAAGAAAGAAAGAAAACCAGCTGTGAACATGTTCAAGTGACAGCTTCTTTCTCACTTTGTCCTAACACATGGGTACAACGGGACAGATGATCCTGTCCACTATCCTCACACGCATCCACAAGCACACGCATGTGTACACACACACACATAAAAAGCAACTGCCCTTGAGCATAAAATCGGAAAACACTTCTAAAATGAACAATCGCATTTTTCTTAGTGTTTCTCTTTCTGTGCAGCTTCTTGAGTTCCCAGTTTTCCCTCTCATGCTCCACCTGACCTCTGTGCTTACTTTTGTACTGAGCAAAACCGTGACAGCGAATGCAAAATTCTGATGTTGAACAGATGACTTGTTAGTATTGTTTACTTTTCTTCACTTGATTTCATCACTTTTTACTGCCTGGGAACCTGTGCTTTTACTGATGTTTCCACAAGAAACCACATGTACTGTTCAGTCAGCAGTTTTGAGGAAGTGGGGGACTCCGAAATATTCTCACTGGTACACATGTATCACGTACTGCAACCTGATCGTCTTACATAAATAAAAATGATATGAATAAAACAGCACAAGACTGAATCTGAATTGAAAGGTTACATGGCAGACTTCATTACATACACTTTACTAATAAAGAGTTCCCAATTACCTTTTAATCTTTTTGTTCATTTTTATCTTATTTTGCATTTTCCTATCTCGAATTCTTGACTAAATAAGAGATTGTGAGGAACCAGATCATAAAAAAGGAATAATCCAGATCAAAAATAAGTATACAAACCTAGAAACAAAGTTAGTAGTCAGACATTAGATGTCAAAATTCCACCACTGAAAATTATTTTCATGGGAGGAACACAGTATCTATGCTTTGACATGCTTTTGTACTTTATTAGAATCATTAACCTACTAAGAACTGGAAATAGACACAATACAAATTATCCATTCCGATTTATCAGATATACTTCTGTAATAATTTTGTATTCCTTAACTACAAGTTAAACATCACAGATTATGTCTGGCAGCTGCTTTCGTGATTATCACATAGCAAGAAATGCCTGCTAGAAGTTGATGTGAAGCTATTCACAAATTCAAAAGCCATGAAGTAAGTACACTAGTCTTGTAGAACCCTAAATGTTGATTCTCAAGAGTTTTGTAAGCACATTTGCTAGTACTTACTATCAATAACTAGAGATTCAGTGAATTCACGATATAACTCAAGGAAGTACAAGAAACGTCTTATAGTCTCTCGCACATGCTGCTGTACATCTTAATGTAAAAAGGATTGTGAACTGTTGGTCGTTGACTTGTACTTAACTCTGTTAGCTCAGCTTAACCCCACACAATGACTTACTAAAATGTGAGTGTAAGATAACTCCCCAGAGTCTTTTGTGCTCCTGACCACTATGCCTGTCCGTCGTGAAAAGTATGAGCTGTGTCCTGTGTTTGTGCAAAACAGCACACCAGGAATTTATTTTTTGTTACTATTTCTAGGAGGTATCATCATACAAGTTAAAACATTACCATCAACCAGGCCTTTTGTTGTAAGGTTAAATGATGTGTAGATAACACTGAAACACGAAAAAAATAGATTAAAAAAATTTATCTTCTCCAGTTGTTAACTTTAAACCAAACTTGATCAACCAAACTAATATATTTTTTTACATTTCCCTGTGAATTTCTGAATGTCACTGATGGCTGCAGAAAGGCTGGCCATCCAGCCCATAGAGTTGCAATTTCCAGGATCCCCAAGTCCTGCAAGAGCAGCCAGTCTGGTCTCTCCTGGGGCTGGATATTTCTCAGCTTTCATGTTACCAACTTGATTTACTCCTGGCCCAAGGCTTCCCTGCAGATTTTAGGTTCCTTGGGTCCAGGACAAAGTCTAGACTGGTTCCTT
This sequence comes from Leptodon cayanensis, assembly GCA_027564655.1. NCBI lineage: Eukaryota > Metazoa > Chordata > Aves > Accipitriformes > Accipitridae > Leptodon > Leptodon cayanensis. The sequence continues at coordinate 30,940,797 of JANXJC010000005.1, forward strand.
CAGGCCTCTGCCAAGCTCACTCTTGTGAGTTTTATATATTTTAGGGTTAATGATTTTTTTTTTTTTAAATTTGTGTTTTGGCAGAAAGTTTCGGCACTTTATGATTTCTTAGAATTTCTTACCAAAACTCTGTGCACATTTATTTATTCACTGAAGGTGCTCAGAAACTCCGAAAAGTACAGCTGAGCATAGGCATAGTTTTGAGGTATCTCTTTTATACAAAGAAAACGCCTTTCCATTTTGTGCTGACCAAAATGTATAAAAATATCCAGGAAAACCAGCAGCAAATAGAAGACAATTTGCTATTTCACAAAAAATGTACTTCCTATTGATGGAATAACTTGCTTTGTCTATAATGGAATTTACATCATTACACAAAAATAAATTAAAAAGTCTCTCTCAGTGAAACAAGATCTCCAGATCAGGAATTATGTCTGCATCTGTGCTTGCACAGCACCTTGCACAGTGTGGAATAGGGAAGAACTTTGAACATAACCCGTGTTCTGTTGTTTAGTAATGTCAAATTAATTTCTACTGAGAGCACAGAATAGAAAACGTGATTGATATTTATACCACAGCACTGTAATTGTCTGGTTCACAAGCGCAATCCAAATAAATTTCCTATTTCTCAGGCTGCGCATTCCTCTGAGTATTACACAGGGAGCTGATGCAGGACAAGCCAGTCATTCATGAAAAACACAAAAAGCATCTTTAAACATAGTCAGTGTTTTCAGAACAGCATAAAGGTGACTCAATCCAGCCTTAGCTCTATGCTCAAGGTTTCTTTGATTAGAGTTGATCTCAAAGAAAGAATATGGATAAGATTTAAGAAGGTTATAGATATAGGTAGGTAGATAGATAGATCGATCAATCAATCAATCAATCAATTGATCTTACCAAAGAGATAAAGTTGCCCTCCTTGTTGTGTTGAAAGAAAACTGAGAGATTCAGCAGTCATACCGCACAAGATAAACCAATTTTATGCTTGTATGAGACTTCAGCCTGAAGCATAAGCCCCAGGATTTACTTGAAACCTTGTAACTAATTTCAGCAGGGTGCAGGACTAAACCTTTTGTTAACATCTTATTAAGTCTAAATTCCACCTATGAAATAGTAGTGCAAGAGAACTGTTGCTTCAAGGACAGCAAAAAAATGACATCTGTTGAAACCAAACCAAATTCCATATAGAGATTTCTTTTGTTTTCAAATAAACCAAACTTGTATTTGTGTAGTAACTAGTATATAATCAGTTCAGAAGTAATGTTTACAATAAATTAGAAGCAGTTGAACAGTCTTGCTAGAAGTCAGGTATACAATCTGTAAATTTAGGGAATGACAAATTGGGTTTTTTTTCTCTTCTAAGGGTGTAAATAGTGAATTTTTATTTCTTGTTTAAAATTCCAGTACTCTTTAGTACCTGAAAACTATATATAGTAAAATGATTAATGTTTTTATTGGAAATAATGTAATAAGTGAAGACCAATGTATATGAAGATTGGATTCTAGTAAATAGTTTATATTACACATTCTTAAAGAGAAGGAAGTTAATCTCTATTTCTTTCGAAGTAAATGCTATTTCCCAGCATAAATTCTTGGATTTTTAACTTCTTTCATAAAATCAAAAAAACATTATCCCTTCTCAGTTGCTGGGTAGAAGTAACCCACATACTGAATTTGCAAAGGACAGTATACAGTAGAGAAGCAGTTTTAATTACTCGCTGTATTATTTACCTTCACTGGAGAGAAATGTAAAAAGTGTTCCACTTAAAGTGGTCAGTTTAATGCTGCTAATTGAAAAAAAAAAAAGTTTAAAATGCCAGAAAATTCAAGGAACATATTTAAATATCAGTAAGACTATTCCTGAATAACTTAAATGGGAAGTCAAAAACTTACTTATACATGGAAGAAATAAGAAATAAAGCATTTTAAACATATCTTTATAAACAGTTTTGAAAATATTTATTCTGCCCTTCATGAAAAATGGGATTTTAATGGTCAGTGCACAAAACTGAGGGGACCTTTTTTCCCAATTTGCTTCAAAACCTACAAAACCCATGGAAACTTGACATTTTGCCATTTAACTGGCCCCCGCAATAGGTATAATCGCACCTCCTGAGCTCACATTAGTGGTGTGGATGTCACTTCTTGATATTTGGCAGCTGTCTCAAGAGTCTCAGTTACACTGGCAGTACCCGTGCCAGCAAACAGGCTTCACCCATGCCCTGGTGCAATGGTCCACCTTAAGAAATGAGCATATACCCATGGGGCATTGAACAGGAGCCACTACAGAACTGCCTTTCCAGGCCATGGCCGTGAATAAGGATGTGTTGATATGTGCCATTTCCGAGGGTCAAGTTTGCCCCTCTTCCTTTTAATCCATACCTGCCCACTAGCGCGCTCTGCTTATTGGCTGCTTTGATTTTCTTAGGATCATCCCTAGAGTAGCTTTGATTCAGGCCAACTTGCATGTTTCTGAACAGTTCCTCAGCACTGTTCAGGAATTACTATTGATCCGGCTATTTTGCACATGACTGTTCTGTGCTGTAGGTTATGAGATTTTAATGATACAGACATAGGCCACGTGCTGCTCCTTGTTCTAGTGTCAAAGAATCATCATATTTTATTCACTAACACAGATGTAGCCTTCAGGACTGTTTGTGATTGCTAATGTATCTTAAACCAAGGTGCATATGGCCTGACACTAGCTAAAGCATTTAGTCATTTCTGCTTACGTAGGGTCTGATGCTGCTTCACTATGTACTGTTTTTATGTGGCTTCAGCGAAGTCAGTAGGGACTGTCAAGCAAGCAGAGATCTGTGTATCCTGAGACAGGAATGCCTTTAGGCAAGGAAATGCAATACAGAAGGGAATTATTCCATAACCCCATTTACTGGGCATCACGGAGGTCTAAAACTGGTGAATGATCTTGGCAAGTGAGCTCCCAGACTATCAGACAGCCACTGGTATTTCAGCTCCCAGTGACTAGCCTCATTACACTCTGTTCATTTCTGTAGAGGATTATTTCAATAAGGAGCGCTCCCTGGAGCACATACTCTCACTCACATGCCCTTGCAGAACAAAATGGTAGCCAGGTGCAAGGTGAAGCTCCTGAGGCCCTTGCCACCTGCCACACTATCCCAAATTTAGCCTATTTTTTTCAACTGTAATCATTATTAACCAGCCAGGGACATTTTAGTGACTTTTCATCACAAAGGCATTTATATCTACCTTACATTACTGAGTAGTTCTATATTAAGAAGCAGATAAATAAAACATTTCTGTGAAATGTTATGCTACTGTCCAAGGGATTCAGGTGCAGAACAGAGTTCGGAGTAGAGTGACGCTCGTGGGGGTTTTAAATCTCACAGCATCTTGGTGACTACAGGAATGCTGCATTTTACTGCAGACTAAGGAAATAAGCATCATATAAACAAACAGAGTCTGGCCACAGAACTTATCCATTTAAAGTGTTTTACCCAAATATTTCAGAGAAGCAAGCAACAGAAATCAGTATTTTTGGATCCCAGGGGTAGGGCCCAGGGTCTGCCCTTTGTGGGCAAGTGAGCTGGGAGCCGGCAGCCACCGCCACGAAGGGGTGCGGGTGGGGGTCTCCAGGGAAAGCTAGTAGACTTTTAGTGGTTTTGACATGTAAGGAAACATTGGAATTAATGAAAATATGTCTCATGGAGTAATTAATTCACCTCCAGAAGCTAGGAGCAAATTTCTGCTTTCTGTGGGAATCTGTGTAACAGAAGATAGCAGTTGTGATAGATGCTGAGAAATCTCTTTACCACCGATAGATGTGTTATATTGGCCTCTCCTACCTCCACCGCAAACCACCTTGCATATGATGATGGGATTCATTTTGTCTATCTACAATTGTCTGAAAGTAGCTTTCTGGTCTTAGAGAGCCTACTAGGCTTTCTGTATATTTGTTATATAGAGGGATATATCATAGAATCATAGAATAGTTTGGGTTGGAAGGGACCTTTAAAGGTCATCTAGTCCAAAGCCCCCTGCAATGAGCAGGGACATCTTCAACTAGATCTGGTTGCTCAGAGCCCCATCCGACCCGAACTTAAATGTTTCTAGGGATGGGATGTCAAGGTCCTTTTATAAAGAGGGAGACTTTCCATGTTAGCCTATTCTAAGGGAGATGTTTAAAAGAAAGAAAACATGCAGCCTAACTCTGCTGTGCCTAACTTTTGTAGCCACTCAAGGAATACACTGGCTAGCTTAGACTAAATGTCCCATTTTTAGGCGGCTAACGTTAGCTGAGAAAAGTCCTATCCCAGTAAGGAGAATGCTCTCTGATTGCTCAATAAATGTCACCTCCTGTCAACAGTTTATTACACGAAGGAGAACCCTTCCCTACAGCTTTAGTATTCTACTTTCAACATGTCTCAACACTCTCTCCGTGGATGTTTTAAGTGAGGTATGTTTTTCTTTTACTGTCTACAAGTCACTTTTTCCATGTTTTCACCACCATAAACTTGTACTGGAAATAAGAAAAAAGGTTTCTCACCATTTTAGTAGTGTGGTTCTACAAGTACCAGAGTCAAAATACTAATTAGTTACAAAATGGAGCTGATCACTGTATCAAAAGCATTGCATGGTATGGTTGCATCTGATGGGAAAGAACAGGATTTGACAGTCCAGGAGGGCCTATGGCAGTTCTGATTTTATATATGCATAGTGTTAGGAGAGGTATTCATACTACCTACCACTAGGTACAGCATGTCTTAGCCTAGGCTTATCATCTTATAGAGGTAATAGAATAAAAGAATATCTCCCAGAGGAACCTAATTTATGATCTCAGAATACTCCTTTGCAGCAGGATTCCCTTTTTTAATAGGAATTTAGGGAAATTAGTCCACAGTTACTCTACAGTGTAAATGCCTACAATTAGGTGGTGTGGAATCTTCACTAAGAAAATAATAATTCATTATCTTTCACAGGCACTGATATGAAAACAGGATGCTGACAGAAGGATCATGGTTCCTGTGAGATGATACAGCAAACAAATTTTTAAATTGACTGAAATGTTCTGTGAGAGTCAGGTTCACGGTACTCTGCTCTGTACGAAACCTACTTAATTACTACTTCGATGTTTAATAACTTTAAACTTTTTGCTTTTTTCCTAATTTTCTCTCCTGGGCTTCTCCCAGTAAACAATTTAAATATTCTATTAGACTGAAGATTGAGTCAGATTTAGTGATACGCTTCTTAATCATACTTAATCCCATGGAATTTTTTTCATATAGGACAGAAAAGACAGAGTTTTTCCAGGCATGTCATAATTTTAGATGTAGATGTGATTTGCCCTGTAGTGAACTCTGTGATAAAGAAGTGACATATTCTGCAGTTGTATTTCAAGACCTATTATGTAGTTTGAGATTTTAGTATTCAGTTTTCATTGTTTGGACTAATTTTTTGTCAGTTTGCATACAAATCTTGCTTTGCTTCTATAGGGAGGCTAGTAGGGCTATAGTGCCTTTTCTTTAATTACAAAACTGGAATTTTTTCATTTAATTGTTTATAAATTTAATATCATGCCAATAAACTAATTGTCCAAATCAAACAGGATTAAAGTTCTGTTGTACCTCAACAATAAGACCTCCTTCAAAACCTACAGTTTTGCCCAGGTTCACTAGGATTTTGCAAATTAAATTCTGATTCTGACCTTGCATAAGACCAAGGTTTCCTCCATGAAAGTTTTAACAAATCCATCTCAACATTTCAGCTCTGACCTTCTCTCTCAGTGGAAGAAAGAACATTTGAAAAAATGTTAAGCAAATACCATGTGAAAATATGGGTGGTTTTTTAGCTCCAAATCAGGCAGAAAGTTGGAGCTTTGACTTTTTGGGATGACTTTGTCTAGGACAGTTAATGAAACTCAGATGAGGCTCTCCAGCTGAATTAGATACAAAGGCAAGAATTTTAAAAGTCTTTTTTTGCTTGATGACATGCTGCTAAAATAGTAATAAGGTTCTTTGCTCTATTTCCATGCTCAAAAGCTCTGTTGTCAGGCTCTTATTACAGGTACTAAAGCACCTGGTTGTAGTCGAGACATCTGAACTGGTGTTATGGTATGTTTTTTGTCCTCAACTTTGTTCTGTGCTGGTATGAATGTGCTCTTCGAACAGAACAGACCAATGGACATGAAAGTGTTGGAAAAAATATGCTGCCAGAGGAGTTGCACAGAGAAATAAAAACCTTAAACATTCTGTTTGTGAAAAGTGACACGGTGAATCTCAGTACAAAGTGCTGTTATTTCTCATATTTTTAACTAATTTGGGGATTTTAAATTTTTCTAGGTCTAAATATTTAACAACTTACTTTAACAACTCAGATAAGTACTAGCACTTGAATATCACTGACCTTTGGCATATGGTCAGAGACTACTATATCTCTCTATAGCATCAGAATTTTCCTGTGGTGTCAGTCCTCTTTCACTTCAGCATGAGCTAAGAGACTCTCTTGCTACTGAGCAAACAGGCCAAGGTCACTGTAATTTCAAAGGAGATGAGAGTGTGTGTTTGGGAGGAGAGGCAAAACTATTGCAGCTTTTCATGCCAAAAGAAATCTCCCTTCGTGTGAATTCAGTGTCACTGGCAAAAAAACTGTCTGAAATGGGATTTGTTACTCACTTAACATATTCTTTTGGTGTGAAGCAATCATTTCCAACTAAACATCTTACAGAAAGCTGCTTACTGATTCTGCTAAGCACATTTATTGAGAATAAGTTCTTCTAATTGCCAAAAAGACTTCAGTTCCAAACATTTCTACCTTGTTTCTAACCAGCAGGCAAGACATACCCTGATGGGTGGAGAAGGTATGAATTAAATCCTGAGCTGAGTTGCAGCCTTGTACAATGCTTCTGAAATTGGTAGGTCTTCAGAGGTATTCGGTAAAATACAAAATATAGTTCTGTATATACAATCTGTTAATCAGATTTCTGTCTCTGTTTACTTTCCATCAGAATAAGAAGGAATGAAAAGGTAAAAACAAATTAATTACAAGATATGAAGTAGTTTTACTCCACTGACTGTACCTAAATTTATTGCATTAGTAATGTACAGGGGACTAACTTCAAAATAAGCTTTTCAAAAGCAGAACTTACCTGAAGTCATGCTTGAGTTCCAATGCTTCTGAAAGTTATTGCAAAGTATAATACCTCATAACTATATTCCTACTGAAAATAGTTTTCACTCAGAACTATTTTCTTTTCATAAATGCATGACATTTTTCTCAGATTTTATTAATATCTTTAGAACTATAGTAAGGGAAAAAAGAGAGGAGTAGCTGAGATTAAAGTGCCTCTGACAACTTAAGTACTATCTTCTCCCCAGAAAAGCTTTATACCTGTAAATGTCACATGCTGCTCTTAAGTAACAGAAAAAAAAAAGAAAACATTCTCTGTTTTTATTCTGCTATCTTACTTCCCGTACTGTGGATACCTGGTAACACTTCAGCAAGTGGAAAAACCAATGGAAAGATATACTTTGATTTTGGCAGGTTTGGGATCTGGCCCTTTGCACATAGCTGGTTTTATCACCCAATTAGTCTACTCCTCCTCTTTGAAAAGGATGACATCCCAGACATAGATTTTTTTTGAAAGAGAGGAAAAATATGATAAAATCTCAAAACCCAATGTATAAATATTCTCAGTAAGTGTGATATTTCCAGTGATTTCACTTTCCCCCTCTTTTTTGCTTTACATTAAGGAGACTAGCTTTTTAATGGATCTCAAGTCTTATTTAAAGTCTATGAAATTTAACTGACCAAAACCCACCACAGAGAAATAAATGCCTCTTGCATATATATAAAGATATCTAGGCATGAATACATACATATAATTATATATGTACTATGATTTCATGTGCATTGAACTTCATTTTGTGATGTTTTGTGTACCATTGCTAAAAGCTTGCTCTTTAATCAGCACTGCCAATACCAACAGAACTATTTTAAATAACAGTGGAGAATGCCACCTTTTCCCCCACCGGACTATGTATTAGTTAGCATTGTGGATAAAAACTGATGGTTGCTGGACTCTTCTATTATTTTGGGAGATATCTACCATGTTTGAAGGAAAATCAAATGGAAAACAAAATTATGGCTAAAGCTCCGAAGTTAAATTGAGCTTTGCTAAGATATTTAAACTAAGTTGGATACATAGAGAAATAAGAATGTAGTCCTGAAATGTTGGTGTGTGAAACCTCTTCCAGTGACTGCACCCCTTTGACCTCAAATTATGTGTCAAAATTAGTGCATTAGAAGTCTTCAGGTAAGGAATAGTGAAATCCTCAGGATATTTTTTTTTTTAAAGTTATTTGAATTTGCATAAATATTTCAATTCAAAAAGTTTGGGTAAACAGCTGGGTGCCTTTAATTTCCAAATTCACCCTAAACATGTTTGTCGATTCCTTGACCAGCTCCATTAAGGAAGTTTGAATGTATGCCTGGCTACTCTTACTTCACCTTGATGAGTAATACGAATACACGCAATTAAAACTGTTCACATAAAAAGAATTTGGCTCAGAATTTGGACCATCAAGTGACTACCAGCCAAGTTAATCAGAAAATTTCTCCTTTAGTACAACAGTGCAGTTATACAGGTATGTGAAGTGGTGAAAAAAGTACTTAAAACAGGGTGTTAGAGGATAGTTTTTCAAATTGCTATCTTTCCTCTTCAAAAGATACCTGTTAGAAAGGGAAGGTGATGGTGTCCACAGACAATGCTAGCAGTGACCCAAGGAGGGAGAAAAAGTAACAGAAATAAACTGATGTAAAAAAATCAGCATGATCCGAGAGTTTCTATTCAGAGATAACATACAAGCTTCCTGTATTTTTAGTATCATCTGGCAGAGCTTAGCGAAGTAAAGATTCAGAAAGTAAAGATGAAGCTAAAAATGATTGTGGAACTCATTGACATTTAAAGATATACAGGATATGAGGCTGCAGAAAAATATCTAGAGCGCAGAATTTTGGACTTAGATATTGACCATGAATGCACAGCAGAGGAAGAGATAGTTACAAGACTAACAGTTCAAGAGCAAATTTGCTGGACCGAAGTGACAGGATTAGAAGAAAAAAAAAAAGAATAAAAAAATAAAACCAACAAAAGCCCAGTGGAGAAAAGAGATATGGAGACAATAAGGAATCAGAGCATAGGGAGAAAAGATCAAAAGACAGAATCATTTGCAGACAGAATGAGAAAGAGATGAGAGATAATTGAGCTCCACACAGATAGGAAGCAGCAGATATGTGTGACCACGAAGGAAGAAAATCAAAAGGCATATTGCCAAAGCAAATTCAGGGAACAGGAGCGTTTTGCTGTCTGTTAGATGGTATCTGAGAAGAGAACAGTTCAGTCAGAACAAAATGGCTCTCAGACAGTATTCCCTCTTACAAAAACTTTGGTTCAAATGCTAGAAGACAATGCTAATGGCAGACTTCACACCAGAATTAACATCTCTGGCAGATTCTTTTGAAATGGGTAAAAGAGTGAAGTTCATGTATTCAAATACAGTTCTTTACTAAACTTCTCTATTAGAGTGGAGTATGCATAAAGGCCTACACCACAGATTTTTAGCAGTTGGGTGCAATGAATTCCACTGAAACCAATTATACAAACATACAAAAAATATGCAGAAGTTCAGATGGTCATGCATTGATTTTTTGGGGTCTCTGCAAAAGCCTGCTGAAGTCACAGTGGATTAATAGCAATTCATGCACACAAGAACTAGTCTCACAAGGGCTTTGTGATAGGAATACTGTGTGGCATTCACAGAAACAGAACTTATCAAAAGACAAAAAGAGAGACAAATGTCATAGCACCTGGCTTTGGGACCGTGGGTTGTTCACAGATTAGAAGTGTTCTAAACTAAGAAATGATGTTAAATTGAATGAAGTCATGTAGAATCTGTTGCTGATTCCCCAGGTGCTTTTGCTTTCTTCATACTTCTCATAACCTTTAAGTATTGTCTGCTGTTGGAGGTAAACATGATAAGAGTAATGAGCTACTAGTCCAATCCAGCATGGCAAATAGCCATATTGCCAGTAGAGACCTTTTTACTAAAGAAAGTAACAGATTTATTCAAGTTGCCACATAAAACAAAAGAGGAGATAATGTATTTTCTTCTTTGAAAAGTTTACTACAAAAAGGGCCATAACAAATGTTTCTAAGCTGGAATACACCTCATCTTTCACTTTCAGATTTAACAGCCTTATACAATTGAATCCATCCAGATGAGTGAACCAACAAAGAAAGAAGGCACTTAACAAGATATATTTCTTTTAAAATGTAAGTGTTTTGAAATTTTCTATTATCACTGGGACACTGAAATAAAACCAACAGTTTTTATGCTACTCACCCCCTCTAAAAAAAAACCCACAACACAGTTCTTTTGTGGATTATATGGAATATTAAAATAGACTGTAGATACCCCTTTCCATATTCATAATACTACACCGGATGCTGTTGATTTGTCTGAATTTTATTTTTCTTTAGACAAGATTGAAGATTTTCTATGAATTTGAACACAAAGATACAGACAGCAGTTTGGAAGTGTTAAGCTTAGCACACAGAATTTTGCTTCAATGACCCTTTTAATACTGACATAATATTTAGCATCACATTTGTTAGAGCAGCTTACGCAGAGAAAGGTATCCAAAAGGACGTACTTCTACTGAAGGTGACAAGTAATCTAATGAGCTCCTTTAGAAAGAAATGTCCTTCAGGGGTGGCTACACCAGCCTACCTTTGCTATTATAAGCCCTGCCTGGAAGAGGCTTTGTTTCTCTCTTGACTGTAAAGAAAACTCAGCGAGAGTAGCAAACCAAGAAAAGCAACCTCTGTGACTAATCTCCTGTGAGCTAAAACATACTGATTCAAAACTCTGTGGTGTAGTGTTTGTTCACTGGTCAAAGCCTGATATGAGTACCGGAGCAATTCAGCAACAGAATTCACAACGACTTTCCTTAGCCACCAAGCTAACAAGTAGAGCAATCCCATCCACTCTAGAGAAGGGAAAAAGAAAACAATTTCTAGAATCTTTCGAATCAGGTAGCTAGTCTTTTCAGTCCTTTAGCTAATAAGCTACTGTCTGCATGAATCCTCTGAGCTGGAAGCCTATTAAATCTGCCAGCTGGAAAAAAGGCTCCCATGTGGTTTCCCATCTCCAGCACCTATTTGTCTTGGCAAACAGGGCCAGCTGCCCTTCTGGGTCTTTAAAGGACTACCTGGCCTCTTACAGTCTTCCCTGTATAAATCATTCCAGTGGAGTACAGGTATTATAACACCCCAGCAGAGGATTCACCTAAGTGCAGAAACTACACTGCACTTGCACAGATCTTCCTATAGCGCTCCTTCATGTAGAATATAACAAGGAGATTTACCATAAACTTTCAAACCTGTAGACATTCAGCTTATTAGAAAAAACAGTTAAAACATGTCATCCGTTCTCAGTCACAGCAAAAGCTGAGCTGCATAAAAATAAAATCATCTTCCTGCTCCTTCTGACACCTCTCAAGAGGTTGAGCACAGAATTAGACCTCCACGTTATTTATAAAGCACTCTGAAGCATGCTGGATGCTTTGTAGATCAAATGCAATGACACCGACTTTAGAAGATGGTCTAATTTTAAACTCACTGCAATTTATGAGAACTGAATAAGGGGAGAAAGAGTGAGGGAGGAAAAAAGTTACACTAATATTGAAAAATAAGACCCATGGTTCGTAATTTTCCTCTAAGAAATCTGCTCACATTTTTTGTTGTAGTTTTGTTTTCCACATACTTTCCTCTAGGCTGAAGGTTAAAAAAGTGCCCTCTATATTATCTTCATCCGTGTTTTTGTGGCATCCCAAATTGGCATTTCTCTCCCTTTTGGGCAGTTATCCAAAACAACAACCTATCAGTCCCTACTTATATATCTTCACAAAAACAGTCCACTTGAAAAAACAATCTGAGGTTTGTCTCTCAACATCTGTCTCTCAACAATAGAGACATAATAAGAAAGGAACATGCCAAAAATACTCGCTGTTTATCTTGGTTTGAATTCCTTAAGAAATGGCAAAACCAGCTTAATAAGAAATCTATACCGGAAACATACACAAAACCATAAAGATTCAGATTGTCCTTTTTCTAATTAATAATTTTCCATAATTTACTGCATTGATAAGAACTGTTACAATGGGCATCATCATACCACCAAAGCAAAAGCTGGCCACAAATACTAGGACAAGGACTTTTCACTAAATCTATTACAAAGATGTAAAAACCAGCAAGATTTTGTGAGTGCAATCCCTTACACTCAGCATTCAGTGCACTCAGTTGCTGAATTGATGTAGTCGGTTCCAGTCACTGGACGGCTCATGTTTTTTGTAGTGGAGAAAGTGTGACCCTGATGGTCAGCTCACTCCTTCTCATTCTCTCATCAGCAGAGATTTGTCTACTTTACTGTGTCTTGGTCTACATATCTGGTTATTTGCTTTCTTCAGAGATCTGCGGTTTTCATTTCTTCATACCAATCAAGTATAACTCTTACGTTTCATGGGGTAGAGGTATGCTTTAATTATTGGTATAAGCATTATTCCTAATGCACAATGGAATCACAGACTTTATAGTATATTTACATAAAGTTATGAACAATAATATGGAGCAATGGAGTGCCATGTTGAAGTAATTGGAACAATGGAAACACTTACTTTCTACTGAGTATTTTTTCTACTGTTAAAATGTTATACCACTGTACAACAACTGGTACTCATTTCAACTTGTGATCTCCACTCACATGCACAGTCGGCATGGACCTACTCACTATCGATTGTGCTCAAGTTAGAGCTCACAGGTTTTAACATCACATCTGTTTTGATCTTTATACCTTGTCAGCTGCTCTTACTCCTCTTTTGACTCTTGGCTGGTAATAAAAAGGGTCTGGTGGACTGAATTCTTAATGTAAGTGGTCCCTGCAGTGTGCAACAGCTGAGCAAAATGGAAGATCCCTTATGCAGGGTCCTCCTCTGCTAACCAAACCAAAGGCTCTGGGAGAGATACTTCTGTAGAGCCCCACAGAGATCAGTTCTAGCTCTAATCAAAGATATCTCAAATTTCTATTTAGTTCCTACTTTAGATGGCAGGGACAGGCAGGTGCAAAGCTGATGTTGGGATGTCTGCCAATAATAAGGGCTCTACCAGCTTGGGGGCCTGGTAGATCTGCACCCTTGTGCCTGCTGTTCTCTCTGACAAGCCAGGTGACTGTCACCGTCAGCTCAATCAAATTCCCATCAGGATAGGTGTAGAAGTGCTGCACAACTGCATTAATGTGTAAGGTATATCCTTTGTTGTGAAAGGCAGCGTGAGTCACGAGCCGGTGTTTTGAGTCTTACATCTGGTATGTGAAACTTGGTATGCCTGGAGGTTTACTGCGCATATCTGTTTGGGAAGACTGGATAGCCAAAAGACCAGCCGTGTATACATGATATACAAATCTGCTCTCACCTTTATATCCAACAACCCGGATTCTGTCTTCTGCATAGATGGCGAACAGTTGACTGTAGATGAAAATAAGAAAGCTGTGATACTTGTAAAACTGGAACTTCTTTGAAAACTTTCTTTGCAAAAGTAGTTTTACAGACTGTGATATGAAATCATCTTTTCACTAGTGTTTCCTCATTGAATACATAGCTCGGTTCACAATCTGTCTTAATTTAGTGTTCTTGATCTGGCCAGAAGCTTCTGAATAAAGCACATCAGAGATAATTATATAAATTCTGTAATAAATATAAGAGTAATCCTATAGCATAGGCTCCTCTTTTACTGAATATCTTGATATGTGTCTCCTGAAGAAAAAAAACAAGTCTTGTTCATGTGTTTGCATACACTCTTAAAGTGTAAGCCAGTTAGAAAATGTCACTTCCCACTTTTTAATATTTTTTTTTTCCCCTTCCCCTCAGGGAAGGCTTTCCAAGTCTTTTATAAAGAACTTGTCATGGTTTAAGCCCAGCTGGCAACAAAGCACCATGAAGCTGCTCGATCCTCCACAGTGGGATGAGAAGGAGAATATACAAAGAAACACTCATGGGTCAAGACAAGGACAGGGAGGGATCACCCGCCACTTATGGTCATGCGCAAGAGACAGACTCAACTTGGGGAAGAAACAAAATCAATTTAATTTACTGCCAATCAAATCAAAACAGGATAATAGGAAGTAAAACCAAATCTTAAAACACCTTCCCCCCACCGCTCCGTTCTTCCTGGGCTTGACTTTATTCCCGAATTCTCTCCCTCCTCCCCCCCAGTGGCACAGGGAATGGGGGTTGGGGTCAGTTCCTCACCCGTTGTCTCTGCCGCTCCTTCCTCCTCAGGGGAGGACTTCGCACTCCTCCCCTGCTCCGCCGTGGGGTCCCTCCCACAGGAGACAGTCCTCCATGAACTTCTCCAACATGGGTCTTTTCCACAGGCTGCAGCTCTTCACGAACTTCCCTGGCATGGTTCCTTTCTGAGGGCCGGTCTTCAGGCACAGACTGCTCCAGCATGGGCTTTCCCATGGAGTCCCGGCCATCTTGGGGGGCATCTGCTCCCCTCCATGGTCTGGGGGGGGGAACAACCTGCCATCTCACCACAGGCTACAGGGGCATCTCCTCCTTCCCTGACCTCAGCATCTGCAGAAGAGTTTTCCTCTCATTCCCATCTCCTCCCCCACTGCAGGTTCCCCCTCTTAAATCTGTTCTCCCCAGGTGTTACCACTCTCACTGACGAGCAGGTTCCCCCTCTTAAATCTGCTCTCCCCCAGGTGTTACCACTGTCACTGACGAGCAGGTTCCCCCTCTTAAATCTGTTCTCCCCAGGTGCTACCACTGTCACTGACGAGCTCGGCCTGGGCCAGAGGCGGGTCCCACTCGGAGCCGTGGAAGCTTCTGGCAGCTTCTCACAGGAGCTGGCCCTTGTGGCCCCCTCAACCACTACAAAAACCCCGCCACACAAACCCAAAACAAAGAATGGAAAATGAAAATACTTTTATCTAGAAATTCCACAGCTGTGTCTCCTTGGACTTTTACTTTGATGTGCCTCATGCTTTAACTTCCATTTCATTCTGTTAGTCAGACTATAATGCTCTTCTGTGTCTTCTCTTCGTTGAGTGTAGCAGGTGCCAAGACCTTATCTATATCACAGGAAAGGAAACGTGGTGGAGAAGTAGAATGTACATACTAATACTAATATCTAAAATTTTCTTCCTCCCCAACATTGCTCTAATTATATTTCACAGGTCAGTTTTGGAAAAAGGAGGAAAATGGAGTGGAACACTTTCCTCCAGTATAGACTTTACCTTTTAAAAAATTAACACTAAAACAAGGAAAAGAAAATTCTGCTTTTAACTATAAGATTAAGCTACAAGAACAGCACGTACTCATTTTGTTCTTTTAGCTTTCAACGCATTTCAGCTAACAGAAAAGTTTAATCTTTCCAGTCTTCTTTTTAACACAGACATAAATTTAGAGTCTTGAATTGTAAGATTACAATGACCTTTGACCATAGAACAATTGTAAAATAAGTGACTAATCAGTATTCGTTCAACTTTGTTGTACATACCCATTCTTATCATACTACTTGCTGTTTGAAAAGAAGTGATATTCATGCAATATAATTTAACTGTTATTTATTTCATACCCAGAGATTGTAGCATTACCCAGAACACAGTGACTTTAATTGAACCGCTTGCAAGTCTCACCATTTACTAAGGACATGCCATCAGATAAAGGTGAATGCATGATAGATGAGCAGTTATAAAGGTGCTTAATTTCCTGTCAGACCACTAAAAAGTCCATATAAGTCTCTTCTACCCACCCACTTTGGTCTGAACTTACAGCACTGATAGTTTAAAGATCTACCTCCTTATTCAAAAATGAAACTGTCCCTTTCACCTCTTTCCTTCTGTTTCTCATTTTGATATTCACTTTGTTACAAAAAGACAGATATCAGCCTTTTGAAGAAAGATCTTGACACATGAGTCAAAGATATTAAAAAATGAAACACATTAATCGGCTAGAAAGACATTAATTTATACTAGCTTTATTGCAGAGAGTGAGAAAAGACAAATGTCTATTTCATATGAACTTAAAAACCTGACATGTAACTCCAAGCATTTTTCTCAGAATAAAGAACAGGCTTACTTGAACTGTAGGCAACGTCAACTTAACTGTTGATAGCAATAGAATTTTCTAGGTATTGTAGTACTGAAAAAGTCAGCTTGCTCTTAAATTGAATAAAATACCCCTGGGAAAAGGAAATATGTCCTTAGTTTTCTGTAGGATACTAGTTGGAGTTTTTTTATGCTGGGTGAAAAGGTTTTCTTAATCACAGCTAAATATAGAAACTTAACTGACAATATATTGCTTTCTGTGAACTCCTCACAGATCATAATCCTGTTTGAATGCATTTGACATTACTCACCATAAGAAATCCCAATTCATATCTTCATTGTTGTAACTTGTATTTCAATAGTCCCATAAGGGAGCAAAAAGATTTGCATGGAACATTCTTAAAAAAAAAAAAAAAAAAAAGAGTTTTCCACTAGAAAAATACCACTTTGATTGAAATGAAACTTTCATTAGAACCCAGGATCACCTGTATGAAGAGCAGGAGTCATTTGCCCCACATGTTATCACAGTGCTGATCTGTGACATTTTGGTTCAGTTCTGCAAGAGTGAGTCAAGTTTTCCAACTTCCCAAGAAACAAAAAGACATATGTAGTTTTTCATGTTATCATACAATAAGCATAAGATATTAAATGAGAAAATGTACTGGTTTTTCCATATTCTGCATGCTATCAAATTTAGGGCACCAGACTGTGAGGAGCTGTATGAGCAAGTAGTGAAAGTACGTCCAAGTCTTAAAGAGCTCTCAGTCAAACATGACTCTTCACAACAACAGCAAAAGAAGATTCTGTCTGAAGGCTTTTAAACCTCAGCTTTATTTAAATGAGAAAGTAAGCTTTAGTCTATTTTCTGGTGTGGTAAAGTCAGACAAGAAGGAGAAATCAAGTGACTTGATGAGACTGAGGTAAGATGAAAAGTCAGATTAAATGAGAGCCTATAGTGAATTGGGCATTAAGCCTACAGCTTTTAACAAACAATTCAGTGACCTAAACATAATTCTGTATCATTCATTGTACATGACTAAGTTACTGAAAGTATTTTCTAGCGGAAGTTCAAACTGCTTTAGTTGAAAAAGAAGCTTGTGTTTGATATGTTTCTCTTTCAGACTCAATGGACACAAATTACTGTATATGTATTTGCTATTATTAGTTTTGAAATCACCTTCTATGTGTTTCCTTTAACATTTGCAGAAAATACCTTTTTTTCTTCAGCAAACAATTCTAGTAGTGTACTCAGCTGACAGAATATCGATAGAAAATGAACAAACAGAGGTGAGAACACAGCTTAAACAAATTCATTTAAACCTTGAAACATTCCCTCTCTGAATACTTGATTTGAGTGAAACCTTGATTGAAACATTTCAGATTGAAAGAAAAGGCATTTACTCTTAAAAAATATTAGTGGTACAAAAGGATATCCATTTTTATGGGTTACGGCTTCACATATACGAGCATTGCTGCAAACATGCTTGATCTATTCACATCAGTTTAGGCAAACAATGAAGTAACTGTGATCTCCAAATGCTAAAACCAGAAACTCCAAATAAATGTATGCTAAAACACAGCCAAGCCTGCACGAGAATAATGTATGCAAGTTGCTAGCTAAAATCTCTCTTTCGCCCATGGTGTAATTTGTATTCTGAATACAGGTCATGTGTGTCCTGTAAATTTGCCCATATTCTCATGGGTGCATATTTTAACAAGCGTTGCAATTGAGTAGTTAAATATAAGTCAAATGTAAGTTTTTAATTAGATACAAACTGAAAAAAAATATCACTCACTATGTCTGGCTCTTTAGTGTTACTAGGAACAAGATTCAGTGGTAAATGAATCAGCAAGAGGAAGAGAAGACTTTGAGGCTTCACAAATTGAAATAAGTTCCTACGTACACTCATTTTTCTTCCCAGGTGAGAAAGATTAGAATTCACAAGCAAACAGAATCCAGTGTTAAATTGAAAGAAACCAGCCATTAATAGTAGCTATTTGGAATAAGGCTTTGTGACATCTTGTATAAATATGGTATTATGAAGTGAGGGAAGGGATGATAATGTTCATTCCTATTAAGTTAGATATTTTAAAGTTGTGGTCTGATGCTTTCCAGTCATCCCTTCATTTATGTCTCATGGTTCTGTATGGCCTAACAGGCCCTGAGAATTTCATTACTTTGCTTCATGAATTCATAAAACCTAACACAGAATCAAAAGGGGTTTGTATTTACAATATTATATACCTGCCAAGGATTTTAAGCAATAGTCTTGTTTAAACAGGAAAATTATATGGGAAATTATTTAGCCTAATATACTTCTATAGCTCTTCATAATGGATTAATGGGAAATGCTATTCAGGAGAGCCTGCTTATGTGATTTGCCAAATGTGAATTTTTAATTTAAAGTGTGTGGGTGTTACTTTTCTCTGATTGCTTAAATCCCCCATCACGTGCCCCTGCTTAACATTATCATTGCTTCTTGCTCTCCAGCAGCAACTTGATGCCATCTAACTTGTGACGAGACAGACAAACTCCAGGAGAATGTTAAGTATTCAGAATACTAGCCAAGCCTGAACTCATCTAGAACACCAGGATCTACAATTAAACTGATTAAACTCCTGCAATGTGGCATTTAAATTATTGCAAATGGGTAGGAACCTTTAACTGAATGACGAGGTGTATAACACAATGCCTTCTCTTTCACTAACTGCAGTTTATATTGGCAAGGTTTTAATGAGCTGATAAACTTGTTCTCCAGCACTATCCAACAAATGGTGCTGTATTTATAAGTCCATAAACTACTATATCGAGTAAGAAAAAAGCCATTAAATCCATTACATACTTTTCTTCTACATATATTGCATGCAAATAAGACCAACTAGAGAAGATTCTGTTAAACAGCGATATCTACTGGGACAAAACTATAATTATTTTTTCCACTTCCATATCTTCTTAAAGTTATACATGTAAGAAAAGTATTGAGACATTAGTTGTGCTGTTTAGGACTTGAATAAACTGGAGATCGTTTTCTAATGGTTAGGAAGTAAAATAATGCAAAAAAGTACAAGTGGAAATCAAAGGCAATGCCGGGGATACATAGCACTTGTACAGGACAAGGGGATCAGACCTGTTCACTTTCAGCCTTATACTCTGTGGTAAAGTCTTCCAAATGCTGCCACTGTATTAGTTATTTTTTCCTCTTTAGAACACTCATCAAGCCTATCCCACTTGCACCCAACGTGTTCACATCTCCACTGCAGCTCATAGCTGAACAGGCTTATCGGTATACAATTTCTAAGACTTTGAAAGTGTGAACTGACTGTTTAGCAAGACATAAGTGGTGTGCCAAGAGCCTGAAGCATCAGCTCTGAAAGTACAGGCTGCTTCAGTGATCGCATGCAGAGTCCCAGATGCTGTGTCTATGGTACTCTGTAGAGCAGCCCTCAGGGTAGCCTCAAGGCCAGCAGAGCTGTCCATCTACCTTGTTTGCTTGTTGAATCACCCCAAAGGCTAGCTCTGGGGAAAACCTGCTGATATTCCTGGACTGTAATGGGAATTTGCGATGTACCCAATCCATAGACACCAACATTTGCATGCAGCCTTCAGCTATTCTATTTGCCATTTCAGTGACATCAAGTAGGGAAAAAAAAAGAAAAATAGCGTGGAGATTATTCCTTGAAGGTGCCCTCAGGACCTTCCTAAGGGGACTCAAAATGTTTACTGTCTTAAGGGCAAAAGGGATTTCTGGCAGCCTTAACTTAGGTTACAGACAAAAGATATAATGGATGCCAAATCTGTACACCATCCTCTCATTCACAGCAAATCTGAAGTCTTCACATTAGGTATAGTATAGAGGTATCCACAGAATAAATGCTACTGAAGTAGTAAAATGCTTCACTACTGTTTAAAAATGTTATTTTTTCTAAAAGCCTAGTCATGTGATCCAATGACTGAATTGTTCTCAATCCATTGATTATCCATTCCTGGCCTGATAAACTCTAGTGCATAAGTTAACTTCAACCTTTAAGAACTTTTGAAACATGATGAAGGTAGCCTAAGCTAATATGATTTGCTTCACAAGTAGGATAAGGTAGGAGCATGCATGAATGACTACTGCAGCTCATGAAATTCATTAAAGTGTAGTAACTTATTTGACTTGCTTGCTCACACGTAAAGATACCAGAGAAAGCAACATACTTGCAGCAGCTGGGCACTCCGCTTTTGTTTCTGCCTCTCTCTACCCTGAAGTGATATGCCCGTACTCACTTTTCTCCCTGTCTCCTCCTGTATCTTCTCTCACAAGAGAAAAACAACTGGATTACAGCACATCGTTTCCTCTGGGAAGCAGGCAGGGGTCAGAAATACATATGAGCTTGAAACAAGAAAACAGGGAGCTGGAAGTGCAGTCTGTGTAGTTATGCTTCTTAAGGCAACAGCTAATTTGAAAAGACAAATCCATGAAGTTGATCCCAACACTGGTTCCCTTCTTCCCTCCCCTGTCCTGCTTCTCCCTGGGATAAGCACCATGTTTGAAGAGGGCTCTGAATTCAGACAAGATATATTTTCAAGAGACAGTCTTCAGGTTGAGCCTTTTGGAAAACAACAGTAAAAAATCCAGAGTTCAAACCCAATCATTCATAACCCTTCAGAAGAAGAAGAAAACTTGTTCCTTAATGAAAGGTGATTTTGGAGCACAGGTCTCTACCAACGAGAACATTCTGTGGTGGGTTTGCAGTGTGAGACAATAACAGGCTGGTTGGTTTGTTTTTTCTCTGAGCTCATCGCATCTGGAATCCATACTGTTCCACATCAGTTCATGTTTGATTATCAACACCACTGGATTTTTCAAGCTTTTTTCCAGGTGTAAATCACAAAGGATCAAATAATCAAGACATAGTATTTTAGAAAATATTGAACTTTTTCTTCCTGGACCACAGAAGCCTGCCGCAAAGTATTGTACCTTGAAAAAAAGAGTGTGAGGGAACAACAACATTACAATAATTTTAAAATGTAGTGATCCCAGCAAATGTACTCCCAAAAGTCGTAAAAGCTTTATCTTGGAAATTATTCAAATAATTTATATTACTTTTAATGAGTCTTGAAAAAATGGAGAATTACAAAGGATTAGGGCACTAGTAAGTTCTTCCAGTGCTGAAAAAAATATTGGAAACTACATTAATTAAAGAATGGGGATAGCCTAATGTCAAGCCCAAGGAATTTCCTGGTATGATCAATTTGGAACTCTGCCAAAAACCCTTTAGAGACTAAAAGTACCATCTACCGTGCCAGTTCTCAAAGGTTTAAATATCATCCAAGATATTTGCTGTCTGTTTTCTAAGCAATATAAGTCTGGTTAATAAAGGCTCCTATTGTAGCATAGAATATTGCAGCATCTCTAGGTATCTGATCTAGCACAAAATGGAACTTGATTTAAACTTAGAGTATTTGAAATTAGGAGGGTATAAATAATGTATCTTTAAAATGACTTACTGAAGGCTCTAAAGCTGTAGGTGTTACAAGGGAGCTATTCGTAAGTACTTTCAGTAAAGTGCCCTCTACTATATTCAATAAATCTTTTTTATAAATAATCTAGATAATGACACTGAAATCATTATGGTCAAATGTATAGATAACAGATTGCGGGTTCAATAAATAATGAGGTGCAACAGAGCTACAAAACTGCTTAAGGCTCTTGAAGAAATGGTTACTTCCCTTTCTATTAGAAAGTGCCTTCTTAGGTTGCATCTGGGAGCAAATAAAAGAATCTGTATTTGCAAAACTGGATGTTTAGCCTTGAAAAGGAGTAAATTGAAGAATTCAGTGATTATGCTAGACGATTTTCTCATTATATAACCTTAGTGCAATGCTCAGTAAAATTTGCCACAGAAAACCCTACAAAAGTGAAATTATCTTGCTCCGCGGTGTCAGTAAGTCTTTTGGTGGAGTACTGGTACTCTTATGGTATCCACTCCTCAACAAATCATTAGCAAAAATTCAAAGTAGTTCTAAAATGATGCAGAGAGCTGTGAGAAAGCTTAATAAGTTAATATAGTAATTTATGAGAAAAAGTCTGAAGAAGTTGACTGGATCAGAGAGTGTGGGTGCTTAAAAATGGAGCAAAAGTTGAGATGGAAAGAGGAAGGCTTTCAGCATTACTGAGAAAGGAAGAAAAAGTCAGTAGTTGGAAAGGGATTTTAGAAAATTCAAATTTAAATAAGGCAAAAGTTCCTACTAGTGATGATAATTAATGCTGATACAATTTATCAGTGAAGATTGTAGCTTCAATATCGTTTGTAATCTCTAAAGCAAAACTTGTGTATATTAAAGAGATTCTCTGACCCTAGTTTGAGAGGCATTCTTCAGCCCACAAGAGATGACAAAAGCAGAAGCAGTGCTCTTATTATCTCTAAAGGGCTATAAATATGAGCATTAATTCTTCCTCTTCCTCCTCTGCCTCAGTTAATTTCCATTCTGAGTGAATTCTCCAAGTACGTTTAATACTTCCATCACCATACATAAGGCAAATGGCTTTAATCAAATCTCTTGCTTTATGTCTTCTCTGGTTGCGTAATTTGGCTTCTGATTTTATGAGGGTTTTTATTTGGGCGGGTTTTAATATCGTTGAAGGTGTCCTGATTGTAAATGACCAGTCAAGTCTCTATTATTTGGCTCATTTAATTGCCTTTTGATGGCCTCACTTATCACACCTGACTACTTTCACAAGCAGTGGTTATGTCCAAGAAGCGACCAATTCTATTTAATTTACTTCTGTGTAATTTCTTTGTCATCACCGTATCACTGACAACATAACTGCATAGCTGGTGTTAGCTGGATCTGTTCTGGTCACCTTTCTGCCTTGTTTATCTCTGAGCCCAGACACTGGTAAATGGCCTGAGGATTTCCTCTCCCTTTCTGGGGCAAAAGGTGTTCTATCCCCAATGTTTTATACTGCTGGTTCCTCTACTCCCATATTCAGATTTAAAATCCCATTTACTTTGAACTCAAGGACAGAAATTTATTTCTTCAATTGATCTCATGCAAGTAAAATTCACAAATATTCTGTTAAGCTGTATAGCTAAAAGACATGTATCACATAAGCAAAACCACATTAGAACTCAAGACATTTTAACTAGATATATTTGCAGCTGCACTTGCATTTGCAATTGTCCTGACACTTTGCTTATAGTTACCACTCAAACATGGTTTCCCTCAAGGTTTGGTGACTACCAGGGCTGAATTTCAAACCAAAGTATACATGTGGCCCTGATACACACACAGTATTAATAAGGTGACTATTTTGCTCTGAAAGAAATGTATACAGTAGGCAAAGTCCTTAAGCTGTTCCTTAGCTTACTAAATCATTAATATATAATATGACAAGACCAGTATTCAAATATAAACAAATTAATTATGTATGTAAATGAACTTCTAATTTAGTTATCCTGAAATACAGCAAGGTTAACAGAATTACAGTGAAGCTATTACAACGGAAATGAAAATAAGATGCATTTTCCTGCTGCTGGTTTAGAGACTTAGTATGAACAGTATTCAAATGGCTTTCCAACTTGATTCATTTGCAGACAATATGTTCAAAGTAATACCATAAAATGTGCTTGCTCTCTCTCTAGGCTTCATACATCTGCTTTATGGTTTGCTTTAATAGCAAACATTTTTATTGTTGAGGTGTGTAATAAATATGACAGACCACATCCTGCAGCCTGCAAGGTATGAGGAAGAACAGGCTCCGTATGAACACAGATAGCCTGTATAAGACTAGAATGCTGTGGCTCATTCGTCTTCAAATATGGCTTGTTTCCCTGTGACAATCAATACATAATTTGTCCTAGGGGCAAGTATTCATTTATGAACAATGGCCAAGCTTGTATCATAGGACTCATCACACTTGATTGAATGTTTCTTTGCCAGTGCTAACAAAATTCCATTACTTTGGTAAGATCACATACATTGTGGCCTACATTATGTCAAAAGCTGAATTTCTTTTCCTATGAGGGCTTTAGAGGAAGGTGTACGTTAGGCTAAATATATGACCCATACTATGAAAATTATTATTATTTCCTTAACTGCAGTGTTTTAAGACCTTTAATGTACAAGCAGGCACCCAATTCTACATAGGGACCTGAATAAACAGAGTGTATTAGGTTCATGTGACAAGATTATGGTAGCAGGGGAGGTTGCAGGGGTGGCTTCTGTGAGAAGACACCGGAAGGTGCCCCCACGTCTGACATATCCCATGGGAGAGCCCCTATGCTGGAGCAGGGGAAAAGCATGCAG
Organism: Leptodon cayanensis; assembly: GCA_027564655.1. Classification (NCBI taxonomy): domain Eukaryota; kingdom Metazoa; phylum Chordata; class Aves; order Accipitriformes; family Accipitridae; genus Leptodon; species Leptodon cayanensis. The sequence goes on from JANXJC010000005.1 coordinate 30,965,235, forward strand.
AGGAAGGAACAGCAGAGTCGAAACATTATGAACTGACCGCAATTCCCGTTCCCCACCCCGCTGCGCTGCTCAGGGGCAGGAGGTAAAAGAGTTAGGAACAAAGTTGAGCCTGGGAAGAAAGGTGGGGTGGGGGGAAGGTGTTTTTAGTTTTGTTCTTATTTCTCACTATCCTACTCTGTTTATAAGTAATTGGCAATAAATTAAATCAGTTTTCCCAAGTCAAGCCCATTTGGCCCATCTGTTTTGCTCATGATAGTAATTGGTAATTAATCTCCCTGTCCTTATCTCAACCCAGGAGCTTTCTATTATATTTTCTCCCTCTGTCATGTTGATGGAGGGGGAGTGTCTTGGTGGACATCTGATAGCCAGCCAAGGTCAATCCACCACACAGAGAAAAGCTCTCCTACTCTCCTTCAGAAAGCCCTAGTGCTTGCATTTCTAGTTAGATGCACTCAATACCTGTCTATTTTATCAGTTTCCTCTTACAGTGTGGTCCCAGAACAGAATTTGGGATTCAGTAAGAGACAAAACACAAAAGGGAACATACCTCTACAACTCACTAACTGGAGAACTCAACTAGTTTCTGTCTACACCATCTTACCTTACAAAGACATTTGGAGATTAGAACTCAGAGCCCTTTTTCCAAGCTGATAGTTATATTCCTTGAAGTGTTTCCTAAAACACCATTTTGAGATTCCTAAATAGATTTTATCTTTTCTACAGGCAACTTAGGGGCTTAGGTTCCATTCCAAAATACAAGACAGGCACTCATCAAATCATTCAAGCAGAGTTTAGGAGACTAGTTCAAGACTGGTTTAAGAAAATACTGGCTAAGCTACCATAGAGTCTGAGATATTTTGAGTGCCTGAAATGGGACTTAATTGCCTGTATATTTCTATTTACTGCCAATTTGAATATGCTAGAGTGTCCCAATTGGTTTCTGTTTGCCCTTCTCAAAGTGTACTGATCTCTTGTAGCTGATATTGTGTATCATATCTGCCAGCCTTATGAGAACATGTTGGACAACAGGACATCTAAAAATGGGAGATGAGTATTTGTCTGGCAAACTGAATCCTACTTTAGGACTTGAGAGAGAAACTCCTCTGTGCAGGACCAAAAAGATGATTAAAGGACTGGAGCACCTTTCATACAAGGAAAGTCTCAAAGACCTGGGACAGTTCAGCCTGAAGAAGAGAAGGTTCAAGGACCTGGCAGTGGGGGTGCAGGTCTTAGCAATATTTATAAATAACCGATGGAAGGGAATGAAGAAGAGGGAGCCAGACTCGTCTCAGTGAACCCCACTGACAGGACAAGAGGCAATGGTCTAGTTGACCCTGCTCTGAGCAAGGGAGCTGGATTCCGTGGTGTCCAGAAGCCCCTTCCAATCTGAACTATTCCGTGATTCTGCGATCCTGTGATTTAGGTACTTAACAGTGGACTTTTTGAACTGAGCCAAACAAAGCCTTAATGGAGAATGAACATTTTCTTATTGCCTGTTGAACTTCACTCGATTCAGGAATGCAATTTACCTTGTTGTTTGATCAGGCATCTATGTTTTGGAACTGTTTCTATGGGAATTAAGGAAATCTTTCAAGAACTTAAGTCATTTAAATTGGACAGGAAAAAAACTCCACAATTTCCTGTAGAGAGCAATCTTTCATTGGCAGAGATTGGACTTTGTGACCTATGAAATACTTTCTAGGCTTAATTTATTAATACATCAGCAATAAAATAACATTTGTTCCAGTAATATGTTGTATCATGGAGTGAGTCTCTGATTCTCTCTTTTTAATACTGAAACATTGTATAAGTAATGAATTTAGAATCTTGCATTAGTACTAGATTTGCATTTATAGTACAATTGCTGTTACTGCTGTTATATTATAGTTGTCCATGAAAGTTGGGAGGTGTTAATCAACTGAAGAATGCTAGTTTAGCAGACATGAGATAATAAAAGGACAGAGTGATAACAATCATTAGTTTAGAACTAATAAAATCTGTTGTGTGTAATTCACCTATAACAGTTAAGGCTTACTGTAATTGGTCTGTCATTTTTTATCACTGCAAAATATGCTTCTATTCTCATTATAAGAGCTGTTGTTACAAGGCAGTTTGTTGGTGCCTTAGCTTGATTCAATGAATTCTAGTAAAGTTATATGTGTCATCTCCACGAGAAGAAAACCAGAATGGGCCAAATATGCTCTTTATGCAGCGTCTTCGGAAGGCACAAGTTATTGGTAGAGAGGATATCGGCTCAAAGTTTCTTAGCTGTGAAATAGTTTCAGGCAATTTCATTGTAGATCATTGAAGATTGACTAGAATTGTTAATATCTGAGATTTAAAGCTAATTCTTGAGGAACATGTGACAGATGGATATGGTGCGATGAAGGTAATGATATGAAATATGTTCTTTGACAAGTCTTGCATTGTCTTTCATAGCTGACAGATATTACCATTTAGTCTATTTAGTTTCCATTTTTCTCACTTCTGCCTGTGATTTTTGGAAGCCAGACTCTGCCTTTATTTCAGTGGCATACTGGATAAAAGAAGTCAGAAGCTATTTCCAGGAGGATGAAGTGAAGGTGGGAAGGGTGCCACCAAAAATTAGACAAAATAATGCAAAGTTAACTGCTAATAAAATATTTCTGAGATCAAGACTCACTGTTCAATTAGATTACAGATTCATCATGCTCTGATCAGTTAAAGATGTAGTAGTGAAGAAAGTCATTGTTGCAGTAAGATGAAAACACAAGGAAGGAAGTAAAAGAAATTGCCCTTGGGCTCAGAAAAGTGAATGAAGGAAATAATAGAAAAACAAAATATAACTTGTATAATTGTTGCAAATGAATTTTTTTCTATCCTGAGGTTACTAACCTCCAGAACTGACTGTTTATGACACTTCAGTAACCATCTCAAGGGTGATAGAAATTATAAAATATATTAAAGTATTCCTACGTACCTATATGTGGCAGTGTGCTCCCCCGCTGCCCCCAAACTGACCTGTATTTCCCGTAATCCTGCTCAGGTGATAAACACTAGTGGCAGTTGTGATGGATGTATCTGGCTCAAAGTGGTTTTGGGGAAGACAGATAATAACACAACAGCCAAGGGCTAATTTGAACAATGTGCCCATCTAATGACAGTGGTGGTCAATGTCCAACTCAAGCCAAATTTGGAAGAAACTAACATCTGTAGTCGGTATACAAATATGAGTATGAGTCAACTATCTTGCTCTATAAACAGTGGACAGCCCAGTGTCTGTTGAGCTCTCTTGCACGGCAGCAGGCTGCACGCCAGGCTGTCCCCTTGAGTAGGGATGTCTCTCAAGATTACTCCTTGAGGTTGAGAGACTTCTTGGCACAACAGATTCTTGATAAGTGATTAATAGCATGTTAAACTTTGAAATCTTAGCTAAGTGATACAAAGGATTCATTGCGCATATATAATCCTTCAGACATAAACCGTCGAACAAGTCTGGCACTAACTCTGGATCCAACCACACCTAAACTCTGCTCTAAGAAGGAGTTTAGAATGCAAGCAAGTCCCTTCTGAACCTTGTGACTCAGCGGGAGGGTCTCCCTGAGAGTTTTGTCTGACCCCGTCCTCTACGCAGTAAATATCAAGTGAACCTTGCCATTGGATCTTGTTAAACCACTGTCGCATTTACTATCAAACTTTGTTAAATTGCTGTTTTATATCAATAAATATATTGCTACTTCTCTCTTATGAGTGAAGTGTGTCACTCCATCTGCAACACTATACAAAAATGGCTGAAAGATCAAGAAAGTAAGGGAATGTGACTGGCTGCATGGGTTGGATGCTAGATCTCTTATTTTAAAAAACAGCAAAATAAACATTTATCTAGTGCTTGTGCTTTTAATTCAGTCAATACAAGATACGATGGTAACTTTTGAAAAGAAACTAGGCATATTTTGTACGATTGTTACTATTGTCACAGAAAACTGATTATGAAAACTTATTAATTTTGCCTGATTTCTCTTTTGCTATCGTGGGGTAAAAGAATACTCAGGACACCACTAAATTAATTTCATTCCGAATTATCCTGACATATGTATAGAATACTTTGTGGTAGCTTGTAAAATACAGCCACCAAAACTGTAGAGCAGTGCAAAGATGTTTTCACTGTGAATAGCATGTCGAATCAATGTTTAGTTCACAAGTTGTTTATTTGAAGATTATTTGGCTTTCAATACATTTATTACAAATTAATCATAGACTACTGAGAGGATAGTTCTTATTCAATGATTTTCACCAGGGTCGCTGAAAAGATTCAGTGTCTGTTCTTTTTAGATGGTATAGAGATCTGATGACATGGGGATCTGACGACACATTTCAGTCCCTGGAACCAATGCGGAGAACTCATAACCACTTTTCATACAAACTTATAATTAACTAACATGCTGTTTCTCTGCATGTGCATGTAGAGATCAAACTATAACCTTACCATCTGTTCACAGAAATGCAAAGTGATTCTAAAAGGTCCTGAAAGGAACCTCTTAAGATGCTTTCATGACAGAATCCTATCATAGCATGTTATATTATCTTGGTTAAACTAAAACTATGGTACCAAATGCTACTAATCCTCATCTGCTATACCCAAAAATATATCACTGATGCCCTGGTTTTGGTCAACAGAAATGGAAGAGTAGGTTTAAGGTTTGCTTTGCTCTCCTAATATAATTTACTGCAGTCTGTAGGAGAAGTTAATCCTCTGAGAAAAAATTAATAATCACACGTAAAAGAGCACTCAACATTTCTGGATGAGAAATGTGTTTCTCCCAAGAAACATCAAGTCAATGATGCACATAACAAGGTTGTTAGACCAATGGGCCTTTATCATTAACTTTACTTACAAAGATCATCAAGAAGAAAATTATATTTCTGTTTCCAATCTGATGTCTTCAATAAATATTAAAGAAGTAGTGTCACTTCATCCTCAAGCACAGATGGTCACATGCATGCTATTAAAACCTCTGAATAATGAAAACAGAAAAAGAGTATTATGCATCAATTCTTGAAATACAGCTGAATTATGCAATATGAAACGGAACTACAGTTGAGGAGGAACAGTGATGCACAAAATAGTACAAGAAAACTTCACATTTGTTATTAAATCTTGTGATTACATGCAGTAGTAAAGATCTGTTAATAAACAAGTAAGATTTCCTATTAAATAATGAGTAAATATTTCAAGATTCTGGAAATAAAAATCAAAGTCAAAAAGCATCTACTATCTCATCTAAAACCTATAGTAGAAAATAGTAGAAATAGTTCATATTGTAAAGTCAGGCATGACAACATTAAGATTTCCTAGTATTAAAAAGACTGTAAAATTCATTCCATCCCTCATGTATATGTAATTTGACAGTGATTTTCAACATATGATCAAATATTCTAGTCACACGTCTGTTATTTCCCAACTTCTCCACACCTGACTTGGCAACTATACAAGTGTTACTATAATAAAATACTTGCATAAAATTCCTAGATTTTTTTTTTCTTTAGGAGCCAGACTGTTACACAATTAGCAAAGACCTTGCTGGTCCAGAAAAAAAGCTCTGTTGCCTCTGGTATTTTTCTTCCAAACATAGTTTTGTGCCAGGGCAATGGCATGCGGAAAAGGTCACGTGTAAGACAATTTTACTATACTAGTTTCTGGTAGCCACCACTTTAGGAACTGCTTTGAGGTTGCACCTGGACAAAACCCCTTCTAATACACATTGATGATCCTAATTTATCTCAACTCTTTTTAATATTACAAATTTGTTCTAGGTATCTTTCTGTGTGAAGAAATTCTATGGTTATAATTATGAGTTGTGAGAAGGCAATTCCTTTTCAGCAAATTAAACCTTTTGCTTGATATTTATATTATTAGGTTCTTGGGTTCTAAGAAATGGTAATTCCTTTCTGCAGTCCATTCATTTTATTATATCTCTGTTGTTCCTCTTTGCCAGTTTTCTCCTCTTCAGGCTTAAAACACCAATTCGTCTTGTCCTTTTCCAATTATGCTTTATCCTTTTTGAGGTAGTCAGATGAGAACTGCATCTTTTTCTCAGGATTCAGGAAAAACATAAGATTTAAACAGTTTTATACACTTATAATTATTCTTCTATATTTTGTCTGGGTTAAAAGACTGGCTGGATGGCTAGGACCAAAGAGTAGTGGTGAACGGAGTTAAATCCAGTTGGTGGTGGGTCACAAGTGGTGTTTCCCAGGGCTCAGTATGGGGGCCAGTTCTCTTTAATATCTTTATCGATGATCTGAACGAGGGGATGGAGTGCACCCTCAGTAAGTTTGCAGATGACACAGAGTTGGGCAGGACTGTTGGTCTGCTTGAAGGTAGGAAGGCTCTACAGAGGGATCTGGACAGGCTGGATCGATGGGCTGAGGCCAACTGAATGAGGGTCAACAAGGCCAAGTGTCGGGTCCTGCTCTTGGGTCACAACAACCCCATGCAGCGCTACGGGCTTGGGGAAGAGTGGCTGGAAAGCTGCCCAGCAGAGAAGGACCTGGGGGTGCTGGTTGACAGCCGGCTGAATATG
>JANXJC010000005.1:30971881-30996050 GCA_027564655.1 Leptodon cayanensis
CTGTACTGGGCACTGGTGAGGCCGCACCTCGAGTGCTGTGTTCAGTTTTGGGCCCCTCGCTACAGGAAAGACATTGAAGAAGTTTTTGAAAGAATGGGCTGACGACTACATCTAAAACTTGACACTTATTAAAGTAAGTGTACTTTGTACAGTAAATAGTAAATTGAAAGGCATATTTTTTTTGTTTATTAGTACATCCTCTAAAATAACCTTGGAGTTTAAGCAAGAAAAGGTAAGAGTAACTGTTTTACATTGCCACCTTCTTGAGAAGACTAACTGACAAGTACAATCAAATTCCCTTAAACAGAAGGGTTTTGACTTTAAAAAAAAATAAATTACTACTTACAAACACTGATTTCACAGACATCTAGAGGGTTATGACAAATATAGAGATCATGAAATTATTGTACTAGCATAAGGTACAATGAGAAACTGAACAAGATGATGTTAACCAGAAGACTGTCCTGTAATGAATCTGTGTAAAGAACCAGGCTCCTGCAGAGGGAATGGACATGAGAGTAACAACTGAGACAACAGTTCAGCTGGGTAGGCCAGAAAGGAGTGTGCTGGGAAGAGGGATGAAGAGGACAGAAACAAAGAGGAATGGGTTCATCACTATATCTTCTTTTCTAAATCTTTATTCTTTGACTGTCAACAAACAGTTTGTTTCAAAGCACTTCCTTTTCTCAAGCTGCTGCTTCAACAGGAGATGCTAACTAGCTACTGCTCTCACCTGTTTCCATAGTTCAGACAGCAGAAAACCCTGCAATAGGTCAGAAGCAGGGAGAATTTTTAGGTATAAAAAGAATACCTCATAGGGGCCTAACCCTTACAGCATCTAAACGTATAAATAGAGCAAGAAGCAGAAACCCTGACTCCCAGTGGGGTGTCTTCACTACAGGCACACATACTTTCTCTTGCTTGTCTAGCCCCAGTAGTTTTGTAAATGCTTCTCTCCGAGACATAGAGTAGAACATACTATGATAACTTCATGATGAGGATATTCTGGTGGCTTGGGAGACATACAAGTTTAAAATCCCACAAAATAAAGAAGGTGAAGAGCCAAAGTCTGCCTGAATACCAACTTCCTTTATAAATAATAGACAGCACCGTTGTCTTTACCATCATTTTCACCACAAAATATTTGGTGCTGCTCAGGTCTATCCATGAATATTAGTCCTTCCCTGCCTTCAGGACATAATTGAGAGGAATGTCGATTGATAGATCTCTCTCACATTCCTGCTGCAGGCAGGAAGAAAACTGGAAGACTGATCACTTTTTTTTTTTTTTTTAAATTGTCTTTTATGATCATGGGAGTTTTAGCATTAATTTTCTGAGTTGCTTAGTTTTCTATCCATTGTGGGGGAAGTCCAGATTCTGAACCCTGAGTCTAGATTCCTGTTTAAAGTACCTGCTGTGTTCCTCAGACTGAGGTGTTGTGGTGCCTTACTTAGTGCTAAATGCCCAGCAGAGCACCTGAAAAATATAGAATTAAACAACTCTGCATGCTGAAAAGAGCTACAGAAATCTACCACAATAATATTTAATTGCAGAAAGAAAAACTACATATATATTAATAAAATAGTTACAATGAAAGTTAGAAAGAACTGAAGGGAGTTAATGTCTAAATTCTCTCAGGCAGGCAGTATAGAAAATTCAAAACCATATGTGAGGCAAAGTCTCTATAGAATACCTATCTAAAAGGCTAAAAAATAGCTAGTAAATAGTTGAGTATAGGGGATTATTAGAAATTAACAAAAAAAAAAAAGTTGTTCAAAAGATAAAAGTTGGGTCCAAATGAAGACAATAGGAGAAAAGAAGATACATGCTGTTAAACACTGAGTTATAAGAGATATGCAAGTTCAACACTGCTGGTGTGAAAATGTGTTTAGGAGTGACTTACTAACAGAATTAAAACTTCTAACAGAGCTTTTTTAAGCCCAGTGAAATCAGGAAGACTGCCAAAGAATTGACAAGGGTCCAGAGATGATGCAGGTGCTAAACGAACACTTAAGGAAGAAATGACCATGGTAGAACAGCTAAAAACATACTCCATTTTTGTTCTCATAATGCATCTTCATAATGGTGGCCACTTTTTTTATGAGGGAACCATCTGAGGAACTGTCTCAAACTGAAGTATCAGTAAATGGCTATTAAGATAAACCAATAAAGAAATTAATAAGAAATTGACATGAAGAGATGATATTCAGCCAGGAAAGCTAAAGGTAATCAAATATGAAATTGCTAACTACCAGCTAAAATCAGAAGGATGGAAAGGATGGAATAGGACTTCAATTTTAAAAATAGTCCAGGAAAGAACTAGAAAATGAACTGCTAAATCTGATTTAACTTCAGGCAAACTGCAAAGATTGGAACTGGCGGGGGCAGGGGAGGGGGGGAGAGAGCGGGAGAGAGATGGGAAAGGAGGAAGAATAAATGCAGATTCTATAGAGAGCAGTCTTTCCATCCAAAATCAATACGGTACTATAAAAAAGTCAATGGCTACTTTGGGAAAGTTCCCAGCCAGTGGAATTTGATTCTATTTACCAATGAACTGTTAGAATACTCTATGGCAGGCTTTTGACTCATGCCAACTATCACTGTCCTGCTTACAATTTACGAGCTAATGCAATCCAGAGATCATTCTCAACATGCAGCCATGTTTTGGAGAATATGAAACATAGACTGGTCCCTGCTAGTGAGTTCCAGTGCCAGAGAACAGTTGCAGGCACATTAAATGTGTTGGTATTAATGCATCCTTAGAGTTTGAGGATAATGAAGATCCAGTCACTGGATCATACATGCATTTCCAGGCTTTTAATAAGATCTGCCATCAAAGGTCCCTAAGGAAATGGAGCCATCCTAGGGGAAATCAAAAAATTAAAATCTGTACATGGAGATAGTAGAAAGGTTGAGAGAAGGAAACTGCTCCTAACTGTACATACATGATGACAGAATTTAATTTCACTGTAACTGATGTAGAAAACATTTTGATGTTGTCGGGGATTGTTTAATGGAAGAAAAAATATTCCTAGTCCCTGAGAGCAGCCAAGGCAGGAAAACTGTTTGGTGTTACTGTAAATCATAGAATCATAGAATCGTTTAGGTTGGAAAAGACCCCTGAGATTATTGAGTCCAAATGTAAACATAACACTACCAAGTTCACGACTAAACTATGTACCTAAGCGCCACACCTATGTGTCTTTTGAATACCTCCAGGGATGGTGACTCCACCACTTCCCTGGGCAGCTTGTTCCAATGCCTGACAACCCTTTTGGTGAATAATTTTTTCTGATATCTAATCCAAACCTCCCCTCCTGCAACTTGAGGTCATTTCCTCTCATCCTATCACTAGTTACTTGACAGAAGAGACCAGCACCCACCTCCCTACAGCCTCTTTCAGGTAGTTGTAGAGAGTTATGAGGTCTCCCCTCAGCCTCCTCTTCTCCAGACTAAACAACCCCAGCTCTCTCAGCCGCTCCTCATAAGACTTGTGCTCCAGGCCCCTCACCAGCTTGGTTGCTGTTCTTTGGACTTACTCCAGCACCTCAATGTCTTTCTAAAACCCAAAATTTAGACTGAAAAAAGAAATCTGTTTTGTTTCAAAGCTTTTCTACCACCATACAGTTTATAAAAACTGAATTTACCATACCACCATGAAAGATGAAACAGAACAATTTATTGGATGAGGGGAGAGAAGACCAAGACTATAAGGTTTGCTTGGAGCCTTGCTATGTCAATTAGCCTAAATAATACAATATACATTTTTTATGTATGAACAATTTTTAAGAGTCTTGAGAAACAACAAAGGTTGGTCTGCAAGTACACTAGGCATCTCTTAAAGAGCACACCTACAGTGTATAGTGTGTTCAGTATGTTCTTTAAGTGATCGTGATGATAGCATCCTGAAGTACAGATTGGCTTATTTTTTGTTGCCTCCAAATGCTATTAGGACAAATACTTTTTATTGATGTTTATGAATAGAAACTGACATTTCAAAATAAAACTTAAGTCTGTAGATTGTTCTTTGTTAGATTTCTACATGACTGAAGGCACAACAAAAATGTCCTGTAATGAAAGTATTTTTATAGTGGTTGAATGTCAATGTGCAGTATGTTAAAGTTCATTATAATGCTGAGCGTACTAGGAAATGCGTCAATTTGTAATGCTTATGGCTGATAATGCCATCAGAATAAGTTCTGGTTTATTGCCATATGCACAGCAAGAGGAAGATGACATTTCTAAATAAAATTAAAGTGTTTTCACATTTCTCTTTACTGGTTTTCTGCATGGCAAAAACAAACACTTAAAATTATGAAGGCTGAACATTAAAATTTAGTGCAATACTCATGTAAGTATTGTAATTCACAGCATATCTGTAATCTAATACAACCTGTGCAGTATGAGTATCTGGAGAATATCACCTTATCTTCTTTTGTTCACTCACATATATTTCAGTTTGCACTCTGTTCCGATGGCTTTATTTAGGACAATAGCATGGCTACCAACTCCAGCTATATTTTGAGAGTGACTCGGAGAACTTTAGGATCTAAGATGTTCAAAACAGATATCCCTCCTGGGCAGCTACTCAGAAAAACATTAAGCAATTTGACAACATGTTGGAGTGCAGGAAGTTATTATAATTCATACGTGGGAAAGTAGACAAGAAACAACTCTAGCAACAGAAAAAGAGACTCAGCTGGTGACAGAAGCAGCCAAAATCACAGGTCAACGCTGTGTTACTTCTGTGGCAGATAGGCATAGTTTGTTTCCTTCCCAGAGGAGAAAGGAATGCCTTTGTTACCCTTTACTCAAAGCAAAATCAAAGCATGTACAGGGTACTTCTATGCATTTTTTTGTCACAGAAAAAAACAACTTTGATAGTTTAAGAGTTTTCCAGTCACTATCATAACCAAGCTGCATTTTTAAAAGTAGTTTCAGTGGTTTTGAAGGGTTTTCTTTCTATACCCACAACAAAGTTGAAAACCATGGTCCATACTTTGGGACTGTGTATAGATGATCATATTCACCATCCTAAAGCTGTGATTCCTATATGAGTCCTTTCCTTCCTGTTCTCAAGTAACAAAAGACAAGAATGATTTGTCGAAACTAAAAGTTACTGCGATGTGCTTTCTGCATCACAAAAAGCTTTACAGATGAGAACAGCAAGGCTTAAAATCATGAAAACGGCATTATTTTTAAAGAATTCTGTAAAGAGGACATCCTCAGGTAAGATCATACCCAAACTACCAGCTTAGGTTTGAGTTCTGTGTCAAGATTCCTGACTGTCACTACCCATTTCAGTTTAGTCAATTCTTTGAGGGCAGTTTATAAAGCTTCTGCCTATGGGCAGAGGTGACCTAGCCAGAACAAGTAAGAGCTTAATTCACAGCTCCTACTGTCACAATTTAAAGTCAGGTTCAGATATACTTAACAGAAGGGTCTCCTCTGAAATGCTTGGCACGCAGAAGTTATACAGAGTGTCCACCAGTCACGTACTCCCAAGGTCACTTGTCTGCTGAGAAAGCTGAAGATAACTGTTCTACCTGTAATCTGCTTTACCTTCACAGCTCACCTTACTGAAGAACATAAAGGGAGATGTAGTCATAGCCATAAACTTACCAGTGCCATGAAGAGGTGTTTTGGACGGTTCTGTATCTCATAATGACATATCACAGTACAGCTGCGTACAGGAATGCTCCCAGGATGCCCTGCAATGCACTAGATAGCTTTGAATCATGGGTACCTTGATCAAAGGTTTCATGAAGAAGTACAAGGAGTAAAACCCAATACATTGATTAATATCAATTCTTAAAAAGAAGAAAATTCTAAGAAAACACTTCTCTGCAAAACAAGACCCTATCAACACATCACGGGATATAGGCTTTTCCATTATTAGGGCCAGAAATGTAATTTGAGAGAATTGGTGAGTTATTGCTGCCTAAGGAGATGGTGTCTGCAAATTTGAAGACCTGGCCTGGGATATACTTTGTGAGATACTGCACATCCTTAAAGCCCTGTGAGAGCTAGTACGTGATCCAAATACTCTGTATCTTTGTGCTGCAAAGAGATGCAGGTAACCTGTCCTGAATGATGGGTGTGATGTATACCACTTAAAGGAATAAAGCTGGGAGGAAAATTAGTGAAGTGCATTTGTCGCTCTGAAGACTAAAAGATAGAGGAGCTTCCTCTGCAGATCCTCAGATATTGAAAAACCAACTGCCTGGTGGACAGTTTGTACTACACCTGTTTTATTTACATACCTTATCAATTTTGAAGAGCCAAGAACAAATGAGAGCTAAAGGGGACCGCTGGCTGCTCCCAAGTCCTCTGTGGCCAGAGAGCAGGCAGGCGTTCGCTTCTGAGGCTGCAGCAGGGGTACAGGATTGTCTGCTGTGGGTAACAGCTGTCCAAGGGGAGAGGAAGGAGCCCGCCTGAGAACCTCTGCTCTGCCAGCTGAGGTTGCTCGCCAACACATCTGTGTCAGTCCTGGATTACTGGCTGGCATCCAGTGCTTTGGGGAGAGCTGAGCAGGAAAATCTCATGAAATCTGAAATAACCTTGTTCAAAAGAAGTATTTTTTTGAAAATTTGTAGGAAAAGAAGTCAGAGCATGCCTATAATCTTCCTGCGCTGCCATTTAATCTACCTCCGGTGTCTTACATCACCAGTCCTTCCTCTAAGATCGCACCAGAAGATACTCATTGCTGTGAGTGCCTGGGGCAGGGGGGAGGCATATATTTTGCTCTGGGCACAACACGCTCCCATGCATGCAGCAAATATCCCTCAGTGTGTGTTTTGGCTAGGATTGGCACTACGAGGTTATCAGTGTTGTCCAGGATTTTGTTTTCCTAGTCAAGAAATACGGAAGCAAGGCATTGTAATTTAACCCATCTGCTCAGAGCAAAGGCAATTATTTCCTTCTCTCCCACTCAGTCCTTCATGGCTGTGAAAATCTGTTAAAGTAAACTCTAGCTTTGCCCATTCCTACCTGCCCTTCTCCCACAGGAACGCTGTCTTCCTCTACTTCTCTCTTCAATATCATGGAATTCCAATATGTTTAGCCACTTGCAGCTGCTTCAAGAGCATAGGAAACAAATCCCACAAAGACCAGGTGAGGAAGAGGAGGGATTGGATCAGAAAAATCAGGAGATCTGCCCAGAAGACCCACTGTTCCCACTCTGTTGTATTTTTTTTTCAGGACACATCAGCAGCTGTGCAGTTTTGTGATGTCATTTCAGCAACAGTCACGGTTTAAAGCATTATCAACCATGTCTGGTGAATACACGTGCTCTGGCAAAACTCACCCATCACAACAGCTTCAGCTGTGCACCTTTCCTAGCAAAGTGTCCTGTAAACCAAAGTTGTTCCTGTGAACAGGAAAAATATTTGTTGACTTGAAGGCATCTGCTCGGAGGAGAACTGTGATAGTTATTCTGAGGGCTGTGTCTAACAGTTGTTAGACTCAAAACTTTGGCTTTTTTAGACATTCACAGTACATGGTATAATTTCTTCAGGGTAAAACTATCTAGTTGTATGAAGCTAAAATAAAGCTAGTTAAAGCAAGTTAAACTCTAGTCACCTAATTATTGCACAATTTTCTCCTTCAGCTAAGAATAGCTAGAATAAGACCAGACAAGTCTAGACAAGGCCAGACAAGTCTTTAGGCTTTATATAGCTAAGCTAATACAAGGTTGTTGTCCATTAATAGCAATAGGAACAGCACAATTACTACAGAGCTATACAGCATTGAACCTTCTTCTACTATGGGAATAAATGTCTCTCACAAAGTGTTGGATTTTACAGCAAATACTAGTCACTGTTGATTCCAGTATCTTAATGTAATTTAATCAAAACTATGCAAACCATCACATAAGTCATGACAGTTGCTTTTAAGAGAAATCATTTTATTTGTTCTAGATTACTGACTGTATTAATCTCTATTTTTCCCAACAAAGTCAAATAAAAGAGTTGTGAGGCTTAGTTGGTTAATATTTTTGCAAAGCAGAAGTTTTGTTTCATGCCACTAACAGGCTCAGATCAAGACTGTACCCTGTTTATAATACCGTAATCACCAAGCTTGTCTTTTCTTTGATGAAGTGTACTAGTTTAAAATAGATCCCCTGCTGAGCTAATTAGAAAGGTGTATTAATCCCAAGTAATTCCATGTTGAGCTCACTTCTTAGCTAAAGGGCCTGCGTTCCCATTGTTCAGAATCTTTTGAGCTGGTTTAAAAGATAATGGTGAAAATACGAGTCAAAAGATTACACCAAGTGTTGCTGTGATTACTAACACAGGTCAAGCTATAGAGCTAGACACTTCCTCAAAATCCTCAGTGTATGGACCCTGATAAGGAGTATGTATTAGCTACTGTGTACACAACCCTGATTTCATACCTCAAAATGGGGCAGCAGGGGCAGTGAAGTTCCTGAACAATTCCCTGTGAAAAGCAAAGTCACAAATTACTTAGTTTGGATCAGTGATATGTAGTTTATGAGACCTTGAATAAACAATTGCCTCTCCATTCACAGGGAACAATGTAGGAATTGTCTCTAGTATAAAAGAAAGCTAGAGCACTTCGGTAATATAACCCTTATTATAAAAGAAATTTCTGTTATACTAGAATACCTCTGTAGTGCCAGCAAAAAACCCCAATCTGATGCCATTGTCAACTGTGTGTTCTACTTAGCATGGTTATTTTATTAACAGACACTGATATCTTCTCCCAGGGCAGACTGAGAAATAAGGAAGGGGGAAACTTCCTTCAAATGCATGATACCTGAATGTTCTGTCAGGTAATCTTTATTTAAACGTGAAATGCTGAAGTACTTTCTCATACATCAATTTCCCAGAGAGCCTAACAAGATACAAAACAGCAGCAGGAGCTAAATGCTAAGTTGTAGTCTGAAAAAAATCATTATTTCTCCCTCTCCTCAAAGAGGAACCCTGATTTTCATGTCAAATTATAGATGGTTTTCCAACCTTATAAGGCTAAATAAAACATAATTCTAACCAAACCAATCTTTAAAAAGTCATTTTCCAATGTTGTTGAAGTGATCGCTATTAATTACTTCCCTCGAAAAAGCAATTTACCATGGAGAAAGATGACTCTTCTGCAAGCTCCCCACCAGGCTCAGGGCCCTTCTGATTGACCTGCAAGTAGTCTATCACACTCGATTCTGAAAGAAGCGGAGACTCCTGCGTTCAGTATTCCACCTAATCAACTCAGATTGCTCCCAGGGAGAGCCAGCGGCATATCCATTTACTGTAGCTCATTCACATGAATTTGTCATCAGCTCCAATCCCAACAGCTGTGTCCTCATGGCACACAGTCCCTTCTTTCCTAGGCAGGCTCGTGTCAGACATCCCCACTGCCTGATCTTCCAAGAATTCTAAGTACCTGGAACACAACTCCTAATGTAGGACTCAAAAACTGTCTTGACCTATCCAACTCCATCTGAATATTATGAGGCTAATAACCCCCTCAAAAAAACAGCATGAACGTAATATATACCAAGAAGTCTAATTAAGCAGAATGTTGTGATGAGCGTATCTGCAATCGTATTTGTTTGCAATAATTTAAGAAACAATAACTTTTTAAATCTTTAGATTAAAATCTTCTAGTATTTTTTGAAGTATGCAAACATTCCTTTAGAGATTTTTTTGGTTTATTTTACTGTCTATAGCCAACACAACATTGTAATATATAAATTGCAAGTGTACAAAGGCACAGTGCTGCACTCAGGCTATATAGTACTGCATTAGTGGAGTTCCAAAGCAATGTATATATCATTTGACTTAAACACTTATTGAGTGTTAAGTATCTACAGAAACCCAGGGAAAGAGTTTCTAAATACCACTTAAGGTCCTACTTCTACAGTCAACTTTGTATAGACAGTTCTTGTAATCAAGTCCTGTTGGGTCTACGGATGTGTAATATACTGACTAGAAGACCTTAAATAATATTAGCTCTCCAGCAGTCAGGGTTAAGTTATTAGTCATTACCAGATCGTATTTTAAGTGGAGTCTTCAAATCTGCAGAAGCTACGGTAGCAGAACCAGCATGGTAAACTAGTTAAATTCCTGTTTTAACATTGTCTTATGCATCACATTTCTCAATCCATGCATTTTTCAGGTATCTTTCTGGACTTTTACTGAAACTCACCTTAGGAACAGTACCAGTGATGAGAGCTGTATACAGCAGGCTTCAGACTACTGTTCCAAGTCCAACAATGTTAAAACCACTGCATTCCAGGGACACTATTTTAAATTTTGCTTACTGCGACTGAATGATTTTAGGGCAAGAAAACAGCATTTATAATCTATTCATCAAGAGATTATTAAGTCATGCACCCTCTTTACTGGAGAGGGAGGAAACCACCAGCAAAAATTGGCTAAAGCTTAATTACTATAATGAGTTGTTGGGGCATTTTTCAAAACACCTGTTACCAATACTGCAGCGTCCTTTCTAACAAAGTGGATGACTACTGATTCAGCTGTGATGTTGTTTGGATAATATTAGGTTGTCGACAGCCTTGAACTCCTTAGAATGCAATAGCTTTTCAATACTGCGTCTGGACTGCTTTTAACATTTTTGTTAATATGGGATAGCTTCTGAAGCAATATCAGCATATAGTAAGTAAATGTTAAGGGACCTGATCTACAAGTGATCCATGGGACTGTCATGGTCAGGTCAGATAACAGCAGTCTTTTTGTTTCTGCATTCAAATGCTGCAGTAACTGGTCATTCTACAACATTATGAAACATAGTTACAACCCATAATCTAGAAGTTCAAGTATGATCTGATGTCTTCAGAACCACTGGTTCCTTTTCTTCCTGGAAACCTAAAAATTCCAGATTTATACATGTCATTGTCTTCCAGCCAAAGATGCCTTTATTAGGCAACAAAGACCTCATTCTCATCTCTTCTATAACTTTTCAGTAATTTTATTCTTCATCAACCTTTCTCGAAGTGACCCTAGAGAAAGCAAATTGAGTAAAACAAAAATGTAAATTGTATGTCAGGAATTATTAGGAGAGAGATGAAGTGCAAAACATAGAAAATGACTGTGCCATTGAAAAAATTTATGGTTCACCTGCTACTTAAATATTGCTTCCTTGTCTCAAGGATTTAATGGCACATTGAAAGGTAAGGTTCAAGAAGGTCTCTACATCTATCAAAAGGATGGACCTTCTTGCATCCAAGAAACAACTAAATAAAAAAAAGCAATCAAGGGAGATATGATACAGGTCTACAAAGTCAAGGGGGCTGTAGAAGAGTGAAAAAAGTGCAAAAAAAGAAGGGCATCAAATGACGTTATCAGGAACAATTAAAAATAAAAAATAAAAGGTAATGATTCCTCCTGCAACACTCAGTCACGATTCAGAGTGCTTTGCCACTCTGGAAAGCCAAGAGTTTAAACCAGTTCAAGAATGCACTAGATGTGTTTAAGGAAGAGAACTCCAACGACACACAGAAGCGGTGTACGGCTCAGAAAGCCTCCAAGACTCAAATGGTTGTGGATTGACTATGCGTGAAAACTACCGTATGTTCTGAACTTACTCTCCTATTTTTGTAATTTTTTTAGCTGCTAATATAGACAAGCTTCTTGTATCTTTGACCTAAATCAATGTAGCTGGTTTTACATGCTCTGTGGCTCTCTCTGCTGTTTCTTTCAATGCCTCTGAAGCCTTTCAAAGAAGCCTACCACCTCTTCATCTGCTGTCACCATTCTGTTTGTGCTGCAGCTTTTCAGAACCGATGTTTGCAATGGGTAGCTGTTACAACTAGAAGTGAAGATTTTTCTCTGGGCTGGTGCAGTGGTGGATAAAGTACTCCATTACAGTAAGGTTATCCTTAAGCTAAACCTGCTTTGATTCTACTTTTACAAAGTTCATGCCCTACAAACACAGGCATTGATGATTATTCCATCTGTTCATTGGCAGTTATGTGGTTCAAGTACAAGAATTTGTCTAGGATTAAAATAAAATAAGCCAGTTAAACAACATGCTGGTTTACAGTGATCAGAATCTGAACAATATTTTCACTTCAGCAGAATGGGATTTTGGATTCACGGTCCTATATAGCCCATTCCCTTCTAGAGGACAATTTTACTAAGCCCTTTTTATTATTATGTAAAATCGATCATTCCATCCAACACTAGTTAATTTCTCTAATCAGATATTTTAGTGGAAACAAAATATATGCTAACCCATGAATACACAGCTTAGTAACGTCATGATTTTTTAATAAAATAGGCTCTTTGTAAGATGAGGAATGATTGTGTATCTTTTCAGTGTCAGTTGCCCTAAGATGATATTATTCCTTCCTGTCAAAATAATGCATCTAAAAGGAATAGAAATGCAACTAATGTAAAACCTATTTGACCCTGGTTGTCTTTCAATGAATGTAGTAGTAGAAGGAAAAGAAGCTGGAGGTAGCAGTGCCTGAAAATATCAGAGATCACTGGTCAAAAGTCACTAAAAAAAATCAGTTTATGAGAAAAACTGATCTTACAGTGTCTTCTGAATACATGTGGGCAGTAAGTACAGCACATAGTAAAATGCTGGGGGAGCAGTATGGCTCTGCAAAGTCCTGTTCTCAGAGCAGAGCCATGACCTGTTATAGCTGTCTCCCTCGGGAAGAGAAACCAGCACAGCTTGTCACACGAGTGACTGTGGAACAGAGTTTGTTACAAGCAGAAATCTCAGCCAGTTGTACAGCTTCCCAGAAGCAGTACAATATTCAAAGACCTGTTCTTTCTTGCAATATCCTTTCCATGCTCTTCTCAGTAAACTAAACTCTTGAACTAAAAATCTCATCCCTTAAAATAAAGTGGTCAGACAATGCCTAAATGCATCAACTGGTAATCCTGCCATGATTCCTACCTTTGAAGAGACGTGAAAAATATCTGCGTGTGTTTTTACAATGACATGAAAGTTGAGGTTTTGAAAGAGAACACAACATTTAGAATAGTTGCCACTTTCACAACTGAGAAACACAGTCAACAGACCTGAAAAATGGTGCCATTTCAATCTCCAGAACAGTTTCATTTGTTTTATTTAGCTGCTGATCAATATCAGCAAGCCCACATCACTCCAAGGGCAAGATGAAATCTGAATTATGGCTACTATGTTTAAAATAGTATAAAATTATAAGACTATCTTTTAAAACTTACAAAACATTAGAAAATAAGAAATAAAACATACGATTTTTTTTTTTTAAGAAGAGAACTACTTTTTCACTTGTAAGTCATATAAATTTTTTCCAAATATATATTTCATCAGGTGGTGAGACCTGATCATGGTCACGATTGGTATTTTATACGACTCCAGGATTTTAACTGAACAGACACCTTTGCAACATCATGGTCCTCATTATCCACAAAAAGGAATAGTGTTAAAATGAGCTGCTTTGTATATTTTTTTCTTCAGCAGTTTCTAGAACTGCTTATTCTTTGGTTTTGTAGTGTGTATTCATTTTAAAAATCGTAACAAAAATCAGGTAAGATATATGCATATAGTTACGATATAAAAAATGTTAAAATATTAATTATTTTCATATTCAAACACTTCCTTGTTTTATCGTCTTTGCATGTAAGATTTATAGAACCTGTCTTCCTAAATCCCCTCTGTCAATATTAGTGGGTACATTTTTTAAATAACTGAAGATTCCAAATGCGGTCCTTGATCAGACTAAAGCAGAACTGAAACACTGTAATTTCATGAGCTGTCTTTTTAAGCAAGATTCCAGCCTCTTGTTAATGAATGCAGTTCATTCATATTAAAATCAAATGTAATTTTATAACTGCTGATATCACTTGAACAATACTCATCAAGATAACATCAAATATTTTTGAAAGGCTTTCAAGCTTCAAAAGAGGTTACTTTCAAGATTCTGTGTTATCCCTGTCTTCACTTTTCCTTTTTCCCTGATTGTAATTTTCCACTGTTCAAACTGATGCTTACTTCTTTTTTGGTTTTCCTCCATTTTCCAAATGGATGCTGTCGAGGAAATGACTACATCAGAGCTGAGAGAAGCATGTATGGGAGCTGGAGGACAGAGAGAAGAAAGGTTTGGGGAGAACTTGAACAGAAGCTAAGGACATTTTTTGTTTCAGGTTGGGTTGAACTGACTGATTTGGGGTTTTTTGCTTTATTTTTGTTTTTACTCAGGTTATTACATATGATTTGTGAATAATATTTTCTTTTACCTGAAATAATTATTTTATTATTTCAGAAAATATTTTTTTCTGTGTAAATAGACCATGCATGTAAATATTTGGGGTTTTGAGCCATGAACAAAATTTGAGAATGCATAGTGCTATTAAACATTGCCAGTTCCATTTCTGTTGCAATGTTTTATATTATTCGTGTATTTCTATTAATGCATTTGATGAATATAAATGCAAGTTTCGTTTTTTATTCATTTTAAATTTGGAGTCACTAAAGTCAAAATAGGAAAATCTTTCCTTAACGTTTTTAATGGTGTTTGTGCCTGCAAGAGTTAAAGCAGCTTTCCTTTCCAAAATGCATACTGTGATCATTTGTATTTAACTCAGAAGTCCCAGGCCTCATTTGAAATATCTATGTTTTCTAGAAATCTTATGTAGATAACAATAACCAGTGAAGTAAATGGCTTTTTATCCAATCTCATTAACTGATCTTGTAACAGATAGAACAATTACATCCAAGAAAACAAATTATTTTATTTAACAGACTGCCTACAGGAGTTAACACATTCTTTTCAGGACATTGTCCCCTTTTCCCTTTCAGCCCTTCCAAATTAGTAATTTGTTCCAGTTTTAATGCTCTTTGCAAATAGTCCTGGTTCTGTTTTGAAGACTCACTCTTTGCCTTTGTTTTAATATATTTGTCTTCTCACTATACTAATGGTCACAGATGTGAGTGCTGAAAAGCAGTTGAGTTAAGATTACTTATCTAAATTGCTTCTTGATATGGTTAAATCTATGAATACACATTCCTGTCATGGAAGGGCATTTTCTCACACTGCTGCCTATCTTGAGACTTCTAGGAACAGAAAACGGTTCTCAAGTGAACCTTCAAAGCTGAAATTGCCAAAATTTTGAGCAGGTAGGCATGACCACAAGGTAGGGGTTGTTCGGGCTAAGGTGTCCTTAAGAGGTTATAGCTCTTTTACTAGAAGCTTCAGCCCTTAGCGGAGCCATGGTAAGAGACCTTGTATTTGCACCTTCATATATGAAGGGAAACAATTGGTTTTTAAATTGCTTTGCACTTGCAGCAAGCTAAGATGGTCACAGGAGGGGTTACTGCCGCTCAGATGAGGGTCAGCAATTTTCAAGTGTGGAGCAGTAATTTCCTGAAGTCATATGAATGTTCTTCTGATCTTCTACCATTCTTTTTTACTTTCATTCTCTCTGACATAGCTAAGCTCCAGTTACACCAAATCAATCTTGTTGTATGAGCATTTTTCTAACTAAGAAGTATGGGACTATTTTCTAGTCCAGTAATTTCACACCAGGGATACAATTCCCATGTGTGACTATTCATTTCTATGTTAAAAAATATGACACCTGCTCCAGTGACCCAAAGAAAAATTTCCTAGAACTACTTTATGAGGCCATATTTTGGGTGCAGAATACTGGCTCATCACTAAGCTGCTACTAGTACCTGCCAAGTAGTTCATCACCAGACTGTAGATTAAGAGCCACCTCCTGTACCTTTTATTATTGCATATAAATACTGGTAAGGACTTGAGTTTGAGGCTTGGATTTCCACTTCAAAGCTCACATTCTTTAATCTTGTTCTTTGAGATAAACAATTTTCCTCATTTGTTAGACCAGCTGATCCCCAAGCTGCCACATCTTTGGTCTGATTGGTAACACAGCTTAACATCATCTTGTCTACTAGCAGTAAAACAGCTCTAAGATTTCTTTGTCCTCTAATTATATTTTCAGCTTTGTCCTTTCCAGAGGACTCTTGACAAGACTCTAGAAGTAGCCATTTGAAGATTAAAGGTTTCAGCTTCCTGAGAAATTCTTGTTGATTTGTCCTTTAATCACAGGTTTCCTACAGAGACTGCAATCTTACAAGCATTTTGCTATAGCAATCAGTGAATGGAAAAAGTTTGCAAACAACCAGCACCTTTTGTTTTCCTTTTCCAGTGTCGGTATTTCAATAGACCATGAAAATCCTCATGGAATTTAAGAAGTGTCATTAACCAAAAGCCAAACCTGACTTGTGTGAATGAAGAAGTGCCATAGATGTGATGAAACCGGTGTCATCCAACAGCAGTAGAGATTAACTGGACCTGCCCAGCCAGTTCGGTCCCCAGTGACAATAGAGCACAATGACATGGGACCTCTTAGGATGAGCAAAAAAATGGATACAAATATTCAGGGAAAAGGTGGCAGAGAAATAAATGTCACTGTGAAAACCATTATCTGCTTTGTACAAAGGGTAAATAACTGCTACTGAAGGGGTACAGAAGCTCTACTTACACTTCATGGCCTGCATGAAAAGTTTTCTTTTGTTTTGTTTTTTTTTTGTTTGTTTCTCTTTCAACCTATAATTCTACCTGCTTATACTGAACATCCCAGCACGCTGCTCATTTACCTGGAAACAATATTTTTATGCTTTTCAGAAGCTGCGGAAATAAAGAGCAACATTTTAACTAAAACATCTAGATTTTGCCACATTGCCTGCTGAACGTTACTGTATTGAGATGAGTGAAATAGCTTCTCTCTGTTGAATTTGAAAAGGCTTGTAAAATTTAGGAAAGCAAGAAATTATCAATTCCCACCAAAGCTTTCTAAATTGAACATGATAATCTTTGTGGAAGACTTATTAAGTGAGGGCAAGAATGTCCAAGTTTAGATTGTTTCATTTCATAATGCCACAGATCTTATAATACAAGTCTTTCGATAAAAACTAATCACAAAGTACAGAAAAAAAACACTCTTCAAGTTGTCCTAAAACTGTTCTGCATAGCATATCTGAAATAAAAACCACAGATGTATCTTTGTGGTTGAAAGTTTGTCTGTTAAAATCTGATATTGTACCAGACCTCTCATTTGTACTGTAAAGCTAGATAAGAAAGTAGAATCTAGTAATTATTCCAGCTGGAAAGGTACATTAATGTGAGTAATACTTGGCCTTTTTGAACACTAATATGTTTTATTGGAAAGACTTCTTAAATGTGTCTGTAGGGTTGGGCTTTAAATAATGATATCTCATGGGCTTCTTCAGAAGGTGTGGAAAGGACTTACCACAGCTCTCCAGAACTGTTCACCCAGACTCAACAACCCATGCATGGATGAGAGCTGCACTTCTCACAGACTTCCATTGTACTGTGCAACACGTGCAATTTTGTATTCCTAAGAGGTTATGGAAGGTGGACTTCGTAGTGCTGAGGTTAGTACCGCGACTTGATGAGCATTTCAAAAGAGATCTGAATTTAATACAACCTTAAATTCCTCTAAAATGTATCAAATCATACACTGAGATTTCTGCATGAAAACTTGTCGGTCAAGCAAAGAACTAGGAATGAATGAGACAGAAACTGCAAAACCTCTCATGTAAATTTGTTATTTCTTTGCTGAAGGCTCTTATGCTCTTATTTCCCATTTATCAGTTTCTTGATCAAGTCCTGTACACTCAATTTCAAGAAAAATATTTTAAAAATAAAAATATATAACTAATATATAACAAATATCTAAAATTTCACATACAAAAAAAATTAATGATCAATGAAATAAACATAAAACTTTGAAATATGTTTCCAGAACAGCTCCAATTTGCCTTAAAGAGTTTGAGCTAAGTTCACTTTTATGATCACTCTCTCAATATTCAGAGATTATTTTTACAATATGCTAATGAGAGACTAAAAAACATACAGTGACTATAGCCTTTCAATACAATAAACACAGGATGGGAACCAGGAAAAAGATCCCAATCAAAGGTCGCATATAACATCATTCATGTGCTTTTAGTTGGTTGATTGCATCCTACATAGACTGTGGTCCTGACAGTGGTTGCGATGGCAGTGTTGCTGAAGGAGGAGGAACTTCCTAAAGTAGAGAAATGATCTTACACGGCTCAGTAACAATAGAAATAAGTATCACGCGCTGTAGTTTATGAAGTAGACGTTTCTCAGCTACTTATAATGGACTGTCAGATGTAAGACAGCATAGGAATGGATAGGACTATTAAAATAATTCTTGCATAGCTTCTGAGAAGAAAATGACTAAAACATTTTGTATTTCTAAAAAATCGCCAAAATACAAAAAAAGCAAATGGGTGCCAGAAAAAGAAGGAACAGTGTACTGCAATGTCACCCATAGACTTTCACATGGATCACTTAACAGTGATCTCATGTTCCAAGATTTGCCTGTTGCCGAAATGATATAGATCTTGACAGGAGTATCCCGAATTGCCAACGATGTATAAGCTCTTAGTTGAAATGGTCTTCTCTTTAGACTGAGACTTAGATGAAAAGGACATAATTTTCTCTGTAGTCACTGGTACCTTAAATACATGCAAATATCAAAATGTTTCCAAGTTTCTTAATCACCACCCACTTGGAAGTGTAATAGTCCATTCTTTGCTTGATGATTTTCAAGGCAGTAATGAAGCAGCACTGGGACTCTGAAAATATAAAAAGTATACTACAGTCAGATGATTTAAACATTGACAAAGTGTTATTATTTGTGGATGATAACTCTACTGCTAAACTTAGGAGACATAATTCTATCCACAAATTAATGGGAAATGGAATAAATAAATTTCCAGTTAATTATCCAGTTCATATAGTGCATAATACTGAAAAGTAAGCTTTAGGTGAGCCATAATTTAATCTTGCAGACACAAGTCACTGATTATTACTATTCATTTGCCAAAAAAGTTTTAGAATTATAGGAGATATTTCATTTGTCAGATGTGAATACGGGAAAATGGTCAGGCATGCTCCCATAAGATAGCTACCTCAATATTCTCCAGTTGCAAGGATCTTAAAATGTTATTTAGCTATAGAAATTACTTTTAGTTACATTAATAAGAGCTGCATAATTGCTGTTTTTGTGATAATTATGACGAAGTTAGGAATGTTGGAGTTATCTTCATAATGATTAAATACTAATACTTTTTCACAAAGCGCAAATAGTTTTTCATTATACAGTCTTTAGTTTACAGCTATCTGATTTTGCATGTGCTGATGTTTGTGACATGATGCATTAGTGTATGTTAATATACAAAGAAAGAATTTGCTACAGTTCTTGGTCATAAAATTGCACCATGGCAAACAGAAGCAGCAAAAAGGAATTTCATTCTGTGAATGCAATAGATTCCAAATGCCTGATTTTATATTTTAATGTCAGCTAACTGAAGCAACTTAGCTTATTGAGTTAAGTTGTCCAAAAAAGGGAAATGGCAACCATTTCTAAAAATGAAAACAGATGAAGTGTAAGTTCTTAACTGAAACATTGTGTACTCAAAGATTTAACAGAATGTACACACACACTTCAGGAGTCTTGTATTAGGTCTAAAAATATATCTTGAAATCCTAGTTGTCTAAATTTCTTAAAAGTTGTAGAATTTACAATGCTTGTTCCTATCTCAGAAGCAGCAGAGAAAATAATATCTTTTTGTGTGTAAACAGATTTGGAAAGATTAGAGAAACCTGCTACTTATTGATATCAAGTATCATCTTTGAATTAAAGTTAATTCCAATCTTATACTTTAAAAATGTTAATAATTGATTTTAAAACCAAAAATAAATTACTGAAATTCATTAGAAATTATTATCCTTTTAAACAATACATTAAATTTTATGACTTCAGAATTTTATATTTAAAGGAAGTGAAATCGTAGACCTAAGAGATATCTATGTGGTCTATTAAGAGAGGTAGTATTATCCTAAAGATTTCCATAATATAAAGGATTCCTCTTTATTTTTTATGAGGTCATTCTTGAGCAGGCAAAGCTCACATTGCTGCTGCGTAAGGGTATATTCATCTTTATGATCAGTAAGGAAGGAGACAGAACAAAGGTAGAGATTCACTCTGTATGGAGAAATCTGCTGAGCAGTTGCCAATTTATTGAGGAATAAGGTCTAAAGCCTTCATTCTGCTGGTTATTCCGTAGAGGTAGACTTGTGTCCTAAGACGTAGCCTTTGGCTTCACTGGAGCATGATAGTCTCCCTTTGTTGAGTAACCTGCAGTATCAGCAGAATATTATGCTGATAAAATAGCTCTTAACCAACCTTGCAAAATGTGCTAAGCTCTATTCTACAAAATAAGCTCCCTGTGCCCACAAATGACTGTCTCCCATGTCAGAATCCTCTGTACTCGGAGTTATTTAGAAATGCCCTTTGGGATAGAAATTGTTTTCACTTGAGTTTTATATAACTACAGATGAGTTCACATCTTCCACACTTCCGAAGATATAATTTAGGAAAGAATTTCCATCATCTGAGTAACACTACGCAACCAGAACAGGAAGCACTGGTCTACCCCTTACTGTATTCGCAGCACTTTGAAAATGTTAGGTGAGAGAAGCCTGTGGTACTTTACAGAAGCAAGATTAGCACATTAGAGGTGGTAAAACAGACACAAACACAAAACACCACAGTCTATCTCACTGGTATTCCCAGTAAGCCTGAGCAAGTGGGATGAAGTTTATGGAGTAGAAGCTAAAAATAAAAAGCAAAGACTGAAGCAGGATTTGGCTAAAGATTTTTTCCTAGGGACAGATTTTTTTTTTTTTTTTTTTAAGAAAGCGCACAAAGTGACATTGGAACTCTGGCTTTTCTGAATAAGTTTGGTTAGCGTTGTAAATATTAGATTTTTTAAAATATGTTAGATATCAATATCTGTTCAAATCTAAAAGCTGATTGATTAGCCACTCATCACTGAACAGCCAGAGTATTTACTGCAGTTTATTTTGTGCACTTATTTAAAAGATCTAAAACATTCAGCAACAAGCTTCCATTGGCTTCACATATCATTTCATCATATTTTCTTACCCTGCACAAACCTACTAAGAATCGCGATTAGTATTAGCATCACCACAAAGTTCCCTCTTCTTCTCAGTGCAATGTAATAACCAGGTCTTAAACTGACTATAGCCCTTCTAGACAGAGACGGATATTGTTCAGTTTGTTATGTTGAATGAGCTGGACAGTATTTTGCAAACAGTGATAGTCTATTCATACAACTAAAGCAAGGTTCTGCAAGTATTTATGTCATCAACTCAGCTTTATTTAGTGTACACCAAAAGTATTGACTTATGGTAATGATTTGAAGAAGCAAGATACATATTCTGCTTAATAGTGTGGCACTTCACTAACAGAAAATAGTCAGAAAGACTGAGTGTACGCTTGTTCATTTTAGCACCCCAATTGCACATGCTGTTCTTCTCTGGGTCCAGAGAAATTCTTCATTGCTTTGCTGTTATGGAAGACACTACTGAAGCTGAAGTCAGTGTTACTTCTTCCCTGAGATCCAACAGGATGACAAAATGACATTGCCAAAGTAGACACAACTCACTTCCATTTTTGGTTTCATATATGTAATTATAGAATAGAATAGAATAGAATAGAATATTTTCAGTTGGAAGGGACCTACAATGATCATCTAGTCCAACTGCCTGACCACTTCAGGGCTGACCAAAAGTTAAAGCATGTCATTAAGGGCATTGTCCAAATGCCTCTTACAGCACTGACAGGCTTGGGGCATCCACCACCTCTCTAGGAAACCTGTTCCAGTGTTAGACCGCGCTCTCAGTAAAGAAATGCTTCTTCATGTCCAGTCTGAACCCCTTCTGGCGCAGCTTTGAACCATTCCCACATGTCCTATCACTGGATCCCAGGGGGAAGAGCTCAGCACCTCCCTCTCCACGTACCATCCTCAGGAATCTGTAAAGACCAATGAGGTCGCCCCTCAGCCTCCTTTTCTCCAAACTAGACAAGCCCAAAGCCCTCAGCCGCTCCTCACAGGACATTCCTTCCAGCCCTTTCACCAGCTTCATTGGCCTCCTCTGGACACATTCAAGGACCTTCACGTCCTTCTTAAATGGTGGGCCCCAGAACTACACACAGTACTTGAGGCGAGGCTGCACCAACGCTGAATACAGCGGGATAATCCCCTCTTTTGACCGGCTGGTTATCCTGTGTGTGATGCCCCCCAGGATGGGGTTTGCCCTCTTGGCTCCCCGGGCACACGCTGCTGGCTCCTGTTGAGCCTGCTGCCGACCAGCACCCCCAGATCCCTTTCTGCAGGGCTGCTCGCCAGCCACTCCTCTCCCAATTGATACTTGTGCCTGGCGTTACTCCCTCCTAGGTGCAGAATCGACATTTCAAGTTGTTAAATTTCATCAAAATAAACATTGCCCAAATTATGTGTTACTCTCAACAGAGGCATGATAACAACGCACTGAATCTGGGCTTAGTACACCTTGCCACTAAGTGCAACAGATATGCAGTTAAGCCTATATATATTCTTCCTTGTCAGCTACCTGGTCTATCAGACTCATGTGAGTCATGAAAGGGAGAGAGCATCATGTCTTACTAGAAAACTAGAAATTTGGTCGAAAGCACCTGATTTCACTTACACTGGCTTGGTCATCCTTCAGAGAGTACAGGTAGGCAGGCTGTGACCATGCGTCCTCCAGTCATGTCCACTTGGGAATCCCATACTTCTGCAGTGTTTTCACCTTATGGTCCAGCCATAAACTGGTTATTTTCTGCATAAAGCTAAGTTTAGCAAACCATTCGTCTTTGCAGATTTGATTTCTCAAAGACAAAAAACTGTGCAGGTTATGTCTTCCTTCTAACTGATTCATACCTCATTGAGAAAAAGCTTAGAACTTGCAACATGCAGAGGACTTTTCAAGAGTTTAACTAAGAACTGTGACTCTTCTCTTGGGACTCACTTATGTTTGCTTTCTGTTCCCAGAAAATGAAATAATGCATTGTACAAAAGTTGTACTCTTTTTCAGTGAGAGAATTATGTCTTTGATGAATATATAACCCCCACAAAAAAAGTAACCCTGTGTTTGCCAGCTCATGGAAAATGTCAAGTACAAGATTCAGAACATGGAGCTTTTGGCCTCTGTTCATTGTGCTTGGTCATACTTTTTTTGTTTATCAACCTAGTGTGCAGCTGATTTATTTCATATTAAGATATCTGTCAAGCGCAATCATTGGTAATGAAGCCAAGTGAATTTTTTCTGTTGACATCAAGAGAGCCAGGATTGGTCTTTCTCATGTTAGCTTATTAATTTACAAGTCAAGTTAAAAAATATAGCCACTTGAATATGAAGAATAGAAAAGTTATTTTTTTACCTATGTCAATGGAAATCTATTGAAAGCTTTCATATGTGGATGACAGCATACATCATATTGCACACTGGTTCTCAATCTTGCTTTCCATTGTCCTGGTATCATTTCACAGCAGCCTGGAACAATTTGGGGTTGTTTATTTTCAGACAAATGCAATGCAGTACAGCGTGCAGTACAGTAGAATTACTGCAGCATGAAACTGCCACTGTAAGATACAATAAAAATCTCATCACTTATTTTTTTTCACACTGTGATACATACAATTTTTATTCTAGCACAAGTACCCATCCATTTCACCAGTTGTCCAGCATGTCAGTTAACCAGACAATTATGATCATATTTTTTTGTCACTAGCATTGTAGGCGAAATTATCAAGATGAGATCCAATTACGCAGGTCTGCTGCACGCCTTGGTTCTGCAGCTCATTATAGTGCACACATTTTTGGACAGAACTGAATCATTGTATCAGTGGTCAATGTTTTAGAAAGAATAGTTTCTACAGTCTTCAAACATATGCACATAAAACCAGACATCTGTTTAGAGTAATAGTGGTACAATTAATGATGACATAGACTGCAAAGATAGCTTATACAAGTGAACAAATGCCCTTATATTCTAAGTAGCTGACCTTTGAGTTTTCCATGTGTATTGTACAGAGTTAAAAGAGGTTAGTTGTGGAAAACTTTATCTAACATCTGTGGTGATAATAGGAAATCTATATTTCAGCAACTGGGCTGGCAAATTCTATGGCTTCTTTGCATCTTTGTAAGTGTAAAGCGGAATCTCCTCTTCCCTGTTTTAGAAGAGGGAAGGGAAGGGAAGGGAAGGGAAGGGAAGGGAAGGGAAGGGAA
>JANXJC010000005.1:30996084-31014086 GCA_027564655.1 Leptodon cayanensis
AAGGGAAGGGAAGGGAAGGGAAGGGAAGGGAAGGGAAGGGAAGGGAAGGTTCCTGGTGACTGGGAAAAGGCATATATCATTTCCATCTTCAAAGGGCAAGAAGGAAGGCTGGGGGAACTGCAAGTAGGTCAGCCTCACCCTAGTCCCAGGGAAGTCTATGAAATGAATCCTCTTGAAAGGCATGTCCAGATGCATAAAGAACAAGCAGGTTACAGGGAACAGCCGGCACAGAGGGGGCCAAGGGTAAAATTGTGCCTAATCAGCATGAGTGCCTTTCATGATGACTGGATCTTTGGGTGAGGGTAGAATACTTGAACTCCCATGACATCATTGCAGCTGAATTAGGAAGACAGGGACTGAATGGACAGTCTTAACGGTGATTGAAAATCTAGCTTGATCTGTAAATAGAAGTCACAGTCATAAGTCTAACTGGCAACCTGTTAAAAGTTGTGTCCCTCAAAAGCCACAATACAAGGAAAAGATGAGGAAGCTGGGTTTGTTCACCTGGAGAAGAGAAGGAAAATAGAAGGGTTTATTGCTGTCTTCAGTGGCCTAAGAGGGTCTGAAAAGAATATGGAGCCAGGCTGTTATCACAGCTGCATGTTGAAGGGATAAGAGGAACCGTCACAAACTGCTGCAACAGAATTTTTGGCAAGATATTGGGGGGGGGGGGGTGTGAAGTGTTAATCATTAATTATAAGCACTAGAAGGGTGGAAAAAATATGCTCATGAAGCTTATAGAATCTGCATCACTGGAGATTTTAAATACTCAGCAAGACATGCCCTGAGCAGCCTGATCTAACTTCAGAGTTAGGCCTGTTTTTAGTAGGTGTTTGAATAGGGGGACCTTAGAAATCTCTTCCACGCCAAATCATACAACAAACCTAATCCACTATTCCCTATCTATTCTGGCTTGCCAAGGTCATTCTTGAAGACTGAGATCCCAAGGTCCAACCACAATTAACAAACTCAGTCTACCACCTGGTACCTGTGATTTTTTGCCATGCCTCTATGTGTGAACCTGGTGAGCAAATAGCTTATTCTTAAAGTCTGAGTGTATCTGGGTATATCAAGAAATGGTGAGAACAGTAGATCTGAATAAACATGTTGTATGCAACTTCTGACCTTTATTGTGCCTAGCACTGTTAGGAAAATATAAATGAGTCTCTCTGTTGTCTGATGTGCAACAAGGAATAGTCTCTTTTTTTTTTTTATAGCTTTTGAGTTTATTATTACTTGATAATGGAGAACTGTAGCAATAAAGCATGATCATCATGGTATGAACAATCATTAGTTATACAGAGAAGTTTATTTGAAGCTCAACTTTGATAGCAATTGCTTCTTTTGGATACTGCTTCTTTTAATCAGAGCTAATACTATTTAATCTGAAAACCTAGCCCTGCTGGCTATCACCTGATGTGCAGCCACACAGAGTAGTACAGAGCTGAATATTTTACATGGAGAACAAAGCTTGAATGTAAGTACTAAGCAGTAGTTCTTTAAATCTCTGTGGGAGGAAGTTTAGCGTATATGCATCTGAGAATCCCCTAGGGACTAGTGTGACACTGGTGTCTGCTATGATGTAGAGTCAGAGAAGCTCAGGAGAGCCTTTTTGATGGGCTAAAGCTCTTTAATACAGCAAAATTCTCAAAACTATTAACTAAAGAGAGCATAATTAAAGATGCATGCTGTTAATCTAAAATATCCCCAGCTTTTTTTAGATGCTACAATATGTCAGAGTGTGAACAAACATATTTTAAAATGACAGGTTAAAAAAATAACTTTCAACTATTGGCCTTATACATTCCAAGCTAAACTGTTGGATTCAACTGCTTAAAATTCCCTTTGCTACATCATTACCACATTTAAAAACACAGTTTGCTTTATTTTACCCCCAACATTTTCCCTTCAACTCCTCTGCTTGAGCCATAGGGTTTTATCTGCAAGAGCAAAAAGAGTGGGCTTGATCCTCTCCTGTTGTTGAGAATGAAGAATACCTTTATTAAAAACAAATTAAAACATAGTCTACATTAGAGGACAAGACAGTACAACGTATTTCAAATATCTCTATCATGATTCGGAAATTATCAAGGAGGGCTTTAAATGGAGTACACAGCTCATTGATCGCTGCCATTTTTATCGCAGAATACATAGAGAACTTTGGAAGAGAAACCCTGTAAACTAGCAGTCAGTTTTCTCCATATTAAAAGGTTTGAATTACAGCTTTTGCATTGAGGATGAATACCCTCCCCAGAGTAAAGGCAGCATGAGGATGGTGGAGGGAGGGGGATTCTTCAGCTCTAGAACTTAAGCCATTGAATGATTTAAAAAACAAATAAATAAATTAAAAAACATTGTAACGGGACACTCAGTTAAGAGTGCTAAGGAGAGGAAAAGACCTTGGTAAGTGGTACCCTGAAGGCATCCCCGTGGTGATGTTATGAGGAGATCTCCTGATATTCCCTCACTGATGATAGGGAAAATCACCTCGTGTCCCTCCTGGTCATGGAGGTAAGTCAGACATGCGTAGGGTGGAGAGAGCAGTTCCAGTGTCCTGCTCCAAACTGTGGTAATCAAGCTCTGGGCTGGGTGACATGTATTCCTGGTCAGCCCCAATCACATGATTTACTACCCCTTTTACAGCTCTTTTCACAGTCCAGTTTCTTCATCTTTACCACTGTCAACCCCTCCAAAAGAAGCCAGCTAGTCCTATTTACTCTGTCCCCCAGGGGTCTCAGTTTTGCTGACTTTTTACACTTATTTGTTATTCATGATGTGGTTGCCCTGGAAAATTCCACCTTGGTCAGCAGTTCTGTAAGGTAATGCCTCTCTTTGTACATAGTTTTTCATTTCTGCAGTTTCTTATGTTGCTGTCATCTTAGTTTAGCCACTAGTCAGGGTTGGCCAGCTGCATTTACATTACTACTCCTTTGCTACCTGTAACACCTGTATTTTCTCTTGTTGGTCCCTTCTTAGTGTAGTCCAGGGTGGACCTTCCACCTGAATACTCCAAAACAAGGAGCAGCCCATAAACACTGCTTGCTTATCTGGCCTTTAATCTGCCCAAGATAAAATACTGGTCCCTAGGAGGGGGGGACCAGAACATACAACACTATTGTCACAGAAAATGTTACCTACTGGTTTTTGATCATATTTTACAAGAAGAAAACTAATTGAAGCCAGGAATCTGCAGATGAGGATTTTTGCACTAGCCTCTGTTCAGCTCAGTATCTTTCCCTGAGGGTATGAACTTCTTCTGTCGCTGCACCTAGCCTAAAAAGTCTCAGCGTGTACTGCTCCTAGAGCCACCTCTGAACCCTGGATTTGAATTGCCTTAGAAATCACAGGTTCTCCTTCAGACCTCATGTACAGGTCTTTTCCCTTCGGGTGCCACTGTGCTAAAGCATCGGCATTCTTTACGTGGACTACCACATCCTGCAAGGAAAACCCCTGCCCTGACTTTAGTCTGTAACTTGATGACAGTTCTCCAGAACAAACTGCTATTCAGTCAGGATCTGGAAATATGCTATTTTCCCTATTTTCACCATAGAGTTTTAGAAAAAAGAAAAGAAACCTTTCTAACATTTATGGTGCGAGAGGTGTTTGTGTTGCAAAGTAACAGAAAGGATGTAAAACCACAACGACCCATAAAAGACAATGTCTTTTATTGATGGGGACAGCTCTGAACTGCCATCCCGTAATGATAATGTCTTGTTTTCCTCTTTTATTTTTAGTCCTTCCAGCTTTTAAGAAAGGGGATGACATTATGCATTGGCAGGTAAATACTGAATGAAGGAGACTGCTGACAGAGCAGAATTGGCATAGTCCGTGAGCAAATGCTATTAAGCAATTAATTTATATTTCTAATATAAGTGACTATGCTAGAATTTACAAATAAGGTATTATTAAATAACTGGGAGAAAAAAGACAGGCCTCTCATTTACATCCACTGATGGTCGTCAATGAAAAGGAATAAAAGTAAACACAGGCATTTTTTTCAGGCAGTACTTTCATTAATGTCCAAGGCCTTCAATAAAACAGACAGGACCAAATTCGTCTCTGTCCGCTAGCTCTTGACACTCTACTGCTAGATGTTGGACAGAGCTTCCGAGAGCCTAAACATGGATTGTTCCATTGGTTTCGGTAGAGACATAATGATTTATAACCATTGAAATCCAGCATCGTGTGTTTGCAAAGGCTATGAATCAGAGCAGAGACTGATCCATTGATTTTCCTCCCACTTCCATGTCCATGCCTTGTGCTTTGCAGTGCTTTCCTTTTTCTCATCAGTTCTTACAGATATCGTCTGCAGCAATTTTAGTCACTCCTGTCCAGAGGCATAACAACTTCCAAACAAGTAGATCGTTAAACAATTCATTTAACATTTTCTTTCTAATCAGAAAAATAATGAATAATAAATTTGAATAACAAAGAGTCAAAATGCTGATATGGTCTCATTGTATAAGAAGTTACTCCTGTTTTGACTATCACATTTTAGACAGTAATGTTATAATTTAAATATGTGTAGATGAAATACTATAATCTATAACGACTTTGATGCTTTAAATAATTATCACGGATTTTATGAGCCCTTGACTGGACTCAGTTTTTATTTTTAATCTGTATGAATGACCTGCCATCTCTATATATCAGATCATTAGTGGAGATTTATACAGATAATATGGTGATTTACCATGGTTCTCTAAGATCTCTGGATGTAGTTTATGCCCTGATTTCAAGCATGAATGATGTCAATGATTTGCTTGAACTAAATAATTTATCAGTAGAAACAAAACCAAAGATTGACAAACTGGGTATTGTACTGTGAATAAATTAATCTGCTAGTGGTAGATCAGAAAAAGTCTCTATTAAAAATTCTTTCTGCAATAAAACAATATGTAAAATAAGTTCAATAAATAATATAGAAGATGTTACTCAATATACATGAAAATGAATCATGGCTATCAGCAAACTACTGTTGAACTTGGTTTGTGTATTGTAAATTTAATATTACTACTAAATCCATAAAATGGTTGATCTGCACTTAAGATTAGATGGATTCATTTCTTCAGTCACTACAGAATCATGTCTTGCATCTCTTTAACTTCTCTTTGCACGAAAGAGTCAAGGAAATGCAGCCCAATCCTATGTTACTTAATCAAACAAAATTTCTATGAACATAAAATATTTACACTGTCAGGAAAAAGGCTGAAAGTTTGATTCACTGATTTATAAAGGGATTTTCTAAGTGCCTTTGTAATGTTGTAAAACGGCTCCCCTGCCTCAAGAGGAGAAATTTTGCATATTTATACCTTTGCAGAAAAAACCTTAGTACTGAAAGTTTTGCACTAATGTGTTCTTTTAATAACCTCTGAAGAATTTAATTGCTTAAAGGTATATATTGTTAATTTAACTTGCCATTTCAGAATAAAAATGCAATGCTCTACAATTCTTGGTCATCCTGTTAATAAGGGAGACATTTCACAAATTTGATTTCTTTTTGTACAAATATTTTTGTACTTGCTTGGTGCCTCCTGTAGTTTGGTACATCCTTACCATAGTGTCACAAATAGTAAATGCAGCGAAGGTACAGCACCACAGGCTTCACTTTGTGCTAATAATCAGAGAAAGTATTCACCATCCTGTGTTGCTTTAATCTGCTGAATTCTTTGATGCCATGTCCTGAGCTACTGTAGTTGCTAGTTAAAGCAACTTGGAGTATGCACTTCCAGGTGCCACACCAATACCTTCCCTTTAATATACAGAAAGACTGACAGAGCCAAAGCATCCTCAGATGAATATATCACATTTTGTATAAATAATGGCCCTGTTCCTGTTCAGGCTTAAAATTCCTTTCTTAAGATTATTAAAAAGGTTGGTACGATTCTAATTCTGAGAGATTAGTTTTGTCAACACGTATTTTCATAGCTCTAGGAAAAAAAAATTATTTCATTTGACAAGTTTGACAATGCTATGTAAATTTTGTCTGTACGCAGAGGGCCTGCCCAATGACTCGGTATTACTTATATCTAAAATAAGCATCATTTTGACTAAAGCAAGTGGCACCATTCAATAAAATATTAGATTTTGAAACACTAGTACTGGATAATTTGTCATTCTTTTTTAAACTCCCAAAGCAGTCTTTTCCTTGGCCTAATTTTCAACTTATCCTTACATTTATAGATTTTTCTACTATTTAAAGCACTGCTACCTTGCGCTCAACCATTTAATGACTGCTGAATGGAATAGTATTAAAGCATAGGTCATCCTGCATAGCTGTCAGTAAAGAACATTTTGAGATAGTGTTGGATCCAATTCCTTTCTGTTGCCAGTTGTTTATTTAATAACGATAACTACTATAGAAAAAATAATGTATAAGGTACAATGGGACATGTTATAATTTCTCACTGTGCTTAAAACAGCTATATGTTATTTTATAGCAATAGAAGTACATGCTTTGTAATCACTACATTCTTCACACCCACTGTATACTGGCTGATACAATTAATAGAGTCCATCTCAGAGTTTCCTAATAACATCTAAATTTATTTGCAATCCATGTTTGAATAACTATAATGCATATATTGCCTTGTCTGCTTTTTATACTAATATTTGCATGTGGAAAACATTAGTAATGCAAAGAAATGTTTAATTTTAATATTTCATTTTCTGTTGTGCTGCTCGTTGTAGCATTGTTAATGACATTCAGGCTACTTCAGACACTTATTTTATTATTTTACCAGTAAAAATCATACATGTATATGTAATCAGTAACAGAAAAGTTCCCTTTGCCAACATTTAGTTGCTGAAATTGCAGAATTGTGTACTTGACAAGTCCAGCTCCTGCCTCAGCATCCATGTAATATTTCATTTTAATTAAATCTCTTTGAAAAGATGCAGAGCAAAAGCTCATAACTCTCCCTTGAGCGCTTTAGATGAATCAGGCCTTTTATGATACAGTATGCACCCACACGCTCACATGCTTATTAGCTATCCTCACAGGATAGCGAGAATTAAATGAAAAACTCACTTGGGCATCTTACACAATGGGAATACTGGAAAGTCTGGCATTCTCACACTTATTTCCAGAGTGATATTTCACTCTTACACCTTCTCAGTTCTCCAAGTCTTTTACTAGAGGTTTCTTGTGAAAACTCAGTATGATCCTATGAAAAGTGAAATTAAAATCACACTATATTTTGCTCCAACATCTGTGTAAATTTTCTTTAGAAGTAAAGAAATCTGCTGCAAATCATTTCTTCCTGAAGAATAAAGGCTAAGGTTTCCAATTTATGGTTACATTTTTGTGGTGGGTTGGCCTTGGGTGGCTGCTAGACCCTCATCCAGCCACTCTCACCCCCCCGCCTCGACAGGACTGGGGAGAAAAGAAGATGGAAATGCACATGGGTCAAGATGGGACCTTTTTAACTTCCCCAGTTTTATCTGAAATGTGGTCAAAAGAAAGAAAATCTTTGCATGATTTCAGTGATGTTTTTGTTGCTAGTTTGTAAATCTTAAGCAAATAGTTGTTTAGGATGAATATCCACATTTATTCCACCTTTTAAAACAAATAATAAATATTGCAGTCAGGCAAATTATCTATTTGACTCCAGAGCAAGTACTATTAAAATAAACCAGAACATTTTAGTTTTTGCAAAGTCAATTTTACAGAAGATTGACCATTAAGTAGAAACCCTTGGGCAATGAAGGATAATATTCAATAGACTGAATATATTCAATCTAAAATATACGTAAAATCTAAATAACACCAGTCATCTTAGGTAGCTAGATGTTATGAGAATGCGTAACAGAATTGTAAACTTGCTACTCATACAATACCCTGGCCAAAATCTGGACTGAATTAATAATTGAAGTTGCCTGCATTTCCTCAGTTGAAGACATTTTTCTTCTCTTTTTCTCTTATTCGTGGTTTCAGTATTGCTGATGTAGAAATACTCATTTTTTAAATTAATAATTAGCACATATGCACTGCATATTTATGAGCTTAATGAAAAATATAATATGAAAGTATTTTCTGAAGATCTTTTAAGGTGGAAGCTGGTTCAGTAGTTATTTATTGCTACAACTAACTCAGGGTCACATGTCAAGTGAGCATTGAAACATTTATGAAAGTTTAAATGAGCTTTGACAGGATTTGTAGGTGTTTACAGCATCTTTATTAACATTTTGGAGGAGATTTATGGTTTTGTATTTGATGATCACTTGTAAATCTGAAAGATGTACATTACTATTATAATAGTCTATCCAGATTTGGAGGAAAAAAATCCTAAACTATAGTTTAAGAGATGAGTGTTCATTGATTAATATGTTCCAGCAACTTTTTACTAGGCAGGAACTACAAGGTTTTTTTGTGAAGAATTTGATGAGCTACAGTGCAGCGCTACAAAATGGACATTACCCAACAGCTATATTGGTCTGAGAAAGTATTTGTCCTTTGCCTTCTTAACATTTAGTTCATTTTATCACAATGTATTCAATTCTTTCTATACTGCTGACCATTAAACTATCCATGAGATAAAGGATTTTGAAGGGATACTGACATGTAGACTCTTTTTTTTTTAATATGTCAGTCTATTCAAGTTTTAATCACTGTAGAAATTCAGGAAGAGTATGTGTAAAAAACTTTCCCGATTGAATTAGACCTCAGCTTTCCAGAGCACAAGAAACTTATGCTTAAGGACTGGATATATTTGTAAATTCAAATAGGACAAAGTACTTTAATTTCTTCTGATGTGCTTCAGTTTGTCACGGCAACACAGCCCGAGCTGTCCTTACTGACCAACTCCTTACTGTTTCTCTACGATTGTGGAAAGACCTTGATCTCCAGTTGATAAAAGTAATAGCTTGAACATAAGAATATTATAAGGACCATAGTGGCTCAAATCAAAGGTAAACATATTCCAACGTTTGCTAGTAACAAAATACTTAGAAAAGCAAATATGAACAATGCAATACTACAGTCCTAGGCCCCCAAAATACTCACTTCACTTCCAGTGATACAATGTTCAGCAGCTCATTGGGCCACAGAGGGCTTGCTGGTATTTAGTAACTGTCAGTAGGGGTTTTCCTACATGAATTTACACAGTTCTTTTTGAACTCATGTAATCATTTGGCCTCTGCAGCATCCTGTGGCAAAGAAATTCCAACAGATAGAAGTTTGTGTTTTGCCTGTAACCCGCTGGTTTTATTGGAGCTTCTTATTCTGCATTGCACAAGACAGCAAATAGCTGAAGCTGACTGCCTCAACCCACTTCTGTTTCTAAATAATGCTACCAATGGTCCTCTCCATTTTCTCTTACGCAGACTGAAAACTGTTCATCCCTAATTACAGTTGTCCTTCCTGCTCTTCTTTGTATCTTTTCTATTTCTCTATGTCCTTTTTGTTTTAGACAGAGGGTTCAAGTTACAATCCCTCAATGAATTTATACAGTGACAATAGTGATTGTTTTGTCTTGTTTCCTTATCCTTTTCTAATTGTTCCTAGCATTTGACTTGCCCATCATTGTGTACATAATAACAGTAAAGTTAGTATTTTTTCACATATATCACATCTACTTATATTGAGTTGTAACTTTTTTTACTGTAGCTCATTTTATTGCTTGTGTGACCTTTCCATCATTCTTTACAATGACCCCTCATTTATACTACGCTGAATATCTTAGTGTCATCAGCAGATATTGTCAGCCCTCATCTTAATTGTTTTGCAGGTCAGCTATAAATACCTTGGTGAAAAAATAAGAGGGAGGAATTATGATTTATTTGGGCAGTTTCTTCATGACAGGCTGTGTTGTAACACGGTAGTTAACATGTTTCGGTAGTTACACTTTTCCTCTCTTCTTGTGAATTGTTCTGTGGTATCAGAAGCACAAACTCAATCCTCCATCTTAACTTCAAAATCAAAGTCCTTACGACTGAGCAAGGTGTAAATAAGAACCTAGTCATTCAGCTGTCCTGGACATCGGCTGCACTAAGCATCATGTCTGGGCAAAATTAAGAATTTTGCCCACAGAAGATAGAGTGTCTTAGCAGAATTACCCTGCTTATCCTGCAGGACTTGAGAGATGATTTCCCAGGCGGCTTCCTACACACCATTGCACCTGGCTGGCACAGGTCCAAATTGCTTATTAGTTAAAAGGTGAGCAAATGGTGAGCAACTGCTCACCATTTTCCCCTTTGGGAGGAAAGCATACCTGGTTGCAAGGGAAATGCAGTATTTTTCTTTACCCAAACCATTGAGGAAATTCCCATAATCAACTGCAGAAGATTGAACTGTGGTGTAATTTCAACCCTGTAAACACAGCCTGGAGAGTACTTCAATGTCATTTGGGACTAAATATGCTCAGCTAAAGGCAGTAATACTATCATTCTTTTAATGGATGCCTTGAATTAAACTAAACAAACCCTGAAAAGAATGATAACAGGCTGAGACTATGGAAAAAATTAAAAAAATATTTTTTTTGATAGTTGTCTTATGTCATTTAAAGACATCAGATGAACCATATGATGCTATAGATCAGCTGTGGGTTAGGGGGAGAATAGTATCACCTGGAATCCAAATGTGAAACTTAGACCCTTATTG
Organism: Leptodon cayanensis; assembly: GCA_027564655.1. Taxonomy (NCBI): domain Eukaryota; kingdom Metazoa; phylum Chordata; class Aves; order Accipitriformes; family Accipitridae; genus Leptodon; species Leptodon cayanensis. The sequence goes on from JANXJC010000005.1 coordinate 31,006,685, forward strand.
ACATATAAGCAATCAGTAAGTGTGAAATACAGAGCAGTTGTACATCTTCTCTCCTCTCTTTATCATACTTCTTGGTTTATTTCTCAAAATTTTCCGCATTTTATACAATGTGTCAATTTTCTTTCTCTTTTTTGATGACACATTTTATTTTCTCTCCTCTTGAAAACGCCTTGCTTCAAAATGCTATTGTCATTACATGTCCTACAAACATTTTTATGCCTCAAATAAATGTCTGTGCACGGTTAAGTACTAAAAAATCCGTTCTATTTCTATGTATTTACGATATTTCCTCTCACTGATAATCTGTCTTGTCAATTAAATTTAAGCATTTGAACAACTCATAGAATTTTATCTACTCATTTGAGTAGTTGGTAACACAGTGGCAAAAAGATACTTCTAAATCTCAGAGGAAAAGCGTTGACAGGTTAATAATACCTAGCAGTTTTCCTTTTAGTTAACATATACAAAACTCTAATGTGTTTTATTACACAGGACTACAACACACCTACAACACTTCTGTATGTGAAAAATTGCTGGGCTGAGAAGGAACATAAAGGGGATTGAAACCTTTCTGTCCTACCTAGCCTAGAGTATGCAGTGACAGAAAGTCTGTAGCTGTATTGGTAATTACCCAATGACAGTTATATCTTTCCCCATTTTCATAGCTTCAAGATAGAGCAGTCCCTCGCTCCAAAATAATCATTCATTCTAGAGGTTTGAGATTGCATCTCTGCCTGAGAGATAGTTTGAGAAGAAAATTTGCAAATAGTTGAGTGGAATACCACTGGCTGGAATTCTGGCTTAACCTAATCAGTTTTTTGACTGAGACCAGAAATTCACTTGCACTTGCCAGCTCTAATCATCTTAGCAAGACGGTTCATTCGTGCAGATACCATTGTTCTCCCATTCCATCAAAGGTGATTTTGCTTACCCTGCATCTATAGCAATCAATCCTTGGTGCACCATAGAAGACACTGTATCTCTTCAGTCTTCACAAGAGCATCTTCCCCCCCCCCCCCAAACTCCCTTTTTATTACGTTTTGCAAATAAAATCAATTCCTTAACTTCTATTTAATATTTCTCCTCTTTATCTGCATTGTAAAAATGGGAGTCAAACACTTTCTTGTGTAAAAGTGTTAGGTACTGCCCTGTGGAAGAAAAGAAGGGAGAGAATGACTTGACCTACGTTGCTTTCGTAGACAGTGTTGACAGTGCTTCCTTCTGTAGACTAACACTTCATTCTGTGCGCAGTTTGTCACCCATTTTTCTTTTATTTCCAGTTACAGATTGAAACAATTGTTTTAAATCGAGAAATAGCTGAAGAAAAACAAAATATCAGTTTAGTCAACTGTAGTTGACTCTACATCACTGAAGTCAATATGAATATGGTTATTACTTTTCCCCTAATAGAATTTGCCCTTAGAACCAATGTCTCACCTCTGCTTGCTTTGTATTTTATGAAAACATGTATTCAAAATCAAATCAGTATCCTGATTTTCTTTTTCAAACAAGATCATTTTAAATTAGGTTTTTTGAAATAACAAAGACCAAGCCACAGGATTATGCTACAAAATAAGGGACAGATATAAAAAAACCCAAAACAAACAACAACAAGTTTTAATTTTAAGTTTAGGCCTCAACTTCTTATAGCACATTTCCATCAAGTTTTTGTGGTGGAGAAAGTTAGCTTAGTTGCTTCTTCACAGATACTTCAAGTGCATCATCTGGTATTTCTAATCTCTGTAGCATTACAAACTTTCCTTTGGGCAGCAAACAACACTTCATTTCTGCTTTACAAACAAGAAATTAATTATTCAGAAGAGAACTGCCACCCCTCCCCACTTTTACAGTCATCTTTTTTTGTACCCTATTCACCAAGTTACCTATTCAATCAGGGATAATTCAGGGTCCTTCAAAAAAGCATAAAATATATTTTTAACAATAAATATGAATAATAAGAACACTAATATCTGACATCTTTTTTTAAATGTCAATGTGCATGTTCTTCCTTTAGCTAGCAAAATTGAATAACCTAAACTCCTAGAAACAGGCAAAAATACTAACCATGTATCTCCACTGCATAAAGTTTGCAATCCAAATGTCATAAATTCATGCATTTATCCCTATGAAAGTTATTGCCTTCACTGCGTTGGCTTCTCTCTAATGCTTGTCATGGGAAAGTCTCCCTTCTATGCCAATACCTAGTTACCAGTTCACAAATTCACCTGTGCAATGCATTGGAAGAAGGTCCCAATACTTCTTCGCATGTAGAACCATGAACTGTTTTCATGTTCTGGTTCTCAGAATCATGATGCCAGTCTTCCAGCTTCCATTCAACCACCATCAAGGTTTAAAGGAAGGAAGAAAGAACTTTGTTACTACAGACCCAATATTAACAGCATAGTTAGTAGGCCTAGTGACAGACATTAGCTATTTTTAAGTTCTCTCTACAAGGTTTCTCCTTCTACATACAGAGCCAATAAGCGATTAAGGTCCTTGCATAACCCGATGGTTGAAATCCAGTCCTTATAACAAAACCTTCCACTATGCATAGCTTTCACTGATGAAAATCTTGTTGTGAAAATGTTATTTTACACAATCATACACTCGATTCTCTTAGTACGTGACTGCAGTCTTGCCACATGTCTCAGCATCAAGTATGTTGTGTAGAATGTAGAAATGAGGAAGGCTCCACCATGCTTGGCTCACCTAGCGAATCTGCACTTAGATTTTGTATTCTACTATTGTGCTCTAGTTCTTCAAGCTCAGTGATTCTATTTTCCAAATAAAAGTCATCCTGTAATACAAAGATAGGCCTTGAAATAAACTATATGCAAACTGTTTTGGAAGGTTTCCTTGTAAAAATAGCATTTTTGGCAAACTGAGATAAATATTAAAGGGAGAAGTATTACAGAACTGTGTGAAATGAAGCAGCAGACATTTTCTTGGTATTTTCTTGGCAAAAGGAAAACTAGAAGCTCTATTCTAGCCTTAGCCATATCAGACTAATTACATAGTTTACGTCTCTTAAATACTGTATTTCATCATAACACAATGCTAGGATGTTTCTCAGCTAATAGTCCCTTTGTCTGTAATCCCAGAGGTATTTCGGAAATAGCTTCTCTTGTACTCCGGCATACCAGGTCACTACCATAAGTATTTTTCTCACATCTAGAAGCATACCAATCTATCTACTCATGTTCATTCCCCCAGTCTTCCTGCTTAATCTTCCCAGCCAGCATTCAGAATATATTTGCTGCCTTGCTATCATGTTCTGACTCTTTATCTGCTTCAAATTCTAACGTATGTTTCCAATTTTCAATACTATATCAAACTATTATCACACTGACATGGCACATGGCACTTGAAGACATTTAACAAGTGTGTATTTTTAAATATGTTCAAAATTCTGTAGATGTTGCATCTACATGTTTGAATGCAGAACAAGACTTCTATGAAATTCAAGTACAAAATAAAAAAGCAAAAAAAAAGGTGATGGAAACTAGGACAGGATCCAGGAAATCTAAATCTCACTTAACCTGGAACTTTGGCAGCCCCATCAAACAATATGCTGGCTCTCCAGAATTGCCTGCCTCCGCAGCTGCCTAACTTTGCTAGCTAGGGTGTTCTGGGTCTGCCAGAACTTAAATTGCCCAAATATTTTCAGAATGGGGGAGACTGTTTTCCTTCTGATGCCAACCTCTTCCCACAATTCTTGCAATTCAGGTGTAGACAGAGAAAATCCTGGCTTTTCCCAGGTCCCCAGAGAATTCCCTCCAAATTATCTATGGTCAGGGCTGTATTTATAACATGCATTGTTTGTCTCTGTTAACTACACTTAGAAACTTTGCACAAACTGGACTGTCCCAATCCCCAGCCTTAGTATTTAACCTTTAAAAAAGGCATAAAGCTTCATCTTTATAAAATGTCAATTTTTAATTCAGAAGTAAAATCCATTTTGCCTAAATGAACATTACTGTTTACATGGATGCTTCGGTGTAAATTGTTTATACTGTCCTCTAGTAGCAACATTCCTTTTTTTTTCTAAACCAGAGCAATATAATAAATATAACTAAAATATTGGTTTGGTGTTCTCATGCTGGTCAATGAAACGGTTCACCCTTGTTCATTGCTTCTGTACTGGAAATGTGCTTTACTGTACATATATAACCAGGTATACATGGCCAGAATCTGATCTTCAGACATTCATCTCATTTTAATAACCTTTTAATTAAGCATACATGTAGAAAATCCTGCTTGAGGAAAAGAAACTACAAGATAGTAAGTGTAATTAATTCTTGCAAAGAGTACACAAGAGAATAGAAACAAGTAATGGACAGCAGAGAAATAACTGCCAGGGATTTTCAGCTGTCCCTTAGCTTCACACTTATCCTGTCCTGCACAGGTATCTTTTCACACAAAGACAGTATCTTCTAGTTAAGCAGCATTTTTAAAGAAAATTTTCCTATTATTCTTTTTCCTCGTTCCCTGAAACAACAACTACAAAGAACTTAGTATGTTTTGCTAGGATCAATGTATTAAAAAATAAATTGTAATGTCCAAGAAAGCATTACAATAACAATGAGTCAAGAGAAACCCCTTAAAAATCAAGACCTCTATGAATCCTTGAATGTATGTAACATATGTATATTTTTAAAGCACAACTAAGAGTCTGACAATTTTATACTGCTACTGGTTTAACCACCTTGACATTCAACAATCCCATTCAATCAGAAGGTGGATCTGCCAAAAATCACAGGAGTGGAAACATGGACAATAATCAATCTTTGGCTAATATTGTGTAGTTTATGACAGTATAATATATATTCATAGACCTGTTCAGTATAATGTAAATATGCAGGTACAACTTACAGGACCTTGCCTATCATCTGAGCCTTCAGGCTCTATTTTCTATATGATATTAAAATGACACTAAAATAGGGAATTCAAACATGCAAAACAAGTCCACAGATTCAGAAAGTTCTGCAGCTCATTGCTAACAAAAAAGCATTAGCAATGGTTGGATAACAAAGCACCACACAGCCGCTCGCTCATTCCCCCCACCAGCCACAGTGGGATGAGGAGAAAACATAAAGGCAGGCTCATGGGTTGAAATAAGGACAGGGAGGGATCACTCCCCACTTACGGTCACGGGCAAAAGACAGGCTCAACTTGGGGAAAGAAACAAAATCAATTTAATTTACTACCAAACAAATCAAAACAAGGATAATGAGAAGTAAAACCAAACCTTAGAACACCTGCCCCTGCCTCCTTCATGCCTCAACTCTGCTCCCAGTTCTCTCCACCTCCTCCCCCCCAGCCGCACAGGGCAATGGGGAACAGGGGTTGAGGTCAGTTCCTCGCACCTTGTCTTTGCCACTCCTTCCTCCTCGGTATCTGCAGAGAGGTTCCTCTCACATTCCAATCTCCTCCCCCACTGCAGGTTTCCCCTTCTTAAATCTGCTCTCCCAGGTGTTACCACTGTCACTGACGAGCAGGTTCCCCCTCTTAAATCTGCCCTCCCCGGGTGTTACCACTGTCACTGAGGGGCTCGGCCTGGGCCAGAGGTGGGTTTGCCTTGGAGCTGGGGAAGCTTCTGGCAGCTTCTCACAGGAGCGGGCCCTGCTACCAAAACAACCTGTCACACGAACCCGTAACAGAGAGGTTTTTTGTTGCTAAACAAATACACAAGGATAGAATCTTTTCCCTGTACAGTCCCCGTTAAGGGATGGGCAGCCACTTCCAGCAGCTCTGGGGTTGGGGGCTACTCCTGCCCAGACACTGGAGCCCAGCCTGGGGCAGCAGGGACCCGTGTCTCTGCCCAGGCTGAGGGACGTGGCTGCTGCTTTCCCATCTGCAGGTTGAACCAGTAGTGAGGCTGAGCACATACCACGCACACGCAGGACAGTAGTGGAGCCAGCTACGCAGGTGGCCACAGACACCGTGCTGCCTTCAACAGCACCTACCTACGGGACTCACATAAACAGAAACGCAGAGCTGCTTTCAACAACAGGTCTCATAAAACGGAAACACAGACAGCCAGATTCCCTCCTCCTCTTCAGCTGATCGGGACTGAGGGTCACTAGTGAAGGCACACACACGACACCCTCTAGGTTCATATGCACAGGCGCATTTGTGGCTCCCCTGAGTACCAGCACGTCCCTTCTCTTGGTCTGACGCTCCTGCACAGACCCTGAGCTCTCTTACCTGCACCTACTTGACAGCTAGCCCAGCTTGAAGTCTGTTGGTGAACGACCCCCCCACCCCATGCACGCACAGCTCACACGCTCCGGTAGCTGACACCATAGACCAGGGGTGCCCACACCTCCCATCTGACTCCAGTTGCTGGTACACAGATCACTCACATCCATCCCCCCCAGTAGCTGGCAGCTAGTCCTTGCAGCACTCGCACATATGAGGCAGAGAGTGAGATTACACAGAGTTACAAGATTTAGTAAAACAGGACCGCCAGCAGTGATCAGGTGCAGGGCGCAGTCAGACAAGCATACTGACTGGTCCCATTTTACACCCAATGGGTTTTTCTGTCTCTTCCTCCTTTGTTCATGCCCAATTACCTCCCCCTGTACATTCCTTCATTAGTCTGCATAGTCCCACAGACCACCACCCTCCAATCTCCAATGTCCCAGACCCCCAACTTTGCAACCTTATTGGTCATAAATCCTCAGTTTGCCTGCAGTTTTTTGATAGCCCATTGTCGCAACCCAGGCTGGGCGGACCAGGGAGGGGTTGTGGTGAGTTCGGAATTCCCTCGGGCTAAATTAAGGTGAAGTGACACCAAATGATCAGTTGAACTTTTTATTTATGGTAGAAGCAGCCTGAACTTGGAAGGTGTAACAGGAGGTGGTGGGGTTTCTCTCAACAGGAATTGGCATGAAACTGCATCAGTAAACCATGCAACATGTAGTAACCATATATATAAATTCAGGGAATAAGGAGAGCCCTCCCGTTGGGTCAGGACATTCAGAGCGGACCCCCTTGCTTTCTAGACTCCTCCTCAGAGAAGATCCCGGGGGCGGCTGGATCCACTCCTAGTCCCAGACTTGGTCAACCATTTTGTGTCTAAAGGGGTGAGGCGTAGGGGTTATGAAAAAGAAGAGAGAAGGAGAGAGAGAGAGACAGAGAGAGAAAGAGGAAAATATTTCACCGGTCCTGGGTCCAGCGTTGGTTCAGTCAGCCGAGGGGTCCCGTTTTCGTGGGCTTGCACACCTAGGGCTTCGGTTTGTGTCCTTTTGTCATCCTTGTCCCTCCTTCAGGTGAGCATTCAAACTCATTAGGCTAATTAGGTGTCATGGCCGGTTTGTGAGCCTTTGGGAAACGGGTCGGTGGGCTTGGGGGTCGTTTGGGGAGTAACTTCCCCCTCCCTGCAGACGTGACCACTCTT
>JANXJC010000005.1:31014214-31030261 GCA_027564655.1 Leptodon cayanensis
ACCTGGGGGTCGTTGTTACGCAGAACTTGCCCCGCCACAATGTTTGAGACATTAACTCTTCCAGTCTCTCACAGACAGCAATTAGTGTGACTGATGAGGTTTTGATCTTGTCCTTGTCTCAGTTATGTTTGTCTGTCAGGTCTATGTGTCTGTGTGTTTTGTTTGTTGCTTCCTCCCTTTAATTATTATCTGCTTTTGCATTGAAAAGGTCCTTGATCAGATAACCTTAGTGAAGCAGACACTCTCACCTTCTACATCTGCTTACAGATCCTGCATACCCTTACAGATCCTACTGGGGATGATTCTGTAGTACAAAACCTGAAATAACTTTGATTTAGACAGAACAGACTGAAGTACTTGATCTGGTATTGTTTGATTATAGGTATGATCTTTAATTAGTAATGCGGTAATAGTAAGAGGAAACATACTGCAACTATCCAAGGTAATGCAGAGATTTGCTTTGGGTTTTTTTCTTAATACAACTCAGCATAAGTCAGTGAACCAACCTATCTTTACAGCAATTTAGAAACAACTAGTACTACCACCAAGGGTTCTGTAACCTACAAAGGCACAAAATTCAAGACATGGGGATTGTAACACCCTCCTTTTCCCCTAAGGCAAACTCTGTCAAAGTTGTTGATCTAAGATATGGGGCAGTTAACAAGCTTGTATCTGAAGACTGCAGAGTAAAATGGGGTTCGGAAGGAATCAATATTTCTTCTAGATAACAGGAGCCAAGGCCAAGTCATACATTAAACCAAACAATTCAAGTATAAATATCAATGTGCTGCCTGACAGGATGCCAATATATGTGCTTTAAAAGCAAAGGTATGCAGCTTGGTCATATAATTAGGAATAAAAAACCAATAAACTAAAGGCACTTCTTAAAAGCACTGAAAATGTCTGAAAGCAGCAATTGACAAAAACACTTGGGAGAAACAGCAGTACAGGCAGAACTCACTCAACTTCAGATGAAGATCAAACTTTGCAGGATGCCTTCAGAATCTCACAGGATTGGATGCAAAAGCCTTATTATCTCCAAGACAGAAATAGATCAATACTAGCAACATTTGCAAGATTGAAACAGGTCACACTTAGGAAAGGAGATGGTATCATTTTAATGAGGAAAGAAAAGATCACAACCAGGATCCTTAAGATGGAGACAGTGAAAAGTCATTCTCAGCACAACGGATTTAATGGTTTCCTCCTAATGAATGCTGTCAGGGTAAGACAGAGGTTTGGTTTTCCCTGGAACTAAAAGAATATGGGTTTTTTAGACACTCAGGTTTTCTCTGAGAAGAGGGGAATGAGAAAGATCCAGTGAATTCTAGCAGGCTTTTTTGCTACTATATCTATATTAAATGAAAACCATATAGATACAGCTACCAGGGCAGAAGCAGCACAAAACCCCACTACGACCGATTGTCCATCCACAGGAAGACATGACTTTGTAGGTCTGATTCACTTTTATCATGCATCTTTTCTTACTGAGGAATCGAGTGAAAGGTAAGCCCTAGTACAGAGGACGTCAAGGCAGACCAGCCTTCTGCCAGTGTGAGGCAAAGATAGACGACTCATCTGAGGCAAATATATCCACCACTGCTCATTCACAATGTATCCTGCAGTGGTGCTGGAATAGCTTCTAAGATATAAGGAAAATTCTACGAATCAATGAGTAAACCAAACTATTTTCAAAGCAAAAGAGTTTTTGTAAAGCTCAAAGGCATTTTTAAAGAAGGAAAGCCTGTTTCATTCCATTGGCTTGGGTTAATGTTTAGTTAGTGTGACGATGTAAATGCAACTGTTTCTGGTTTACCTTAGCTGTGAGAGAGTCAGGCCCAGTATTGGTAATGAGAGGGATCAGATTAATATGGTAATGTTAACAGATTTAGTTGCACAGGGATTTGTGCAATTAGTGCTCAAATCCACTACAGCAATCACATGACAGGTTTTGATAAAGACTTAGTTCTCAATAAATTTCACTGGACTGCTAGATAACAGGTAGGCTCATTCATCATAAAGTTGAAGTCTAAGCAGGGGCAAAAGGGTTAAACTGACCTTTCAGACAGATGTATTTTAGAATTCTCTTGTTTACCTCTAAGACAAATATAGTTAAAAAATGCTAAGTGAGTATTATAGACACATGCTGAATATCTGAGGATCAATAACAGCTCCAAGAACTCCTAGCACCTCCCCACCTCCTCCTTGGAGTTTGCAAAGTATGGTGACAAATTCATGATAATCTCTTCTGACTGGAACTGAAGAAGCTGAAAGCACATTTGTCTCTTAAAAAATTTTGGCTACTGCAGGATGAGAATAAGCTGTGTTGCTGGTAAAACCAATGAGTTCTGGCACATCTAAGCCAGTTGGACACTCCTCTGCCTCTGCAGGGGAGTCATGAACTTGTGCTTCACTGTCCTTCACATGATGTCTCCAGTGCTGCTGCATTCTGGATCTGGCCCCTTTTTCTGTCTTCCAAGTATGTCAAGAGGAAGAATTAATATTCCTGCTTGTAATTGTTTCCTTCTTAGGGATAGTCTAGTGATTAAAAGCAGGACGTAGCACCATAATATTTTAGTACTTTTCCTCACTGTGCAAAAATTGCTGGGCATCTTTGGACTTATCTCCTCAACTCTAAGATAGAAAAAAAGACATTTAACTGTCTTCAGGAAAGATTTGTCAATTGTTAATTGCTCTACGGCAGGAGAGACTGCAATAGTTATAGCTGAAACAGCATAACTCTTTGTGCTTTTAATTAATTTAGAGTTATATCACATCCCGAGTTTCATGATTAAAGATCTTGTCTCTGACAAGAATGATCTATTTGCTTTTGAAGATTAATTTAATATAAACATAAAAATGGACCATTCTGAAAAAATAATCTGTTTGATTTTAAGCACATTGTGTATGCAAGAAATGTCTTGCAGAAAGGTAATGAAAAACATTTTTCCATATTTTAGGTAGAAGTAGAGAGAAAAAGAAGTAATTGATATGTAGAAAAAGAAATATTCAAAACAGCCAGCAAAACAAACAAGCTTTCTCGCTTTTCTTTTTTTTGCATAGAAAGATAATATATCTAAAAAATGTACAGAATGCTCTGTTGAATTATCTAGAATACCTGTGCTTGTTCAAGTTGGTAAATTTGTGGTGAAGATTTCTCTCCACTGGAGATTTGTACAAATCCTTGGAGTCAAGGTACTACACTGCAAAAGAAAGGGACTTGCATGTTCATGACTTATCTCAAGTAAATTCCCATGAAGGAAATTGGCCCAAAATACCTTTTTTTAAAACCCCCCCCCCCCCCCCCCCGGGTATAGCAATTGCATAATGAACAGTATGGTTACATGAGACTAAAAATATATGAGGCAATCACAGGGAAGGCTATAGTATACAGTGTGTGGTCTCTCTCAGCTTTGTAGTGCAAAATATAACATGAATTCTCTACTCTACAAAGGCTTTGGGAGAGTTACCATCACACTTTGTTAGGAACTTCAAAGAATGGATCCCTCCTGAGGATCCTTCCTCTTAAGGAGCTGCAGAAGCCAGAAAAGTTTCAAATCCTGGGGAGTACAGCTCCATCTTTTTATGTTTGGTCTTTTTTTTTTTTTCTGTCTTTTAAAAAATCACAAAATTCTATGCAACATTTATGGTAAGATAGATGTTAACTTCAGGTTAAGCTCTCAAACTTCGGATAGTGCCAGAGATAATAGTTTCTTACGTATTCTTACCTACACTGTTAGGAAGAAAAATGGTCTTATGTTTAGGAAACATTTTTATGCCTGTGGGGCAGAGCTTAATTTCAGACTCCCTTTATGGCCAAGAGTAAATCACCTGTGGGTTTGTGTCATGTCACTTAACTTTAGCTCATCTAAAAGTTAGACATCCTATCCAAACTAGAGGGAGCATCTTGGCTCTGCCCACTGTTCAAGAGATGGATAGCTAAATGTAGAGCATGATTCATACCTCTTTTAAACAGTCACTTTTCACTGACTTGATGAATGTGAAAGTCAGTTCTAAAACTACAAATTAAATTTAAAATAGGTATAGTTCAGCAAGCTTGTTTGAGGCTGTAATCTCCCCCTCTCACATTTACTTTACAAAATCAAGTATGAAGCATTGCCTATCCCTTGGGGAAAGGATATTGGGCCCAAGAATACCTTAAGGATTAAAAGATTTCAGGTACTTGTTTCTAAGATATATGTGTGATTTTAGTTATGTCCTTCTCAGATGCAATTATTTCTCAGATAACATACATTAACAGGTTTTCTATGTGTGGATATGTACGGATGTTTCTGAACATTGTGATTTCTTTAGATGTAAAGTATTACAGGAGTTCAAAACTAATTCATATCCTGCAAATGCATTAGTTCTTTTATAACTCCATTGAACCATCTCAGTTCCTCAGGTTCCTTCATGCTTTATGCCACAGATCTGTAATGCCATGGATCCTGCATTGCACCTACTTCTGGAGGGCAAATTTTCTTTCTCTGATCCTCCTTCTTTTCTCCAGGATTAAGTATACTTAATCACTGAGGCGCATCTGGGAAGAATCCATGGGAAATGGAAGGATAGACACTCCACTGCTGCTAATAAACCCCAGAGGTTCTAAAAGTTTCAAAGTGTTGTGGAAGCCTGAGACTGAAGTAGAATAGTGATGTGGTAGTTCCAGTAGCTGTGCTCCTACAGCTTGAAATTTGCCCATCATATTCCATTTTTTTATGAAGATTCGGGAGAGTTTAAGAATGCTGAGTTCTAAAGATGCAGAATATGACTGCTTCAAGTGGCCTGGGGGTGTGTTTGTGGATTTTATTTGAAAGGTATCTTTATATCCAACCATGTTCATTCAAGGATAACCAAATTTCCAATTTGAAGCTTTTAGTTCTTTGATAGTTAAAAAGCCTTAGAGAAAAAAAAAAATCCTATAGAAAGGAAAACAATACTGGTAACAATTCCACACTGAGTGAACTCAGTTTATTCTCATTCTTACATTGAATTACAGCTTTTGGACTTTATGAGTTTCTAACATTCAGTTTATTTCTAACCATTGCATTCAGTGTTGAAAAAGTTTGGACACTTTTGATGGGAACATTTGCAAGGTATTACCTGAACATTCCTTTCAGAAATACAGGAGGCAACAAGCTGCATGATTAATATTATAGGAAAGCTGTCAGTCGTAAGGTGCAAAATCTAGTCAGTACCTAAGCTCACTCCTACTTTATTTTTCTCAGCATGAAGCATTTGGCTGCACGGCTTGAATGTTCTTTGTTACACTATGTCAACAATTCAAAGAAAGCATGGAATATTTTTCTTTCCTATTTTCCCTTTGTTTTTAGAGTACCCCAAGAAAATACTATTGATGTTTTTTCTGTCAATTTCTGCATGGCTATGAAGTTTAATAGCTGATGTATTAAAGAGATTTTTCTGATCAGGCATAAGAAACACAGCCAGAGAGAGACTGAGTGCAGGACTGTGAAGGTCCATGCTGTACAAACATACTATTAATTTCTTGTCTGTATCACCCACAATATGCCTTGCGATAGTGCTGCAGCTGTAATGAGAAAAATAGATGTTCTCAAATTTTGTTCCTTTTAGCTTCTGCCCTTTGAAAGGTCACAATATGTAGAGAGTAAAAGACTTGCTCAGCACAAAATATAGTTTATTCTGGAGCAGCTTTAAATTTCTGGACATTCAATCACTTTCTAGCCTGTTTCTAGCACAAAAGCTGCAAAAATTCTTTACTTTGTTCTTTTGTCTTCTTCCTACGGAGTAGAATGTGCCTTTGAGTTGTAAGCCTATCCATCCAGATTCTCAAAGCTGTGAAGATTTGCAGCTTCTTCAGTTACCTCCATAGAGCAGAGTTACTAATCAGCATCTCAATATGCCCCATCAACATGGGTCCCCTTCACTCAGGACACTTCACAGGAATAAGCTTTCAATGAACAATCACGTGAAAGTCCTAAATTCCCTACACTGCGCACTTTCTGTTAGCTGAGAGTCAGTCTCTCAGAAGATAAAAATTATTGATGACACCATTCTGCATTAACCGAGCCCATATGCTTAGATACCATTTTCCATTAGTTATGAACATTGGGCTTTTAAGTCTATTCAGCAAAATGGCAATGACACAGAGATGGTGCTCCAGCTACTGTAATTCATAAAGCTACATTCATTTCAATGGCCACTTTGCACCGGCTAAGTGGTCCTTTGGGGTTTAGCATATAGCAATGACAAGAAGAATAATCTAAAGAATAGTACTGAACGTGAGATTAGACGTGTTTGAAGCCATCTGCTTTCAGCAGTGCTAAGGCACCCCTGGAATACTGTATAGAGTGACAGCCTGTCACAGTGAAAAGGTAACAATAAAATAGACAAGCAGAAAGAGAAGGAACAAACACAGTTAGACATGAAAGCTGTGAAAGGATTAGAGTTATCTAACAAGTTCATATACAAAGAGGAAATATTCAGAACCTGAAATTTATCCTTTTGGGAAAACAGTTTTAAAGCAATGGAGGTATATTTAAGAACAACCAAACATGTGGGCAAGAAGTGTAGGGCTGAACTAGAGAAAGGCTAAACTAAATTGGAGAGGAGGCTGCTGATAAGATGACAAGAAAGTTGCCATTGAGGTTGCATCAGTAGAAGGGTTCATGAAAAATTCAGGCAAGTATTTTGAATCTGGAATATCTTGCTATGCAACTATAGATTTTATTACAAGAGCAAATGAAGACTATAAAGTAACTTTTTATATTCTTTCAAAGTCTCCATGTCTTGAAGTATGGAGTACTATTAAAATTTTGAGTTTTACTGGTCAGATCCTGGACTTCAAAAATGCAAATAAAAACCTATCATCTAATGCAATACTCCTTACATTTTACCCCTAGCAAAGCCTTCTTTACTTCTGCATTGTGTCTTTTGGGAAAACTCTTTTTTTTCTTCCCCATACTAGATGAAGCTGGAAATTTCAGTTGATTAAAATAGGAAAATTTCTTGAAAAACTGTTGGTGGTGTTGATAACTTCTTTCAGCAGGCTTCTGAAGTCAAAGATGAGAGTTCTGGTCAAGAAAAAAAATCTACTGAAAACAGCCATTTGATGAGTGCTTTACAGAAAATGCGGGTTTACATCTCTGTTCAGTATCAGAGAAAGCTGCAAGTCAGCAAGACAAGTGATTCCCCAGCTATTAAGTTATTAGCTACTCTGAGAAAGACTTGATCCCCCTTTCCATGAAAAATTTAAAAAGGTCCGGAAGCTTTTTGCTCCAGTGTATAACAGAAACAAATGCTGAAACCTCGTTGTTTTCCATGAACTGCACCTGTTTTGCTTGGCCCTGCTACAAACATACAGTCAGTAAAATGTGAAAAAGAAAAACAGCTAAGACACCACGACCAGTGGCAGATATGGAGAGAAAAACAGACAGAGGAATTGTTTCAGGCCTGGCTTACAGATGGATTCCACAATATCCTTGTTTAGGCATAGGTTTTTTAACTGAATTTAGCATTTTTGAACAGCTGCACATCAATAGCCCAGGACAACAAAATTCATTTCTTGGACCCAATGCAAAACCAATGCAAAACTTCCATGTGTTCTGATGAGCTCTTTTGTCCTTGAACTAGACGATGTTTTGCCCCAAATGGTATGGGAGTGTCAGGCTTCAATTACTGAGACTTAATTCAAAGACTTCAATTTTTCTGAGGAGATAATCTAAGTCCACTGAGAGGCTTGGATTTGTTCTTTGGTGTGTGTGTGGCTTTTTTCATCTTTGGTTGTATATCTTAGTAATAATAGCATTAATAATACTTACAAAGTGACTGTGTTCAAGCTCACACACGATTTGCTTCAGGACTTGCTTATTAGCAAGATGCTTAGATTGAACCAAGGAAACCCAGATGTTTCCTTATCTGAAAGAGTCTATGTATATGGGTCATTCACCCATACATACAGGTAGAGAATGTCAGTATATGCATGTTCACAAGGAAACCAGTGCTACAAAGCCTGAGCTTGCTGTTCCTCAGAGGCTTTTGTTCTGAATGTTTTTCAGATCCTATTATTCAGTGGGAGAAAGCAGGTTCCTCTCATCTCTGTTTGCTAGAGGTATGGATGCATACACCAAAAGTATAGAAAAGGCAGTCTCCCTGCCTCACTCCCCATCGTGCTGTTGTCACAGGTAGTAACAGACTTGACTAATATCCCACAGAACTGCCTCTGCGGATGCACAAGCCGCTGCTGCCTCAGCAGCCTCAAATTCTGAATAAGCAAACAATTTGCTAAAGTAGTTTTATGCTCATAAATGGAAAATTGCAGTACTATTTCCTAGGAGACAGTATTAAGATTTTCAGTGTAATAGCAGGTGGAATTTGAATAGTTATACAAGTCTAATTTTTTCTTCTATCTTTATATTTATGTAATATTGTGTGTTTAGCTTAATGGTGCAAAATATTTTTATTCAGGATTTCAGTAGGGTAATGTGGGTGGCTCTGATCCTTCTACATGCTGAACATGTGCTATTTGGATCTGACTTTACACTGTGTTTCACCTGAGCTGCTGTGCAAAAGGAGTTTTAAATAAAGTCAGGGTAAAGCCATAATATTTTACCTTTAAGCATGTTATTTGGTGCTTAATTTTCTGACTTTAGATCCTACAGAGTAATCAAGATAATATAAGATGATCTTTAGTCTCACAGTGTGCTGATTCGTAAACAACATTAGGCCAGAGCTATGCTAATTCTCTCTTAAAACAATATCATAGAGGCTATGATATATAGGCTTTTTTTATATAGATACACCCAGACATGCCCAGACATTGGCACTAATCAAGCAAGCCCTGGGAGAGAATACCACTACCAACTCCGAGGATTGTTTTCTTATTTATTGGGTGTTCGATTTGTATTGTTTCCATGCAAGTGTAGACTGTTTCATAGGAAAGAAAACTGTGAGAATGCATAGTACAATTTAATGCCTATCCCTGTCTGCTCTGTGTAAATTAAAGAGCAGCATGAAAGCTGCATTTTTTTTAAATGTCAATGTACATTGTTAAAATGCTAATATGATGGAGCAGAAAGCGACAGAGGTAGGGAAGGTGGAAGAGTCAGGGTTGCAAATACTTACTTCAAAACACAGATGGGAGTTCAAATGTGTGGTGTTCTAAGATGTCCTTTTAAAGCACATCATTTTTCTCTTACAGAAAAACAAGTAGATAGAGGCTTAACGTCTCCTATTCTTTTATAAATGCAAACTGACACTAAGAAAAAATCTGTCCATCACTGGCAGAAAGAGTCTTACCATACTTACTGACTTCTATATTGGCTTTTCTAAGCCAAATAAGAGCATTCAACCATGAAATGTCCTCTGAGAGTAAGGATATTGGTAGCAGTGATGGTGGAACGGGATTTGTTTGTCTCCCGAGTTGTGTGGATCCAGACAGTGGTAATTGAGTGAGCAGCAGAGCACTCCCTGCACGTGTTCCTGTTCTCCAACTCAACTTGTCATCTTTTTCCCATCCATGGCAGGTTGAGATAGTGCAAGCTTGTGTAGTAAAGTGCTACAGCTGTATTTTCACAACACTTTTCGCATACGTCCTTTGGTTTTCTGTCCCATATCACCTGTCACTCACCACAACCCTTTCTGCATTGTATCCTTATACTTACTTCCTTCTTACTCCTAGCTTGACTGTTTCCCCTTCCATGTTGGACTGTTTCCAGGTTTGCTTTCTTCCTTGCCCAGGTCTATCCCCTTTCTCCCCACCCCATGCACACACATTTCCACTTCCATAAACAAATCTGACATCCTTTTCGTACTCCTGGTGACATCTGTCACAGCTGTGATGCTCCCTTCTTTCCCTGTTCTGTGTAACATCCACACGCATCTTACCACCTCCTCTCTCCTACCACCACTTACAACCTCATCCCCATGTCTCTTGTCCTTCCTCTCCTTTCTTGATGTCTCTAAAAATGGCCATCACATGCCCAACACCACCATATTCTGCCTTGCTCCCTCCCATCTTGTGGCCTCCAAATATTTTGGTACTTTTGCTTGCCTCTTGAGCCACCGTTGTTTACTGAGACTGCTCTTTTACTCATGCTCTAATCATAATTTTGGCTGTAGTTTTTAAAATATTTGTTTCCTGTTTCTGCTGGTTTTTACACTTTTAATTTCTGCCCACACATTCCTTCTCTGCCGAATAGCACTGTGCACAGTTGTTTCCTCTCCCATTTTCTATTACAATCCTCTATCCCCCATACAGCTCCTCCCTCTTCCTCTACTGTCTTTCGCATTCATCTCCAATGAACTTGACTGCCCTGCATGCTTAGCCAGAAACCACATCCTTTCTTTCCCCTCGTCTGTAGCCCTGATTCAATTTTCTTATTCATCCAGACTGTTTTTTTCACTAGCTTAGCACATTTTCATCTTCAAGGCTTTTGCTAGGAAGTTCAGCATCTTCTATTTGCAGTCAGAGCACCAACCAAGGAAGACAGAACTGATACTATTTAGGCAGGATCAACTGCTCGATTCAGGAAAAAAAAAAAAAAGAGTAGCTCAAAAGTTATTTTCATGACATTGAATGCTTAATTCTGTAGAGCTTTGGCTCTCAGCAAAAGAACATGATAAAGCATCTGGCTCTCCCTTATATATTTCAGATATAAAGAATCGGAAAGCTGGCTGTGTATTGTGTAATACCTCTTGTTCAAAGAGATAAAAAAGTATTTGGACATAGTTATATTAATCCTTTGTGCCATTTAGGTCTCTTTATTATGTTATATTTTTGTATGATCATGGATGTTTTCACCTCAAATCTCATGAATTTATGGCACTTGATGTTAAGTCTCAATGTTATTAATTTAGTCAGGGTTTTATTTGCAAAAGTGATCTTAAAACTTCCATCTGTTCCTCTGACTGGCGGCTACTGATATTAGCTCTACTGAAGGAAACAACATGCCAAGAAAGCCCATCGATCCAGTTATCAGTATCTAACACTTTTCTTTATCAGAAAAAACAAGTCCCTGTATCACTGATTAAAAGCTTCCTTGCTCTCGGTACATAGACAACTTTCTTTGAGAGGACCCTGAATGAGCCAAAGCTTTGAGGTGGATATACCTGCAGCTTTTCATTTAAGTGAACACACTAAAACTAACAAAATCGTGTTCTCAATATCTAAACTTATGTTTCACGAGAACACAAACACAAAAGAATAAAGTAAGTTTTTAGACAGAAGAATCAATTGTGCTGAGAAGACAGATTAAAATAAAAGAAAACAAATCTCTCTTGCTAATGACTCTACCTGTGCTGGGCACACTTTTTCCTCTGGCGCTGCTTCCCAGTGCCCGTTCAGCTTGTACCAAAGTGATCACACCCGAGGGAGGTGCAATTTTTCCTTCCTCCCGAAGACTCCAGATTGCAGCAGGCACAACAAAAAAATAGGCAGCCTTCCTGTCTGGTGCTCAGCCACAACCTATTTAACACTGCATGATATACAATAACATAGTCAGTACCTGGGAAACAAACATATTCAACAGTTCTTCCAGCCACTATGGAAAGCAGGGCTGGTTCAGTGCATCTATAGGTCCGTGAATTACTGGGGCTTGTTATCTGCAGATAGTTCTATAATGTATATTTATGCAACAGCTGTGAGGTGTTCTTGCAGCTATGCTCTTCCTTCCAAAAGAGATTCAAAGGGAGTCTGTGGTTGTCACAGATCTGTCTGTGCAGGGCTGAGATCCATTTCTCCTGCTGGTTTATTCCACCACCAACCAAAACTCCAGATGGAAGGGGAGGCTTCACACCTCAAAAGCACAGTTTTGTTTTCTTGATCAAGTATGCCAGGTATCATCTTCATTTGAAATTGAAGGACATATTTCAAAAACGAAGTAACTGTGAAAGTATTTTTCCTCTACTTTCTACTCGTAACCCCCAAAAAGCAAGGACAGGGAAGGGCATGCCTCTGGAAGGGTGTTCTGGAAGAAAAATACCCCTCCCTAGCACGCATTAGCTTGTTTATGAGTCTGTCATTATGAGTCATTAGCTGTCTGCCACATGCTCTATCTGCCATTCTGTTGTGTGTGAAGTTTGCTTCTGAGGGATAAACAAAAACAGAGCTGAAAATCAAGCAGAGAATAATTTTCTCATGGACAGAGTGTTCACGGACACTGTGGGGAGAGTCAAGAGAACCTTGGAAATTATTTTACTGAAATATGGAGGCAGATGAATTAAAAAAACAGAGTAGTTGGTAATCAAAATCCCAGCTATAGTAGCACATATGTTAAGAAAAGTCTCTGGTCATTGGATTTAATAATTTAGTAATGTTATTACGGTGACTATTTCTTTTCATTCTTTGTGTTTCACAAAAAAATTCTGACCAAAAAAAACCTCCAACCCAAAATCCCCCCCAAACCTCATGCAGCTTCCCTTAGGTAATAAGAGAATGAGAGTGGCCAGTGTCAGGACTAGGGGAACAAAAATACAAGAAAGAATAAAAGTTTATTTCCAATTTATATTTGAAAAGGAAAAGGAAAATTAAGGTAAAAGGAGTAGAAGGTTTTTCCAGTCCACCAGAGATGCAGAGAAGGTGGCCCACCTATCAGCAATGAAGTGTTCAGTTGCAAAAAGAAAATGAGTAACAGATGAGGATTCTGGAGGCATAGACTGTTGCTTGTATAGCATTCATACACAGGTATTACTGTATTACCAGTTTATCCACAGAAACTGTACAGGATTAAATGAAATTGCAGAAACAGTTTGCTTTTCTCTAATGAAAGAGGTGTTTGTGAAAAACGATGTCTCATAACCTCTGTTAGTGTAGTATAAGGTGCTAACAAACAAATTCAAATAAAACCTCTGAAATAAAACAAAATCAAGTACTGCAAAACAAACTTAACCAAAGGCATATATCCAAGAATCACACTGTGTACAGACTCCATGAGAAATGGTACAGTGACATTAATATAACAATCTTGTCTAAGATGAGAAAAATTAATCAATTATTAAAACAAATATTCCTTTCATATTTGCTATTTACTGTTAACACTCACGCTTAATTTTATTATATCCTGAGCCATCCTTTTTTTCTGCAACTACTTCAAGTGCAGGCATAACCACACTGTTACTACAATGTCTCCCTTTCCACATTTCCACGGTTTCTTCTCCAGATTCCCACATCTGTCATGATGCGCTGTGGAACACAAGAGACCTTCCAGTGTCCTGCTGGGAACTCATCACTTCTCAGTGTTGTGATGATGCAGCTGGGGTCAGGAGCCCCACACTATGGTGGAAAAGAACCCCTAGGAAATCTGTGACTGAACAGGCAAGAAATTATAACTTTTCCATGTAAGTCTGCTTTACCTAGCTTAAAAAAAAAAAAAAATACTGGTTTGCTTATAACTTTGCCAAACACATGCAATTTTGTCTTCAGTTTTCCTCTGAAAATTATCTCCATCTGAAGCTTTGAGCTGAAACAACTATTCCAAAGGATGGGGCTTAGCAAAGTATGTTGATTCATTCTTACTGCAATATGGTGGTGATTTTTTATGTGGTCTTCCAGTGTTGTTATTATTTGGAGCAAGGTGGCACTGATTTACTTTGCTCAAATAACAAAAAATAAACTCCGGTATTAAGTGGAAATCAGAACAGAGGGGACAAGACCATACCTGAAGGGCAGAGAGACAATGTCAAAATGGCAGTTGGAAAAGACACATGAGAAGACAGAAGTATGCTGTAAAAGTACTTGGAGATGGAGCAAATGGCTATGTAGAAAAGAGACTGGGTAAGGAAGTGGAAACTGGGGCTTTGTGACTCCAAGGACCTTATACACAATAAGGTAAATGGGGAATTTGAGCATCAGTTGGAACAGTGACTGACAATAATCAGGTGGGAGTGATGAGAATGGAACAAGATTTGAGAAAGGAACAGAATGCAGTAAAGAAGGGAAAATATGGACATGCAAAGACAAGTCTGAAGACAAATCAAATTGTAGGGGTAGAATGAGCCTGACGGCAAATAAACTAGAATAAACAGCCAGGAGAAAAGGAAATGGAAAATGAAGGCACAAATAGAACCAAAATTAAAAGGACTGGGGAGAAAAATGGAAATAAACGTGAGAGACGGGTCTGGAACAACTGGAAAAGAAGCTAGGGAAACACCCAAGGAGTCATGATGTAGGAGAGACCTGATGGTATCTAGACAAGTAAAAGGCATGCACAACAAAAGGATCTAGCTTGAAGAGAATAAGCAGAAGGCTCTTTGTGCACAAAATCACATTCACTCAAGAGTCTGGAACAAAACCAATTATTTCTGCCTTTCTTTACTTCCACCACTAGTAAAAACCACCTGTAGAGTGCAAGGAAAGCTTGACTGGTGTAGTAGGTGATATCCTCCTGCTGCTGTTAGTACTCATTTAATTGAAGTGGCAGGGATCTGGCAGGGGATCTCCTGCTAACCCTATGTGGATATTTTGCTGCCACTCAAATATTACAGGGTGTTGTTTCACGGTGTATTTTTTTCATTTATTAACTGCATCCAGCCAAACTAAATTAAAAGTATTATTGAGGTTAGAGCATGTACAAAATACCAGAATTAATGTTATACATGCAATCTCAATCTCCCTCTTTTTCGTCTCTTCCTTCTCGTACTCTGTAGGAACTAAGTATGGAGTTCATTACTTAGTTGTTCCACTATGTCCAACAATCTCCTAATTTATCCTGTGGCTGAATCAGGACTGCAAAGGGAGGGAATCTGTCAGACTCATGCTTCATTTGGAGCAGAAGCAGAGGCATATGAGTAAATGGAAGAGATAGCAAATTACAGGAGCAACAGGGATGTTTTCTTGGTTAATGCACTCATATGCCATCCTGAGAAAACAGACTGCATTCATCTTGGCAAAGACTCTATTTAACTTAAATATTTTCTTTTTTTTTCTTCCTTCTTCCCACACTCCCTTCACCCTCAGGTGACTGCTGGCTATGTATCATACAATGTTCTCTTTTGCCATAATGCAACTGGTCAAGATAATACATGGTAGTATTAGATGTCCTGTTCACATGTCAACACATACATGATAAATATGGGTATCTTAATCTGAAACTGAATCTCACTCTTCATGTCTTAGCTGCACTTAACTGTTCTTTATTTCCTCTTGCATAATGCATTTAAAATAAGTAAAATTCTTTTTCTCTGTAACTGCGAAAGTCTTGTTGAGTTCTTTGAACTTCTTGTTTCAGAGCTCATATCTGCAGTCAATAGGAGACACTTTAGCACAGGGACGTTGTCTTCCCTGACTGCCTGGGAATGGCGCCCACCAAGTATATCCACAACTTGAAGTAAAGGTGTCAAGCATCTTCTAGCCAAGTAAGGAAGTCAAAGATGGTTAAGAAAGCAGAAACAGTAGGATCTTGTATGACAAATCACAAGCAAGATAGCAACAATTTTCAAGAGCACACACCCCAGAAATATTTCCCCAGACATTTGTAAACTATCCTTACATAGAGTAAAAAGTCATGTACAATTTTGTTTGGAAACTTAAGAAGTCAAATAGCTTTCCTTTTACATCCAGTTGTGCCTAATTCTAGGCTCAATGAACCAAGAGAATATATGAAAAAATCACTAGCTTCTGAAAATACCTTAAAATAACATGGTAAATAAGGAAATGTAGATTCTTAAGAAATAAAAATGTCAGTTATTTATTTCAAGTCAATGTATTCCTATGAACAGTGTGTCCAAAACTAATCATAAGGTAAAAGATAACTTTTGGGACACAAGGTAAAATGCAGGAGATAAACTAATTTGAAGTACTGTTGAAAGTATATGCTAAGGTAACAAGATGCACAAAAACAGCAGTGCAAAGCAGAGGCTGAAAAAGCCATGCTAATCAATATAGTGTGTGGAAGGATCAAGGAGGATAAAGCCAGAACAAAACCTGTTCTGGAAAAGGTGTTATTCAAATACATATAGGTGCAAAAATAGAACGGACTACAGAGAATTATTGGCACCCCCTGTGGTGGGTTGACCCTGGCTGGGCGCCAGGTGCCCACCAAAGCCGCTCTATCACTCCCCCTCCTCAGCTGG
>JANXJC010000005.1:31036355-31050535 GCA_027564655.1 Leptodon cayanensis
CAGTAGGCAGACATCCAGATGGGAAATGCACTATTAGAGGAAGGAAGGATTGCTCTTGCTGTGGTTTTTTTTTTTTCTTTTCCCAATTCTTTCCCCCATCCTACTGGGTCAGGGGGAAGTGAGTGAGTGGCTGCGTGGTGCTTAGTTAGCGGCTGGGGTTAAACCACCGCACTTGGATTTTACAAAAAAGCATCATAAACTACTCTTATGCAAAGTGTGAGATTTTGACCATTGCATATTTTCTTATTCCTTTCTGTTATAAATAAAAAATTCTTTACATCAGGAAAAAAAAAAGTGGACTGTTTTGTTTATCTGTGAAACTTCTTAAATATCATTACCACTGTTTCTGGAACAGAGCTAAACCCAATGAATTATAATGGAGTATTCAGTTCAGTTTGCAGTTTAGCTCATGGAGCAAACAGGTACCCCGAAGTAGGCTCTGAACTCGGGGAAAGATCTGTAGGATGAGGTTTGGCAGATGACCTGAAATCAGCGGAATATAACTGAAAGAATCCTATTGAATTTATTTGGACCTTGGGCTAACAACTCTATTCTGCAGCAAAAATAGATACTAAAATAATACTGACTTGTTAAAATAATTTTAATAAGATTTCCTTTATCATTTAACACTTCACAAGTTAAATAGAATATTTTAATTACAAAATTCCTAAAGCAATTAATTTCCATTCTCTTTACTGAAAAACCAAAATGCAAAATGATCAGCGAAACACTGGAAGATATAATTATATAAGCTTTTGGGTGATATTCTTAACTAGTGTAAATAGGAGTAGCAAAGGGAGTGTTAAAACTCCACTGGATAATCTTGCTAACCCCAGTTAAGAATAAGGTTAATTACCAGAACAGTTAAGGTTCTAGTGAGGAAATTAAATTATTCAAGTTGTTCATGATACATAAACAGAAATACATGCAATTTTTGTTAAAGAGCTATAGCTTTAGGAGCATGTCACATCATTATGTACTTCGCTGCCTATTCTCTCCCTTTTCAGAGTCAATTTACAAAACGTACAAGGGGCCAATCTTTCTCAGCACTAAGCCTAATTCGCACTGACCCTTCAGTTCCTCTAGAGCTATCCTGGCTGGCCAACAATTAAAAAGAGCTTTGATGGCTTTGAGTATGCAGCCAGGGAAGAAAGTACACAGCTGTGATGTTGCTATGGCTGGCTTCCACCAGCACCTCCTTTCAAGCGAAATGAAATTTTCACTTTGTACTACCTTGAAATGAGGGTCAGTACATCTAACGGGAAGTAACAGAAAACTTATTTTTCTCCTCAGCACACATAGGACGGTAATTCTTCTTCATCCGATTTTCCTAACTAACTGGTAGGAAGACAAGGGAAAAGAAGGAAATCAGTGGACTACACTCAGACATTATGTTGAAGAGAAACTCTGTCCTAATTTTCCGCCTTCCCTTTCATTCTGTAAAAATACACATAAGTAAGACGATCTCACTTAGAAAAGGAGAAAGCCAGCCCACTCGTTACTTTCCACTCCAGTCTTCAAGCCAACAGATTGTGCATCCAATCCACGGAACAAACGAAGAGTGTGTGCCAGGAGTCTCGACGTGGCAGGGGCGTCGCAGCAAAGCCTCTGCGCTGGCGGGGAGGCCGCCCTGAATGAATACCGAGCAAAAGGAGACGTCCTGGGGGAGGCACGGTTCCACAGTAACCGCAACGTGTATTCCCCCAGATGTTAGTCCCGCGCTGCCCGGGTTATGGATGTCGTGCACCGTGCCCGCTCTGCTCTCCCCTGAGCAGAATGCACCATGTCCCTGGGAGGCACAGCTCAAAGGCAGTCTGGTTTGGGGGTAAGTTTTCTCGTCTTTAGCCTTTTTTTCAGAAGAAGAAGTACAGACAGCGGGAATGTTGTTTGCTGGACTCTGTTAGCAGATAGCTCTCTTGCTTTCACAGAAACACTCACTCCACAAGCAGTCGACTCTTGCAAGCAGGTTACTTAAAAAGATCGTGAGATAATTAAGAATTGCACTGGTGAACTACATAAAAAAATAGTTTATGTAAAATGACTTTTTATCTCCTGCTCTACACTCTAGTCATTACGAATGTGCAATTTTAGCAGATTTTTCCTCACCAAGGACATCGACAGTACAAAACATAAATATTGTTGTAGTGTTTTCTGCAATGAAACATGTGTCCCAGCTCTAAGTGCCACAAAAACACGAGAGATGCTCATGGGCAAGGATTACTGTTCCTTTAATATGTGCAACATAAGCTAAATAATTTATCAAAAGGAAAATGGATATGGTTATGTATTCCTGAAATGCATTTTATCTTCATCTGAATAGTAAACAGAATTGAAGACAAGGCTAACAGCACACATAGCAGCATATATGATGAATACATTGGTTAAGACAGAGGATGAAGCTATAGAGTACATTCATGTATACAAAGTTCCAAGCTGACTGATGTGACTGTCAATAACTGTATTTTCTAAAATAAAAAGATTGCAATGTGGCAGTCAGCATTTATTCTGGCTTAAAATCTTGCTAAAGAGAGCCTTAGTCAGAGAAAATTTGAAATTACTACGACATAGTAGAAAAGGCATTTTGAGGTATAAATGTTAAAAAAAATAGATCATCATATTTACAATACATCTGTGCACCATGCACATACATTTCTCATTGAGAATAAGCAATTTTAGAGTATATAAAAGTGAAGGAAATTCTTATCCTTGACAAGATTTCTTCAACAACCCAAAAAGAGTAGGAAGACTTCAATATGTATTTTAGCCTTTTCTCGTTCAATTACTTATTGTTGTTTGTTCTTTACATTAAATTACCACTGAGCTTTCTATCAGACACCCAGTCCCAAGCTAACGTTTTTTCATAAACAATTCGGTCAACAATCTAGTTAATATGCTATGCTACATAAAAGAAAAATCTAACACAAGCAGCTATAAATCTAAACAAAAGCAAAGCAGGTCTTCTAGTAAAAACTCTGAAGAATGAATGTAAATTATTCAAAGAACACCTTTTTCAGAAAATTTTGAAGCGTAAGTGACAATTATTATTTTCTTAATATAACAGCATGCTAAGGGCACTGTTAAATTTGTTGGATCATATTATCGTGGTTTTTTCAGGACATGAGTAAGAATTATATATACAATAAGTAGACATTTGACCACTAAACCCACAGCCATGATTATCTTCCCAGATACAACCAGGACTGTCCCTAATGTTGCTGTCATTGCAGTGTTTCAAAGGTAAAGATAAAGGTACGTCTGTATATAAAGTATATATGTATATACACACTTTTATATACAGCTACAAATACATACATGTATATACACATTTACAT
This sequence comes from Leptodon cayanensis, assembly GCA_027564655.1. Lineage (NCBI taxonomy): Eukaryota > Metazoa > Chordata > Aves > Accipitriformes > Accipitridae > Leptodon > Leptodon cayanensis. The sequence goes on from JANXJC010000005.1 coordinate 31,039,688, forward strand.
GTACATACTTATATACACACATGTGTATATATGAAAGGTGAGTTTTAAGTGTCTGTTTCACTTATGTATGACTGCAGCATCATTAGGACTTTTAACTTGAAATCTGTCTCCAAAACTTCTGTAGATAAAGTTGCAGCTTTTTAATGAAATAGCTGACCCGAAGTTCAACCTAAGATACATCACAGGCTTTGTTGGAAGACCTCAGGCAGCCCTTTAATGTGAAATATAAGGAAGCCCCAGGGACAGTTTGCCTCCATGACCTACCCTCACCCCATTGACTATTGGCGTTGTGGCTCCTGTTGTTTGTGTATGTGCAAAGCCCAGTGTGATTCTTTGTTCGGTGTTGACCAACGGTGGAAGATGACAGCTTGCAGTGTCAGCACTGCTCTTGTAGGCAGCTGGTCTGCAATGACTGCGACTGAATTCAGAAGCGGATTTAGTATTTTGGAAGGAGCATAATCAATGTCAGAAGGTCAACAGCAGTCTTGAACAATTATTTACCACAGGTAAAAGTGAAAAGAAGAAGTGCTTGCTACAACAATGAAACACCAGCTATACAAAGACACTCTGCTTATGATGTACAGCTGAGATACACTTTGAAGCAATGAACAAAGATGATATTAGTTCCTCTTTACAGTGAAATGTTATAGGGTCTATCCTGGAAAAAGAAATAGCTTAAAATATTGTTAAAAAGAAACCAACTTTTGTCTTAAGCTATGCAAAATAACTAAACATTTTGTGGCAGGAGAGCATGTTACTGGGGTTTGAGGCAGCTTTTTTCTGATTTTTATTCCTCTGCTTTTCAGTACCTGATGCAGTGGGGGGGATTTTTTTTTTTCCTGATGGAGTTCAGCAGTTTCTTTGTGGTTTGTGAAGGTATTTACTTATTTAGGAGAAGTTTTCTTGTGGGGTGGGTTTTCTGCTTGTTTGTTTTTCCACAGCTTTTGTCCCCCCCACTTCCCAGCACTGCACCCTGAAGTTTCTGTGGAACTCGTTCACTTATTTGTCTGATTCTCTTTTTTGTTGTTGTTTTTGCTTTTATTAAAAAACGAGCTTTCAGTTACTTTTTACAGCTTCTAGGAGCTGCCACAACTAACAGTTTTTGTTAGCTCTTTTTTCATAGGCAGGTTCTTGTTTGAAAAAGCTCTGTACTCTTGGTCTTTCACTGACTGCTGGCTAGGGAGTACCAGTCTCCTGTCTGTCTGCAGTATCTGTCCGGACATCTCTTGAGCTGGTAAGTGGGAGCATGGACAACAAAAGCTATTTAATAGACAGAGGAGCAGTTTGCTCAGCTGAGGACATGAAAGGGACCCAGAAACTGTGCTCCAGGCGGTTAAGGGAATAATTCAGGGAAAACTGGGGGGTCTGCCTGCAATCTTCTGCATGTCAAATGATTGCTTTACAGCCTTGCTTAATTGCTGTGAAATAGCAGTATAACTAGAGAGTACAGCTTGCTTGTGAAAACCAAGGAAAAAAAGGAGTCAAATATTTAAGCCTTTTCCATATTGTCTTTCAACAGGTTGTCTCCTTTTCCTGGACTACTTTTTGCAACTAGCATACCTTTACAATATCTTTTTTTTACTCTTCTTCTCCTTCAATCGTCTTAGCTTCAGCTGAATGTTGTACTGATTTTGTCCCCAAATACCCAAGCAATACTCACTCTTACATTCTTCCCTCTTCTTTATCTGTTCCTGATTTTACCTTTTTTATTCTCCTTTTTTGTGATTCAGTTCATCAGGAAACTCTTTGTTTGGCCAAGCAGGTTATCTGCTGAAATTCCCAGTCTTTTTGTACAAAGAAATGGTTCATTCCTGATACCTCAATAGAACTTATTTAAAAACAAACTATGTAAACTTTCTGTAACATACGAAGGTATAAAATCCTAAAGGAAAAAAGAAACAGGGAGGATATTCAGCCTAGTTGGAAATCATTGTGCCAAGACATCACTGTCAAGAGTTGGTGGGAAATGGCAACTCAGCAACGCTGCAGATCTGTCCCGGGGAGCGGTGGAGGCTCCTCTGCCTGAAGGCTGCCTGGCCACCAAAGACCCTTCAGGTGCCTTAGCAGGAGTGATGAAGACACTAATGCTTAGGCTAATAGCTTCTTAAATTTTAGATCTACGTTGTCTGTGAAAGCCAGTAAATAATTGTTTTAGATTTTCTATGGCACTTTGTAGATGTTTCAAGTCCCTGGGGAATCTCAAATAGCACTAGATGCCCCTAGTTAGGAAACTGAATGAGCCTTTAAAGAATATTTTGGTGGGGATTACAGTGCTCATTTTAAGGATCAGGTCAAGCAATTCCGGCTCAAAAGCATTACTTTGCTCAGAGGTCTTTCACACATGGCTAGGCTGACTAAGTACATCCAAGAGGGTAAAATGGTAGTGCTGTAGTAGGTTAAGAACTTGAACTTCTATTTTTCTTGGTGCTGTAATCATTTGGTTATAAGGTCTCTCTATGGGCCGAAAGTAATTCAAGATTTTTGTAAATGAAAGTTCCAGTTAGTGAGACTGAGAGACACATTCACAGCAGCCACTTACTGAAGAAAACCACATCTTATAGTATGGCAGGGAAAACTGGCTTACCTCTCTTGTGCTTCCACTAGCCATTTTGCTTCAAAAAAAAGTGGATCTTCGGTCCAAAAGTGGATTTCTTCAGTGAAGTTTTGACAAAGTGAGCTTTTTTCCCCTTCAAAATACAAAAAGATTCTTAAGAACAGAACTTTCCATTGTAAGAATGTTATATAGAACCTAAAATATAAATAACTATCTAAATATGTTACCAACTCTATCAGGGATTTGTATACTAAACAATGTGCTAATGAGAAAAAGAGTAATAAAGACCCTAGATCCTTTCCCCTTTGCATATTTGTGCTGTCAATTCAGCGAAATTTAAACAAATTACAGTAAAAGTTTTCTTTTAAGTGGGGGATCACCTAAATCATACATGATAGACTACATGCATCCCTAGAGTAATTCCAGTGATTTTAAAAGGCTTATTTTAAGGTTTAATTTGCCCCAATATATGCAACAGCTCATAACCCTTTATGAAGATGACACTCACGAGTTTAAACAGTAGAGTGCCCTAAATTTCTTGGGAGGCTACAAATGGCCCCTCAGTGCTCATTAGCAGACTATGGTTCCCTCTAACGTGGGTTTCTGAAGGAAAAGCATTATAGTTTAATTTGCACATCAGCTGCTGAGCTATTCAGGATAAACTAATATTCAGCATTAATTTATGTATTCAGTAGGATGCGAGGAAGAAATGTTACAAGCAAGGAAAATAAAAAGGAAATAGAACAGGTTGTGTGTAAACAAAGAAAAAAATGCCATCACAATACAGAAGTGCTTCCCAAATTGGCAGATATAGCTGCAGCCCTCACTGCCTGAGAAAGTACAAGGCTGAGAGAATGGCAGTATTGATGTTGCCAGTTCTGTGATACTGATTAGCCGTAAGTTTATTGTAAGAAATTGCTAAGATGTGCCACTGTCCTGGCTGTTAATGGTTTAGAATACGAGCTGCTCATCTAAGACCTAATTTACAATAAGAATTAAAAGCTTGAGCATGCAGTCAGTGGGCAAGAGATGAGAGTTTAAAGAAAACGCAGCAGAAACTTTGTGAATTATGTAAGAAATTGATAAAATTGGTTGGACATGACAGTAGAGGGATTTCCAGAACAGGGCCACAAAACATGCAGAGTTGTGCTGTGCTGAGCATACTTGACCTGACCCATGTGAACGTACAACCAGGGATGAGCTCAGGTGAGAGCTCTGCTCAGTGGCTCCGTCGGGTCACGCAACAGATATCTCATGCCAGTTACACAAGGAGAGCGCAGTTTTTCATAATGCTTTCCTGTTCATACTTATTTCTTACCAAATTATTATCTTTAGCTATTGTATTTATTATATATTTATAATATATATTATATATGTATTTATTATATATTGTATTAGTATTATCAGAGCCAACACTATAAAATCTAAATTCTGGAGAACAAAGTGTCTGTAATATCAAAGTATGTCACAAGACAATTCCTTTAAAGGCAGCTAAACTGAATTCTAGTTGAGAAGTCTCGGACTCAGTTACTGTGCTCCTTTTTCAGGGCCAGGCTGTAAGCACTTAATTGCATGGAGACTGCTCATGAAAATAACTGCTTCCTGATATGAATATAGAAGTCACAGTATGGCCCTTAAAGAAAGGGGGGGAGGGGTGTCTCTTCGGAATGCTATTATTGAATTCTTTAAATAGAATCTGAGATCTGAGAAAACATTTGTGTTAATAATAGTTATAACTTCTATGATAGTAAAAATCCTGCACGTTGCTGTACAATGTTTCAACTACCTTGGACCTGATGTAAAATGCAGAGCAGAAAGTGAGGTCCCTAGTCTTCCTGTTCGGCAAACAGAAAGAGTTTAGCAGTTCACAAAAGTCACTTAAAAATGTAGGGCAGAAATGTTACATATAAGGGTGTGCCTGAAATTCTTCTCTTAATCTTAGCCACCTGATTGTTTCAACTTCACTTTGAAACAGGAGCTCAGAGGTCCGCACTATCTGTCAGACCTGAGAATGGCTTAGTGCTTTAGATGGTAAATCTGGAGTTACCAGAGAATGACAGCTCTTAAATATCATAAAAAGTTACTAAACCAGATGGCAAATGTGCTAGTGTTTACTTTTTTAAGTGAATGCTGCAGCTGTTATGAAATAATTCCACATTTGTTATTAGAGGGAGACACAGAAGTTCAATATAGCCATATAGTTTTTCTTGTTAGAAAATGGCCAGATTCATATTTAACCACTGAAACAACATCAATAATTTGGTTCTCATAATTGGTGACACTGTATTTTTTTAATATAGATGTAGTGTATAAAGATATTATTTCCTTGTAGCTCTGTGTATGTAATGATGAATAAAAAAGAAACATATTTGAAGGTTAAGAACAAAAATTTCGTTTGCAAAGATAGTTCCCACTTTATTACAGCCCTACTTTATTAAAGTTATTTCTGAAATGTAAATATGATTTTATTTTTAAATTTAAGAAAAATTCTTACAAGTAAAAATAAAACATTTATTTTCTCAATATGTTTATGTAAATGACCCTAATCTGTGCATTTTCATCAGTTCTAACTTTCTTTTTTACATAATCTTACAGTTGTGTGTGTTGTGCTATTTTTCCTAAGGTCATTAGGGATTAAATCCTTAGAATTATAAAGATTTTTTAAAAAAAGTCCTTTCATATTGCATCATTTTAATAAAATATTTACTGACCACCAGATGCAATGATCAGATTTTCTTCTTTCCATTTTCTTCTGTCCAGCAGTAGACATATTCCACAAGGACAGTGTTTAGTAGAACAGCCTAATATAGCCCATATTTGTCCTACTGATGCCCTGTTAAATCATGGATTCTCAGCCGGAAGCAAAATGCTGGTTTGTATAGAAACAGTGTAAAACACTTGATTAAAATCACAGGTGAGCAATAAGACTTAGGAAAACCAGCTATAAAAGAATGTCTCAGAAACTTCTAGATGCTTTGTGAACTGTTTAGAAGTTTAATAAGAAAAGGCATGATTTTAGGAGAAAATAATTTGTCACCATCCCTCCCTCTTCCTTTTCGAAAAGGCAATCGAAATTTGTTTTATTGTGGAAATACAAGTGTCTTATGAAAACAAAACAAAACAAAACAAAAACCCACATAAAGAAAAATAGATAGGACAGATTATGCTTTTCCAGGATGGCTTTTGTAACCTTTTTTGAATTTTTTTGTTCATGGTAAGGTAAAGGTATTCCTCCTATGTGCATTACTAAATTTTAGCTTTCATTAGCTTAATAATTCTTTTTTAAAGACTTTTTTTTGTTAGACTAGTTTTGTTCTATTTATACATCCAGACATAGTATTTTATGAACGTACAAAGAGTATAAAACATGACCCTTAACACAAAATTTAGGGGAAGAGATATTAAGAGATACAGCAAGTAAAGCAGAACACAATGATCTAGAATCTGAGCAGACTTTGCTGTTCCCCAAACACCAGTCTTTCCCGTTGTGTGGAATGTTCCCATCGCCTTAAATCAGCCACCTTACCTCATACCACTTAGCTGTAAAATACAGAATACCCTTGAACTTTGGAGACCATGCCAAAACAAGAGAATTGAGAAGGTGTAAGGTTCCCTGTCTACAACCCATGTCTCTGTCAGCTGAAGGATTAATATAAGAGTTGACAGTGGCCCTTCACTGCCTGAATCTTCACTGGTAGTGAGCAAAGTAATTCATCCTGGAGTCAAGTTGCTCTTTGCAAGGCCTGTCCTCTACTTGGAGGCAATACATGCTTGCAGGAAGAGGAATTATGCAGTTTAGTAAAGTGTGATATAGCTAAATGAAACGAGCCATTCAGAAGAGGTAAAATTTAGGATGAATGTCAAGAAACGCTTCTGAAAAGTGACTTTATTAAACTGAGGGATTTGCTGTCCTAGCCGTTACAGTTCTCCACATCACAAGTTCAGTTCCTCTCTGCATTATGTTTTTCCTTTTTCATATAAAGATTGATTTACACAAGGTGTATTTATTAGTGCCAACTGTTTGCTAAGATGATTAGAATAACTTTTTGTTTCACATTTGACTTACTCCTTAGATCTTCACTGAAACACTTTGCTATTGTGAGTTACGTGATATTCATAGTTTCACCAGCCTGATCCAACTGGCCAATGTTTTGAAAACATTATGATTAATATCAATAATAATAAATACTAATAATCATGAATAATAAGAATGCAAAACATAAAGGAAACCAACCAAGCTCCACACCAATTACGGCTGTATGACATCACTGATACAAGCAAATAGCTAACTAATTCAAATGGAGAGGTCTGATAATGGAAAGCGAACAAAAAAACCAACTTAACTTTTAATCAAATATTGTCATTTCAAGACATCTCTGGAATGTCAATAGAAACAGATATACCAGTTAACTACAGCAATGAGGAGTCACTAAAGATGCTTATGTTGTACATCATATTCAATAACAGAAAACTTTATAATGGAGGAGGTCAAAAGCACTTTTAAGAAAACAAAAATCTTGCTAGCATCAAGCATAAGTGTATTCCACTGGTTTTAGTTTGAATATTTTCCATACTAGTGCCTAGCAAAACATTTTCAGACAATTTTACAAGGAGATGTTACTGTTGCATACACACAGCTGGACAGAAGAGTAGATGCAGACTCGACTTGTTATTAATTTGCCAACCTACTACAAGTGTCCCAAGGGTATGGAAACAGCTCGCTTCAGTCAGATGAGATCTATGACCAACAATGCATGGATATTTGACGTGCAAACGAAAGAAATGAAAAATCCTGTGACTGATTGGTAAGTTTATTATATCAACTATTCATTCCTGAAAAAAAAAAAAGACGGTTTACAACAATACGCATAAACTACAAGATGACTTTTGATCTGATTCCGTTTTCATATTGATATAGAGGGAAGAAGGGACAACAAGGAATTGCATGGCAAATTATTTTATAAATACCTCTGCAACTCTGTGTAAGAGAGATCTCACTATTCAGATATCATTATTTTTCAAGCCAGGGTACTGCTTTCAACTATCAAGGAATGTTCCAAAAGAGCTCTTTTTCATGTCTGCTTTTAATCATTTGTGACTCAGCATTAGTCATCGTCTGAGGAAATAAAATTCTCAACTTCACTGCGCAAACTGTTTTTTTAAGATACCTCTATCTGGATGATTTTAAACTGTACGGAGAGTTAACCAAGACTCTCTCTGACAAAAAGAGTTAAGACCTTTTCAAATGATATCTGCATGCGGTTTGGATGAGATGTATGAGCTTCTGTCAGTGAGGACCAGACTGTGAGAGTGAAGGGTCTGTATTTAGCACAAGAGGAAGTCACTGAACTCTTCCCTTTTAAGAAAACACCATTACTTTAGTACTTTAGCTCAGTAAGAAACAGAGAAATGAAAACAAAACCAAGTATATTTAGAAAAATTAAAAGGCTCCTTCAACTTCTGATTCCTAAGGTCAGTGCACGTAAACTCTTCTAAACAGGCCTTTCCTGTCCTGTGTTACCTGCAGCTAATATTAGACCAGACTTTGAAAGAAATGAAACACTTTCCTGGGTTGACCAGAAAAAACTTCACCTGATATTGGACTTCACACCCAGAAACAGAGTTTGACAGATTGAGTGTACTTAGGCAAAAAGAAGGAAGGATATTGAAGAACAATGTAGACCTGCTTAAGGTCTACACAATTTTAGGAACAGAGTACACTTTTTATGTATATCAGGGAAAGTATAAAATCACATTTAAAAACAACAGTAGAAAAGCGAATGGCAGAAAAAAGTTCATGAAGGAAATCCAGGTCTTCTATGAAGACCAAAGGCAAAACATCTATGTATAAAAAGAATTACATTTCTTAACAATGTTGGTGAACTCCCTCGCTGTTTTGCTGTGGACTGCATAATTGAAAAATGAGGTGCTGTGGAAGACATACTTCCAGAATATCTAGAGCAACAAGCAGCAGCTCTTTCAATCCTTAGCAACCAGATTAATTTTCAAGGATAGTTTATATTGTTACTCACTAATTTAGGAAATGGAAATTAATTTAGGTGGCTTTGCTGAAGGGATAGGTGTTCTTGTACTCTGACTTTGGTTCTTAAAAGTAAGAAGATAGCTGAATGTAGGAAACAGATTAATTTATCACCTGTTCCTTGCTCTGAACTTATCACTGAGAGTAAGGATTCCATCTTCTCTTGCAGCTGCTTTTCTCACCACAAGATGCTGACTCCTGCCTGTAGCAAAGAAGAGATGGTAAGGTGGCACGGTATTCCTGTGAACACAAGACTAAGGACAAGAAGACCAAGGTAAGAATAGAGCTGAGGTCAAGGGGGCTGCAAATAAAGATATAAGAGTAGAAGGAGTCCCATCCTTATGAAAGGATGAGTTCCATTCAGTGCATATACAAGACAGGATTTCTATTTTACTAGAAAGGAAGATCTGATGGTTGTGTGGCCTAAAATCAAATGAGAATTGGTGAACAGGAAATCAAACTGCAACAACTGTAGTAAAATAGGAGTATTAAAGATTCCGCTAAGAGTTCAATATTTTAATTGGATACAAATAAATGAGGAATATGTTTTCATTTCTCTTGAAAAAAAGGTATTTTGTTTGATACTGAGATCTGACATTTTTTCTTTCTAAAGACATACGATATTGGCAGTTTCATTTCAACACTGCATTGCACACTGAGGTTGGGATTATCATTGTTGATACTGGTAGTCCACATTCAAGAATAAATTGATGGAAAACAACTATACGGTAGCTTCCACATTCATTCAAGCTTCATAAGGTAAACGTTCCCTTTAGTAACAGTGTATTTGGTCACTAAACAGTATAATAAAAAAACCCAACAGGACAAAGACTTTAGAGACATGAAATTTTCAAGTTGCTGTTGTATTTGAACCACCAAAGTTAGGGTAGACCCAAATGTTGCAGCTTTGTTGCATGGCTGTTGGACAGAACTGGTCACTTAGACTCCATTGTTGACCTATGTAGCTGGTATCCTCGAAAGTACTTGCTTATTCTTATACTGTATTGTTTTGTATCATATCCTTAATGGCTTTATTTAGAAAATTTATTAGTCATGTTCTACAATGTCACAAAATCCAAGGGAGTTAAATTACCACTTTTAGCTCACATTCTTCAGTAATAAATTATCACTGTATTCATCAGAGAGATTAACACAGAATTAAGAAAAATACTTCTCTAAATTAATTCCACCAAAACAGTGATAAAATATTTTGTATTTGACTGGAAGTCTGCCAGAGGCAATCCTGGTACAGAAGAGGCTTCTGCAGCTGTCATCATTCTTTATATTTGTTGCAACTTGTGTTCTTTCAATTTACTGGCTAGGAAGTTGTGAGAAATCAGCACTTTTGCTAAAGAGTGATTGGGATCGGATTTTGAAGTTACGCATTCGCAGCTGAGCAGATACATTTGCTTGGTTATCATTTATGCCTACAACTTATGCAGCACAAATAAGATGCCTTAATGACCACGTATACACTCAAAAACATTGATTCCATCATGGATTTCTGCTTGTATATTCCCACTTTTAAATATTCAGACTTTATTTTAAAAAGTTTAAGGCACAGAAACATGAAGCAAAGGGGACCAAACAAGCCTTATTTATAATGTTAAGGAGTCACATTATTTTTATTATTATTAGAAAACCTTAAGATACTCTAGAGGGCCTGCCAGATTCCCATAATTTGGTACTCAGCACTTTCTGGATGCAGTTCCTTAAAAGAAATTTTAAAAATGACACAGTAGGTATTTTGTTTAGGTTTTGGCCAAATGTGTATACTATATATACAATTGTTCTCACGAAGCCATTATTATATTCTCAAAGAGAGTTAATTTTTGGAGACACAGTTTTGGTGGATACATCAGTTTAAAGCAATTGATCAAGTACAGACTAGCTCTGTGGCATAATTGATCAATAGAACTTTGAGAATATTGCAAAAGTTGACACAAGAGCTATTCTCAGTTAATCTACAGTATTGTGCTGGTTTTGGCTGGCATAGAGTTAATTTTCCTCATAATAGCTAGTATGGGGCTGTGTTTTGGGTTTTTGCTGAAAACAGTGTTGATAAGGCAGGGATGTTTCGGTCACTGCTGAGCAGTGCTCACCCAGAGCCAAGGGCTTTTCTGCTTCTCCCCCCCACCCCACCAGCGAGGAGGCTGGGGGGGCACAAGGGGTTGGGGGGGGACACAGCTGGGACAGCTGACCCCAACCGACCCAAGGGAGATCCCAGACCATCGGACGTCGTGCTCAGCACGTA
>JANXJC010000005.1:31050629-31072914 GCA_027564655.1 Leptodon cayanensis
CCGGCTGTCCTGGGGATGGCTCAACTCCTGCCTGCCCGTGGGGAGCGGGGAACGGATTCCTTGGTTTGCTTTGCTTGGGTGCGCGGCTTTTGCTTTACCTGTTAAACTGTCTTTGTCTCAGCCCATGAGTTTCGTCAGTTTTTACTCTTCCAATTCTCTGCCATCCCACCAGTGGGGAGTGAGTTGCCTCTGGGGTTAAACCACAACAAGTATTTATTACAGTGTTAGCAGTTAAGAAAGTTTATAATGAAAGTTGTAACTGTGTATATTGTACATGATAATTAAGTTCAAAGGTATGAAAATATAGAAGCATATATCATAAAAGTGTTTTAAAAGTATAGCGAATCTCTTTATAGCCTGTAGTAACATTTTAATAACTGAATGAAACATACTGGTTCTTTTCTTAAAAAGGATTTCATTCTTAAGCATTTAAACTACAGTCAAACACTTGGAACATAAAAACAAAAAAAAAATTAATATTTTTATAAAGGATGCATGTAATGTGAGATTTTTCATAGAATTTTGCCTAGAACCAGGAGCGTGTATTAGATTTTATCAGTCAGTGGTGATGTCAATACTGTGCCTTGGCTATATATCAAATATGTCTGCTGCAAAAACATTTTCTCAGTGTTGTAATTTTAAGGCTTTACAAAGACAGATGTATTATTTATTTATTTTTTAAACTGAACGGTTTGTAGTGCATGTTCATGCTTGGAGAAGTGAAAGCTTGATAAAATAAAATAGAGCTAAGCATACTATGGATAGGTAAAGAATAAACATATTTGCATTTCTGGGCATTTATTCTTCTTCCTCGACCAACCCCGGTATTATAGTCTGGAACAGTTTAGAAGAAAATCTCAGTTTTGCCTGTCTGAGATTCTACGTCCTTAAGAAACGTTCTATAAAGCCTATAGTAAAGCTCTTTTTGACCTGTATTCTAAATTCAAGTTTTAATTAATCTGAAGAAACAGAAAAGCAAATTGATCAGGATAGTCCTTACAATGTGGGTTTTTTTTATTATTTTAGGAGTACTAACTACCATAGCTGCTATACAATTATGGACTGTTAATAAACAGCTGTTGTCATGCATTCATGGTAATTGAACTTTAAATACACTGATGAGTGACAATGTAACTCTTACCTCCAATTAACCTGCCCTTTCACCTATTAAATGTAATCACACTTTTACTTATAAATTAAGCATAAACTGCACTGTATTTCATAATCTTGTTAGTATTCATGCTTTGTTAATGAAATTTGATCAGCGTATTAAAGACGTTGAGTTTTCGTAGTTAGCTCACATCTGTTGTCAGAAATAATTAGATCAGGTGGCAAATGACAGCGCCTTTCCTGACAGATGCTTTAACATTGGGAGTAAGAATGCCCTAAGTGTCTCTTTGAATAATGCCAAGCTTTTCAGTTAGGAGTTTACTTGCCTTGAGGCTTCAAAGTGGAACTTTTGGAGCAATCTGACATAGTCCCAGACAGGAATACGTATGACTTTTGTTTCCAATGTTACAGGAAAAGAGAAACTCTTTTCAAGATTATTTTTAATACAGTTTTCTCTTAGAAAGGTAGAAGGTAATGTTACCAAACTATTCCAATATGGTTTCCTTTTAGCGTATATACACATATTCCTGTTAAAACACAAAAGACATTCCATTATGCATTTAAGCGTATCTCAAACAATAAATTACTCTTCACTCTAATGTCTCCATTATTCCAATAGATGTGCTGACAAACTGGGAAAGAGTTTATTTTACGGCAGGGTTTTCATCAGACAGCCATGAAATAATGCTGGCGCTTTGGAAATCATGGCATCTGCTACACATGCTTTTATTCCTCTGCTTGTGATTCAGGGAACGTAATTTTTTTAGTGAACTTACTGCTTATGTAAGCACTGTAAAACGCACTATAAAAGTATCTTTTCCATGACTTACCCACAATGTAGGTAGCACACAGATAGCAGCAGTACGTGCTTTCCTGGTCTGTTTTGGAAAGACACGTTCATGCTGCCTGGGCCATATGGTTCTGCATGCAACAAGAATTGTAGGAATGCTTTTAACCAATTCTCTGCAGTGTTTCATCCCTACAAACTATAGTGGAATCATGAGTGTTCACCAGATTGACAATTCCTGCCCATGTGTCATCTAACCACTTGGAGGAGGGGTTCACATGCACATGCTAACAGCCAGCAAGGGGGATGCTCTCTATTACTAACACCCCATGCAAAGATGTGAATTTACGTAGGAATTTTAGTGGTAGGAAGAAAGATTGTTCTTTGTGCGTGCTCAGAGAGAAAAACCAGAGAGTGGTCTTTCTTATGTCTCTGCCAGGTGAATAGCAATGAATGTTTTTCTTCTTTTTTTTTGCCAGGCATCTGTCAGAGTACTCTCTGGGTACATACGGTTAAAAATGCCCCTATTAGATTTGATAAAACAAAAAGAAACGTGGATTAATTACTGTAATTAATCCCCTAACAATCTTATTGATGAGCAGAATGAAAAAGCACCTGCATGCATTCATATACTTCCTTCTGACTAAGAAGATCTGTTTTCTTACAACTCCTAACTCATCTAGAAAATATCTCAGCACTCCTGTTTTTTTCATGCTAACATGTTTATTGTTCATCTGTTACAGATAATTATCTTATTACCTTTGAAATTTAGAATGCCATAGTTATGCTCTGGTAACACCCTCTGGAGTCAAGAATAACTATTATACTCATTGAAAAGATGGGTAACTGATGCATAAAGACACAAGGTAGTTTCTTCACATTAAGGCAGCTGAAATGGAACAGCTGAATCTGAGGCACATATTCTCAGCAGGTCATCCAGGTTTTCTCTATGCCAACCAGAGAGAAAGGAGATACTTCCAGAGGTTGTCAGTGTGAGAAGCACCATCAGCACGTGTCTCTTTCCTCTGAAGGTAGAAGGGATTGAGACAGACACATTGTTTAGGTAAAATGAAGTCCATCCCATGTAACTTCCTTAAAATTCCACAGGATGTCTTCGGTGGATCATGACTCAAGTCTTTTGGGTCTGGATTTCTGGATCAGTTCCTCCTTCTTTGTGCTTAATTGTAACTATTTACACTTGGGAATTTGCAAAACAGCAGTAATATGATTTTGGTTCACTTCCTTCTAAGCTGGAAGATTCTGATCAATATGAAGGGTAGAAAGAGTAGTATCATACAGAATCATAAGGAGGAGAATAATAATCTGAGGGTGATACTTCTGTGACTCCATTTTTCTCTGGCTTCTTTATCCTTATGTGAGATGGGAATAAACATGAGAGTGGGCATTTATTGCAGGTCAGGTCAAAAGCATCCTCCATGAATGGATATTCACAGTGACAAAGATTTTCTGATCTGGAAATGGGAGTAATTCTAGCTGCCCTTTAGCGTTGCGTTATGTCACATTTGGTTACACATAGATGATAACACACCCCAACACGACACCCCAATGCAGCATATTGGCTTAGTGTGAGGAGATAAAGCATAAATGGAAAGCGACTGGCTAGGAGAGTGATGTGCCATGCCCCAAACCAGAATTTATAAAGAAGAAAAAGGACAGGATTCAAACCTTATTGGAACAGACGGAAAGAGGGGCAAAATGTTTATAGGTACAATCTTGAATGTAAAAAATTAGTAGAAGGAACCTCATTGTTAATTCCCAACAGCATGCAAAAGCATAAACATAGTGCAATGGAATGTTGTTGAAGAACAGATCACTAAAAACACGAGAATATCAATGCATGATATTCCACACACCACTCACCTAATGAGGCCAAAGGGAGGGGAATGAAGTTCGATAGAGTGTGTGCATAGAGGGGTCACAGGATCAGTACGCGCTTAAGTATGCTAGGTCCTGTAGCAGACTATGTGTTAGGACACTAGACTGCTAGCAGGGAACATGCTGTCTAGCTTCTCTTTGAACGTCGAGTTTCATGTTGAATTCTCAGTGACATGCCCAATGCCACTGATGGGCAACGCTGGAACCCCTCCGTAGCTAAGGATTTATACCAAGAAAAGTAGCCTGAAATATGAAAGACACTGTAGAACTGCCTAAAGAAGATAGAAAATACAAAGCAAATAGCCAAATGTGTGATCTTCCTAATTGGAGCACAAGACTTGACAGGTCAGGGTACATGCTTCTCCAAAAGCTGCCAATACTTTTCAGGGAGAGCAACAGGCAAGCCCTGATTACACCAGGAGTATGATTTTATTATCACTCCTCGTGGTGACTGAAAAAACAGATAGTGCAAAAGTTGTATCATATCAAGTGACAGACCCTTATGCAGACAAAAAGCAAAATTAGTTACCTCATCTCTGCATTTCTCTTTTGTTATTATTTTGTGAACTGTTTATTAAGGATCCATGTTTGAAACTGTTATCAGAAACTATTTCAGTCCAATGAATAACACTTTTTCTCCAGACTTGCAATACTGGAAGCTTTCATGTTCTTGGTTTATGATAACTGAATGATCATTACAAAGACTTATTGATTTGGGTTTCTGAGCTTTGTGTGGTAGCTAATCATTTTTCTATAATTAAACACCCCAGTTTCTTGATCAGTTTGAAAAGCTTAGATTGAAAAAAAAAAAAAAAAAAAGATAAGAGAAACAGAAAGAATCATTCTGGGTATTTCAACTCATATTCCAATCACAATCTTGCTTATTAAAACTAACAATTTTTCAAAATCTTTTCTACTGATGTAGCTCTAACCTTCATTCAGCTTAGCTTGGGGGATATAGCCAGTTTCTCTTGCACAGAGCCAATCTTGACTCATAGCCCACATCCTCTTCCTTTTCTTAACATAAATATACTTTATTATAGTAGAATAATGAGATCCATAAGTTGAAAAAGCCTTATTTTATATTTTCCTTTTAAAAAGTATTCTGTAGGATAGTCTCTTCATTGTTGTTCTGTAAAGCCTCACTCTCCCATATGCTGTCATTTTCACTCATGAAAAAAGCCATTCCATTTTTTTTCCTTTCAAAAACATAGTAGAAATCCAATGTACTTCAGGATTATTTTCCTCCAAAGAAGTCTAAGTCATTCATTTACTAACTCTTGAAGTCAGACAAGTTGTACAGAAGTACTTTATGCAGTCAGTATGATAAATTTCAAGCTGTACTGGCAGAGGAATGTGAATAATGGAAAAATTATTCACGAATATATTATCCCAAAACTTTAAAGAAACCATACATATTAAGTTCTCTTACCCACTCCAGAAAAGGAATAAAAGATAAATAAATATTTCAGGAGTAATTCGTTCAAATAATTTATTTTAAAATTATCTATGCCCTGATCCAAAGTCTATTGAAATAATTGATCTCACTTCTGCCTGCTCAGCTCCATAATGAAATACACAAGAAACCCCCATATTTTATAGAGTCATGCTCTCTTCACTTCTGTCAACTTTTAATCCAGTTTAAAGAGTTCTTTGAAGCACTAAATATTCCCTTTTATTTTCAGCTTTCCCATACCTACAATTTTCCTCCACCAAAGTTTTTACAATTTAAAAAGATTATAATTACAAATATATGTGACACAATTATTTTTTAAATTTTTCTGATGGTACTTCATATTTTTTACTTCACTGAATTGGTAGGCAATTAGATCACAATTGTCTATTATGTGGCTAGGTTAGTAATTTATTTATGTTGAACATAACTATGTGAAAGTTTGTCTACTTTCCTTTTCCATAACTTTAGAATTAATCCTCCATCACTGTTAAAAAAACTATGGGTTGACTTTTTAAGTATGCAGAGATTCAAATAAGAAATCAATAGATCTTCAAAAGAGCACAACAGCAAAAGGCAGTAAGTCCCATATACCCCAAAACCTGAGTAGATAAACCTTCATGTAGGATGTGGGAGCCTGAAATCAATTTCCTTTTTAAGAGGAACTGGAGAATGTCTCCCATCTGGTTCAGTCACTCTTTAGATCCAGCTGGGTTAGGATAATCTTATTGCCTACATGTAGGTCCATTTTACTGGTAGGTGTATAAAGGGACTGGAGACATCGCATCACTAAGTTCTGCAGCACTTAAATTTTACAGGAACCAAATTAAGCAGTAGCTTCTTTATGAAATACACAAAGAGTTTTAGGAATGGGAGCCACAAAAGCCATTGCACAGCTCAGTACCTTAAGCTAGGAACTAAGAAAGGCTAAGAAAAATAATGCGTTTTCACACCCCTTTTAGTGTCTTTCTGTTAGGTTTAGACGATTCCTTTTTTATTCAAAATCGAAGAAGGGGTAGTCATTTTTTAGGAAGGAGGAAGTTTAACTAACCAGCACCTCAAGGGCTAGGACATTAATTTAGGATGTAGGGCACATCCTTTCAGTTCCTTACTCCACCTGAAGCAATTTAAGCTTACTCTTTTTAGATAAACCAGTGTAGTATATGTATATTTATTCAACAGGCCGAAGAATGAGCATGCATTGTTTTAGCCTAGTAAACAGAGCACTTGCCTAAGAGAGGTAAATCTGAATCTCATTCCTGATACCAAAGGCCTGTATTTTTATCTGAAGTATTTAATGGAGGATGGGCCAGATGTAGAACCAGAGTATTCCCAAGTGATTTTCTTAAATGTAGTCTAAAGTTGTGTTCATATTTTCTGGTCTTATGAGGGTTTAACTACTGCATGCAATGTGTAGCTATCTTCAGGAAGGTGTTCAGAATACCTCAGAGTACAGCAATAAAGGTATTCACAGAAGGGATGTGATTTCGAATCTTTGCAGGCAGAAGAAGCAGTTATCCCCATTTCTCCTCTCTCTCCTCGCCTTGCTCCTTAACACGAAGCTATTGAAACACACATGATTAAGGAAAGGGTAAAGTTTGGATTTTTGTATCTTGATTAGAGATGACTATTGCTCCTCAATCCATGTTAAGTTACCCGCAGGGCAACTCTGCTTTACCTCTGAAGACATAACTGCCTGGTGCACTCAGGGCATGTAATTAAGTGAGACTGTTCTGAGCACGCAGCCTAACTGAGCTTCACATTTGCGGTAAGTCTAGTGCATTGACCTACCGTGCTGGGGATACACCTCCTTTTAACCGGGAACTTCACCTCGCTCTTCAAGACGGTGTTTCCCTCTCTGCTCTGTAGAATGAGAAATCTACAGCCACAAGAGCGTCAGAGGCTGAGCCAAAGTCCTCCACTTGGCATTTTTTATAACCTATGTTAGTGGCTATTCATTCAATACTATGTTTGCTGTTAGTTCCTTTATGTGACTGTCCCCAGATGTTTTACAAAGTACTCTGTATCTAGCTTAAATACTTGCTGTATTGCTAAGTACTATGACACTTCTGTCCTTCTGTAGATTTAGCCCCAGGTGTTCCAGTCAATTTAAATATTTGATGTAATTTTCAACACACACAAAAATCCATGACTAATTTAAACCTCTCAAATTCTTCTTTCATCAAAGATGTAAATCAAATTTCATATGAAATACAATTATGCTGCTTATTTCAGACTACTTTCATTATTGATTTTTTTCTGCATTAAAAATTTAGGTCTCGAGAGTACTGGTGGAAGAGGTTGCTTTAACACATTCAAACCTTAAGCAGTGTAAACTGTCTGGAAACAAGCATGTACCCTACAGGTATTGCTCAAGTTACAAAAAGCCCAGAGCTAGAAACAAGAAGAATGGAAGCATGAGTACGTCCAAAGATCCAGAGTCCTTTCCTTTCTTTATTTCTTCTTCAGAAAATTTCCTAGATTTAATAGTGATTTTAGCTCAGAAAACAGGGCAGGATTCACGGAACATTTTGTTTTGATTGAACAAAACGGATATTTGTGTGGAAGTATGTTTACATATCCATATAAAAGTATACATACAGATAAATAAACCTATGGATAAGTTTTCAGGCTAGAATTTGGTCAAAAGTGGACAAGGCAATGGTTCTGATATTCCTCCAGAATGCACAAGAGCAAAGAACAAGGTTTTGTACTCTCTAATTCAGAATCTCCATATTCCACAATTCATTTGAGTGAGCTTATCATACCATTAGTTATTCCACTGGTGGTGTTTCTCCACATCAAACTGTTCGTTATACACATAAAATTAATTAGAAGAGGCTTCTGAATCCTGGTTGCTCGTGTCTCAGATCAGCTAAAAATTGTGATGTGGGAATTTTCCTGTACTTCTGTTCAAATGTTTAAAGGTTTTGCATGATGCCAATGTACCTTTGCATAGTATGTCTACAAAAAGGTTGATCACTCTTAAAAATCAGGCCCTAAATTCTTATTTTATAAATTTATACTTGAAATGATGTGCAATACATTTATAAGCAGAAATGTAGGTGCCTTTTTATCCGATAAGTACCTCATCTCATTTCTGGATTCACCTTGGAACCATTCAGCTTTGCAGTCCTCTTGGCTAACTTGCTCTCTTGATGACATTCTTTTTGAGGTAAGAAGCTCTACATAAAAACTATTGAAAAGATTACTATGGTAATTCCATTGCCAGAATAATTTTCTTTTTTTTTCATTTCTCTGGGTTCTCAGTAAAATATAATTTAACATGTTTTGATATGACATGAAGCACAATCCTGTGGGTGAGAAAAATATGATAATTTTTCACCAAATTGCAATTTGTAAATATTTAGAGTTAAGTTAAAAGAGAAAAAATATTCACATTTATCTGATTGAAATAATCAATTAACATTTAATAATAGTTATGATTACTTATTCTCTGCAGTAAAATATTTTTTTTAATTGATTTTTCCCTTATACTCAAATTTGCTGATTTTCATGGTATGGTTTAGGAAAAAAAAAAACCAGAACCATTACAGTGATATTCATGGTTACATACAGTTTTTTTAAACTTGTAGCTGAAACATTTTTAATATATAATTCTTTCTTTTTAGGTACCAAAGGTATTTGTCATGGTGTAGAACATTTCAGCTACTTTATCAACCCTCACAGTCAGAATAAATCTCTTAGTTTCTTAAGACTTTGTTCTTCAGAGATGGTATAAATCAACTTAGGTCCATTAACTACAGTAGAATTAAACCAATTACATTAGTTGAAGTTCTGACTCATATGCTGTAAGCAAGGAGTTTCATTTAAGTTTTCAGGCATCCTCATTTTAAATTTTCCTTAAGATTCTCTCTGTGTTTCACAGTTAAATATCTAGAAGTAGGATTATGGCCCAACATCTATGAGAAGACCTTTTAGATAGCTTTTCATGTGTAACAGGTTTTGTAGGCCAAGTCATTCAGTTGTCCAGATGTTCAAGAGAGCCACCTTAAGAAAATAATTTCTCCTATCTGATAGGTGTCAGTGGAAAGAAAGTGAAGGTGTAATTACAGCAAAACCAGCACTGTTCCAGATTAGTTGAGGGCAGAATTTCATAACAATATTCCTTAATAAAATTATGCTAGGCTACAAGCTGATGTTCAGTCCTTTGCATCTGCTAAGGATGGTATAATCCAAAAGGGAAGAAGGTATAATGGAGTTCACTTAGAGAATTTTTCCATGCAGAACTAGCAAATGAATTATCATACCTTAATTTTTCATCTACAGCATTTAAACTTCCCTAAACTTTAAACCTGAGCATAATTTTCTATGTTACATAGATAGGATACAAGATTTCCTTTCAGAAAAAAAAAGAAGCAACAGGTTAGCAGCTGGATCCTATAGCTCCCTCAGCACCTCAAAAATTTTTCTTTTCAGATGCAGAGACCTTTGACATGTTTCAATTGTACTATCATGGACATTTTTTTTCGTAACCTTAGTTAATGATTTAACATTTCCACAATCAGTAATTTTTCATTAAAAGTGGTTCTTCGGAACATTTTCCTAAAGAGGTGAGCATAACTATAGCTTAACCGAATGAAAACTCAGATGTTCACAGTGATAGGATATGAAAGTACACACAAGCTAAATATCCTCTGCTGACTCCATCTCCTGATTCCTCCATAAGGAAAATGAGAAAAGAATCAAAGAAAGTTTTAGAAAAATGTGACAAACACCTGTTTCATCCTCACAAGTTTTGAGTATAAGATACTAAATTTATGATGCTCTTTTGGGAACTGTTGTGCATTTTGAGGCAGTAATTTATAGGTTCAATTACACAGTAATGAAAAATGCAGTGTCCAAAATCTACTTCAGTATGAAGCCTTTTTAAAGCTGAAGTCTATTATACAGTGTGATCTCAGTCCAATTAACATTGAAAAGTGACTCTATTTTAATCAACAGCTTCCATCTGTTGGTCAGAAATGGTAAAATTTTATCTATTGAGCAGATTCATACACTTTGCACCTGCTTTTGCTACAAAATGCAGTCACAAAATATTACACACCTCATAATAAGGCCGGAACACGGAGAAGAGCCAGAAAGACTGTCAAATAAAACAAACCTCATCATTTGTGTCGGAACCCAGATGTGACCTCATTTTAATGTTGATTCAGATGCTTCAGTACATACAAAATACACATTAGCACTCCCTCTCCAACCTTCATTCACAAATAACTTAATTACAAGAAATGAATTAATGCTAAAGCATAGAGAACCAAACTGCAGAGCCCAAGTAGCCAATACTTATGTTGGGTGGGATTTAGTGTCTGCCTAATGGTTGCCCTGGGGGCACAGATCAGAGTCAAGTCTCCATCACATACAAAGGAACCACATTAAAAGGCATTACTCTCAGCCCTGAGAGGTGTGTAAAAATCTACTTCAATTTCAGACACTACAGACTGTCTTTCTTTTCTGTGCTTACTCAGTCTAGTTCATGTTTGTCCAACACAGTTCATGGTTTGGGTCCCTACATGTTACTGGGGAAAAAAATGTTGATAAAATCTACAAATTTTTATAAAATAGTTTTTCCTGGTGGAAAGAGTCCCCTTTCCATTTGTGACTCAGTACCTGGGACAGACACCCATAAGAATCATCATGACTTCAGGCTTCCAGTGAGTAAGAGGCTATTGTAAGGTCAGAAACGAGTCATAACAGACGTTTTCAAGCATCTCCACAACCAATGCCAAAATAGAAGAAATTAATTTCAGCATAGGGAGCCTGTCAGGTGCATGAATGTTCATAACCTGTGAAATACACAGGTTATCTTGCGGGGAAGCCGACGCTGGCAGTGGCAGCAGCAGCAGCAGCAGTTGCCATGTGCTGAGAAGAGTCCAAGGCTTGGGAGGTCCCCGGCGAGCGTCTGGGGAGGTTTCTGCCCCCCCAGCACCCTTGGGCTGTGTGTAGGGAGGGACCAGACAGCAGGCAATGGGTCTTGTGAGAGGGATGGGTGACAGCTGGGTGATGCCAGTGGTCCCCGCAGCCAGTTACCACTGGAAGCCGCATAGTTACTAGGGAGTGCTGCGACCAGGGTGAGCAAACAGGGAGTAAAGCGTGAGGGGAGCGGCGTGGCAGTTCGTGGAGGAGGGAGCGAGAAGGACAGTGCTCTCTGCCACTTAGAATCATAGAATCATAGAATCATTTAGGTTGGAAAAGACCTTCAAGATCATCGAGTCAGAGCACTTGGTAGGTTGTTGCCTGCTCTGCTCACCCTCAGGCTTCGGCTGCTGCCCCAAGGGTCACCTCAGCTATCTGTTGGCTGTGCAAGCCTACCCAGCAGCTTGAGGTCACCAGGGAATTTAAAGGGCTTGTTACGCAGTGTTTTGAGATGTCAGAAGCACAGTGGCAGAGACCAGGCAAGGGCTGCACTCTGCGGCAGCCCGTAACCATCTTACCCAGCCAGGCTAGCCTGGGATGAGTGGAGGTGGCCACCCAGACAGAGCTTCCTATCAGAGAAGCTGCTTGTCGTGGTGGAGGGCTGTAAAGTCTATGCCCCACACTCCTGGGTGGAGGAGGCTGGAAGCTCCACCAGTGCAAGGTGGGCTCTGGTGGGGTCATCCAGGCAGAGCGTGGGGGAGCTGCAGGAGGAAGCCGGCAGGTTATGCTGTACTGGGGAGAGGGAACAGGAACTGGAGTAGTATTCGAGGCATTGCAAGAAGAACTATTAGGGCCCTGTGGCGCCGACCTCCAAGGACTACCAGACAAAGAGCGTCGCCAGCGAAAGGACAGCACCTTGGAGAATGAGGCACCGTGGTCACCGGTAGCTCATGGCGACAGGGTATCACTTCACCCCATTATGTACCAACCGGCAACAGATACGAAGTCTTGGCAGTGGATTAAGCCAATGAGCAAGACTCACAGGAAGAAACCAAAGGTGCAAAAGGAAGCAGTGAGTGCTAGTGGTGGGTGACTCTCTGCTGAGAGCCACCGAGGCACCCTTCTGCTGGCCAGACATAGAGTCAAGGGAAGGAAGTTTGCTGCCTGCAGGGAGCCAAGATCCAGGATGTCACAGAGAGACTGCCACAACTGCTAAGAAGCACAGACTACTATTCCCTACTTCTTCTCCATGTGGGCACCAATGACATAGTACTGCATAACCTGGACAAGATCAAGCAGGGCTCAGTGCCCTGGGGGCACAACTGAAGGGGACAGGGGCCCGAGTGATTTTCTCTTCTGTCTTGCCAGTCGGAAGGGTGTGTGGGCTGTGGGCAAAAGTCAAGGCATCACGCAGATCAGCACCTGGTATCGTTGTCAGGGCTTTGGTTTCTGTGGTCATGGGATGTTCTTCAACAAATACAGATTACTGGGGAGAGGTGGGATCCACCTGTCTAGAAGAGGAAGGAGAATCTTCTCTGGCAGATTGGCTGACTTGGTGACAAAGGATCTGTTGACAGCTGACATGGAAAAGGGTGAGGTACTCCACAACTTTTTGGCCCAGTTTTCACTGGCAATTGCTTTTTCCACTTGAGTCCCAAGGCACGGACTAGGGGGGAATGAAGACCCAGCCATAATAGGAGAAGATCAAGTTTGAGACTATCTGAGGAACTTGAACATACAGAAGCCTATGGGACTTGATAAGATGCATCCCAGGGTCCCAGGGGAACTGGTAGATGTAGTCTCTAAGCCACTTTCCATCATATTTTAAAAGTCATGGCAGTCAGGAAAAGTCCACAGTAACTGGAAAAAGGGAAACATCACGGATATTTTTAAACAGGGTAAAAAGGAGGACCCTGGGACTTACCAATCAGTCAGCCTCCCCTCTTTACCCTGTAAAATCATGGAATAGATCCTCCGGGAAGGTATGTCAAGGCATATGGATGACAGGGAGGTGATTAGAGACAGCCAACATGACTTCACTAAGGGCAAATCATGCTTTACTAATCCAGCGGCCTTCTATCATGTAGTGACTGCATTAGTGGATAAGGGATTAGCAAGTGATGTCATCTACCTCGACTTCTGTAAGGCCTTTGACACAGTCCCACACAACATCCTTGTCTCTAAATTGGAGAGATCTACATCTGATGGATGGACTATTTGATGGATAAGGAATTGGCTGGGTGACCGCATCCAAAGAGTTGCAGTCAAAGGCTCTATGTCCAAATAGAGATCAGTAACATGTGGTGTCCCTTAGGGGTCCATACTGGGACTGGTAGTGTACAATATCTTTATTAATGACAAAGATACTGCACCCTCAGCAGGTTCATGGGTGACATCAGGCTGAGTAGTGCAGCTGATTCGCAAGAGGGAAGGGATGCCATCCAGAGGGACCTTGACAGGCATAAGGAGTGGGAACCTCATAAAGTTCAACAAGGCCAAGTGCAAGGTCCTGCACTTGGGTCAGGGCAGTCACCAGTATCTGTACGGACTGGGTGATGAGTGGATTGAGTCCAGTACTACAGAGAAGGACTTGGGGATATTGGTAGGTGAAAAATTAGATACAAGCCAGCAACGTGTTCTTGCAACCCAAAAAGCCAATCATATCCTGGGCTACATCAAAAACTACATCCAGCTCTGGGGCCCCCAGCACAAGAAACACATGGACCTGTTAGAGCAGGTCCAGAGGAGAGCCACAAAAATGATCAGAGGGATGGAACGCCTCTCCTGTGGAGAGAGGCTGAGAGAGTTAGTTTTTTTCAGCCTGGAGAAGAGAAGGCTCTGGGGAGGCCTTATTATGGCCTTTCAATACTTAAAGGGGGCTTATAAGAAAGATGGAGATAAACTCTTTACCAGGGCCTATAATGATAGGACAAGGGATAATGAAAGAGGGTAGATATAGATTAGATATAAGAAAGAAGTTCCTCACTGTGAGGGTGGTGAGGCACTGGGACAGGTTGCCCAGAGAGGCTGTGGCTGCCCCATCCCTGGCAGTGTTCAAGGCCAGGTTGGATGGGGCTTTGAGCAACCTGGTCTAGTGGAAGGTGTCCCTGCCCATGGCAGGGGGGTTAGAACTAGATGATCTTTTAGGGTCCCTTCCAACACAAACTATTCTATGATTCTGTGATTCTGTGAAATAACAGAGACGTGGAAATATAATGAATGGTTGAAAGAAAATGAAAGCTGCCATAAAACTGTCTTTTTATCTTCCGCAATCCCTTATTGTCTGACATTCATTTACATTCTTCTGACATAAGATAGTTAAAGCTTTAGATTGACAAAAATAGAAAAAGATGAATTTTTCCCCTCCCAGAGTCAATGTAATCATTACAGAAAAGAGTACTAATGCAGTTTTATACCAGTAGATACGAATTCAGATTGAGACAATAGTTATTCTCCTGTATAACTTTGTAGTGTTAACGTGAAAATTGTACTATTGTAAAGGAAATTAACTATAACATTTTTCTTTACTTTGGGCATGTTTCTTTTACTGTTTTCAGTTACTAAGTGAAGCTGTCTGTAAAAAATAAAGAAAAGAAAGAATTGACAGAAAATACTGAAGACTCAGGCTATTTATAGAGTGCTTTAATAAGCTTTGAAAATTACTCAAATTTCCTCTTGAATTTTTTACTAAGCAACATACTCATCATATACATATCAGGCATAAAAACATTCAGAAAATGTCCATTATTTATCCCATTATATAATTGATTGTTTACTCATTAATTTATGAATAATTCAGCTATGCTTAACCTATTTATGCATCTAAGAAAAAATGAGAAGAAAAATAAAACCTTACCTTTCCTTTTAGAAGAGGATTCATGGTTCATTGCTGTTAGCGGGGTTATTTCCACTGCCTTCCATTCATTTGCAGTGAGAACCTAAAAATAGTTCTGAGGTTTCTGAGCCTTCTTGACCAAATGTACTGAACCTTGATTATGACACCTGAATACAAGATGCTTCTCTATTGTACTCCATTGCTAAGAAACAAAAGAATAGAATTAAGACTTGGTGAACTTCCTAAGGAAGAATGGAATCCATGAAAATTACTGATTTTGTTCCCAGAACTGTTAACAAATTTAAGGTGAATTCACCGTATACCTTTGACAAGGGGAAAAATCAGTGTAATACTAAAAAGAACTATTGGCAGAAGAGGTCATCCATGGTAGCTGGTACTATGGATGGCATTATATCAGTAAGAGAGTTTGCACTTGAAAACACAATGCAGTCTAGTACTTTTAGGAAATAAGTCTAAGCTCTCTGCTACCAGAAATGAGAATGACACTAATTCTTCCATTATGGGGGTGAGTATTCTAACCACTCTGGAACAACATCAGTTGAGTAAATCAGACATTTTATTTAGGCCTTTGTGGCCCACCCTCCCCTAGAGCCTTCCTTGAGCCTTCTCCCACTCCTGCTCATAGCTCAGGAATCCATTTCAACTCAGTCTGCAGTCATCAGTCCCTGCTCGCCCCACGGGCAGCTCCTGCAACTCCCAGAACCCAGCCCACGGGCACCCACCAGCCCTCCCTGCACCCTGGTGCACACTGCCAGTATTTGAGAAAGCTGTCTCGCCAGCTTAGGAACTCAAGTGGAAAAAAGCTGCTGCGAATCACGTGAAATTAATTAAACCTTAGTCTGGCAGGTTGTCAGAAACACTGGGACAGATATTCAGTTATTTGTTCAGACTGTGTTTAGGCTTCTACAATAATAATAAATAGATTTTAAGGGAATACATGGGCATGCCAGTTGGAAAATAAGGCGTTTAGAAAGCAAGGGCATTTAGCTTAACGATAATGAATTTAACTCCTACAAGTATAGACTGCATCATTTGGCGATATCACTATAACTAAAGAAATAGCAATGCTGCGGATACAGTTCATAATTTTCTGAGGGGAATAATTTCTTTCCTCGCAAGGAAAGGGAATAAGGAGTGGGATAAAATCACATTCTCTGGTTTAAAGACTCTGAACACCAGCTGTATACCCCAAGTCTTTTTAATTTTACTCTCAACATCTTCCTACTGTCATCTAGCATTACATTACATCAGTTCTAAGTATGTTGGTAAAGATGAATTGCTAATGATGGATTTTTACTTGTATTGGACTTGTTTGATGTTATGCAATCCAGGAGCAGTAGCATTGAGGTTAGAGTTGTTAGAAGAAAGAAAGAGTTAGCGCAAAAGTTAATACAATCCATCTTATGAAAACGTCTTGTAGACAACAATCAGAGGAGGAAAAAGTAAGTGTTCTCTCTCATAGTTTGCTAAATCGTCTTGGTAAATATCTCACTGCAGTGTCTTAGGCTGATGTAAATCAGGTGGTGACTTCATCTGCCTAACATGAAAGTATTCAGGCGTTTGGAGGAATCTGTTCTGTTTGGTTTTTATAGAGTCTCAAGAACTATGAAGTTATGTTTTCCACTTACTTGAAGCACATAAAAAGTACTACACAGTAAACTTTCAATTACTTAGTCCCATGACTTTGTAAAGTAAGGCAGGGGCAGAACTATGATAGACCTTCATAACTTTTTTCATCATAGCAGCTGAAACCTAATAATGAGTGTAAGTAAGTGACCAATAATATGTGAGGGGTGGCAGCTGACATGTCAGTCAGCAAACTCCTGGACCTGTTTCTTCCACTACAAGTGCTGTCAGTTAAATGAATCCTAGAAGGACTAAGAATAGGCAACTCTCAGACTGGCCAAATTATCCTCAGCACAAAGTTCATAATGGACAAAACAGGCCCAGGTACTTGCTGCATTTGAGAGATCAGCTTTCAGTCTCATCATGACTAAACACCAGTGGTTCAGACATAGTTTTCCAAGCCAAGGTTTTTATAAGGTATCCTTTTTACATACACTGTGTAGATGTCGTGCATATGTGTGTGGATGAATGTGCATAAAGAATATATAGAGTACTTCCTTGTCCAAAGAAGCATAGCTGAAAAGGCTGCACAGACACCGTTGTGGTCTGGACATACACAAGACATTTCTAAAGTTTCTGACGTTGAAATGCCTATCCACTGTCATCAACTAAAAGAGCACATAGGGAAGTATGCTTATGTCTTGGGATGGGATGAATTCAAAACTTCTCAATTATGAAGCAGAAGATGATTTAAATAGCCACTCTTTTTTGGTCTAATCTGGTGAATGAATTTCTTTGAACCTTGAATCTGATGTGCTAAGTGCTGTAGAGGAAATGAAAGGCAGGTTTTCTCAGTGACTCTGAAAAACTGTAGTTAGAATTTCATACGGAGAATAGTTAGACATGCAAATAAGACCAGGTTAATCAGCACTCATTTTTTCGCGAATATCACAATGATGTGTGCTCTACTGAAAGCTGCGTATTGTAATGAGCAAGAGATCTTACTTAAGAGATCTTTGGAGGCCATGAGTATGAATCAAATGTAAAAAAGGCAGTACCAGATGAAAAATAGAAAAGTCATGATCAGGTGAAGATGATAAATGTCATGGAAGTCTTCCTCGAAAAAACATTTTAAATGTCAGTAGTATGGATATTTAGACTAAGAGAAAAAATTATCCTGACTATACTGGCGGAAGAAATGCATAGGCTAAAAAAAAAATGAAATAAGTGTTGTGTTTCTTTGCCTTATTTTTTAAAGAGATATGCCCTACCACATTTTGGGGAACACCTTGTAATCCCAAAATCACAGAAAAGGAAGTGTTAAGTGTGTTTGAACAACAAATCAATTCTCTCAGGAACATCATAAATTTACTCAGAATTGCCAGCCTAATAGGTTACAACAACACATCGAACAGCACACAAGAAAATTTACCTGGCACAAAGGCAAATTTTCGTTACAGCAGAGTTATTTGTTATGAAAAACAGTCTTCTCTACTGACAGATATAAAGTTACACTCTCTCCTAAATCCTAGAAGAAAATACCTTTTTGATACTATATTGTCATCATTCTTTCTGCTATTACTGTTTGTTTATTATTTATCATAGTACCTATGGACCTTCTTCATAATCAGGTCTCTGACTTTGCAGAGCACTATGCAAGCACAAAATACCAAAAGCTACTTTCCATAGAACTAGTAGTTTTTATAACTCATCTAAGCAGAAAGAGGTAAGATCTTGTCCTCTTTGCACAGTAAGACAGAACATGAAAAGATGACCCCACTTGTTTAGCTGTGCCAGAAACTTCCATCCAAAACGGCTGAGCTTCCACCCAGCTTTCCAGCCAAACCCCAGCTCATCCCACTTGTTGCAGTCCAGACTCATGTCTTCCACACCAGGAATCTCATAACGTCATTGATATAAAACATTAATAAGCTGTAGTGAACATGGCTTACTTTTTTGTTATTTAAATATCTCTGTGCCTTTCAATTCTGCATATTATAAACGTGCTTCACCATCGGCACATGACACAGCTATTTTCTTTTCAAAAGGACATATATCCAGTATCTAAAATCTTCCTCTATTTTTCACGTACCACTGATAACTTATTGTCATCCAGAGGCACAATTCACTGGATGGTGGTTAAACAGCAAAGCATTTGGCCACATTGTCTGTCTGCCACATCTAGGACCTGCATCTTCTAGGAGCATATTCAAAGTCAGAAATTTACTCAGAATTTTTAGGGTATGCCAGAAATTTTAGCCTGTGATTTTTAGGGTATGCCATCTTTGACAGACTAGTCACAAAGCGCCCGACAGTAGTAATGACTAGCTAATCCAATGTGTTATTATTGTAACAGAATCACTGATTTTCTATGGATAGAAGCTTTAGATGTGTGTATTCGTGTCCCCTAAATACACGCCTGCGCGAACCTGCCTATGGCAGATTCGTTCTGCCCTATGTCTCTTCCACCCTTTCTAGTACGTCTCCTCCTCCACTCCTTGACTTTCATATGTCTCCTTTCCACTCATAATACTTACACAAGGAAATCCACTCAGGATATTCTGATGAATTAAAATTTACTTCACATTCATGTGAATAAAGAGTAAAGCTTAAATTAATCATTTATTCTGCAGTACTTAATGACTTGCAGCTAACAATCTTGCATTACAACTAACAGGTAAAGGTCAGTTTGCATGATTCCCTGTTAATTTGTTTTCATTTAAACTAATTTACTTAGAATTTGTACAGCGTTGGTTCCCTAAGGGAATACAGCAAAAACTATGACCTGATGACAGGCAGAACGATTAAATTATAACAGAATTATTAATAAAAGAGTCTTTCTGCAATTTGTTAAAAATCTTGGGAGATATTAGCAACTTATTTATGTAAGATATGGAAAGTACATCTGTAATATAATTGCATATAAATTAAAAATTTGCCTAGGGAGACTGTACAGTGGTCATAGTTTTAAAATGATTGACAGATACATTAACATTGCTTGCCCCAGGAGAAAGATAATGAATTCCATGTTTTGCCTTTTTTTCCCATTTCCAAGGACAATGCTAGTGTGTTCTTTTGTTTGTGATGCTTAACATTGTCATAATTAGTTGACTACAAAATGCAGTCACTTACAATACTGGTCTTGTTAATAGCTAATTGGGTTATTGTGACTTTCCTTTAGCCTAGGAGACACAGAGCTAGGAAAAAGAATGGGAAACAGTCTCAAGAAACAGAAAGAAATTTGTTTCAAGATCATGCAGAAAAGACATTTAAAGTTTCATTCGATCTTCATTAGGATCTAGATTCTTTGCTTGTGGACTGGAAAACCAGAGACATTCTTTAATATGCTTTTTAAATTAGATGTCCTTGTTCTTTGGTTTATTTATTGCAACATGAGCAGTAATGCATTCATTAAAAAAGCTTTGCCAGCAAATGATCTGACCTAGATGATCTGACTTAGATCATGTCGGAACCACTTGAAGGCTATCATTGATTTATAGAGTTTTGCATGACTGTAGCATGGGAATCACAGGTGGCCAAAAGTAACCAGAAGCGGTAGCCCAAAACACTCTTTAAAAGTTTTCCATTAACAACAGAAACTAACATGTTTCCATCCTGCTCACCCATTGGGTTACATAGACATTTTCTTCCCTTTCTTAAAATATATTATTTTTTTGTTAATAAAGTCATATTTGGGCATATTATTAGATGTCACATCATATGACAGTGACAGGGTATTCTCATCTCTACTGAAAAATGTATGTAGTGATTAACGCTGTTCATAATAACACAGAACAGGATGCGGTGCAGTGTAGTGGGAAGAGCAGGAAAATAACAGTTGGGAGAACTGGCATCTAATTTCTTGGATCTCACGCACCTTGAAATGTTGCCTAAATCCCTTTTTCTTTTTCCTTTTCTGAAAAGTGATGTTAATTCCATTAATACGACAATACCCTACATAGTAAGTTTGTAATAAATTTTCTGATAAAATTTCTCAGAAATGTTAAAAATGCCAGATGTGATATACTTGATTTCCTATTTTATCACATGCTTATAGAAACCAACATAAACTTGTTTTCCAACTTTCTGATCCGAAGTGTACTGCAAGTAATGAGAAATCTTTCATTCTAGCTTGTCTTTAAACATGTATATCTTGCCCATTTTGTCATATAAACCCATTAGTGATAGGTCCTAAATTTAATTCTAAAACAACTTAATAGCCAAAGTAATCTACTAACCATTAGAATAATAGCCTGTCAAATCTAAATATTGGGAACATCCCATAAAAGATGGATTATCTAATAAACAGCTAATTAAACATTAGTGGCTGTGAGACCTGGCTGGATGTGTGTTTCTATTCTTGTCTCATAATGGTAATGGACTTTATGAACAGAATTGTGTTAAATATGAATTTTTTTTACGGAATTTAATTGGTAGAGTGATCTAGCAATACCTCTCACATACAAGAGAGTTGTTAGCGTATTTCAGGTTTTCTCTCTCTGACACAACACATGCCAGGAAAATATATGTTATTTATCTCTCTGGAGCCATGAAAAGAAGAAACTTTTTTTTTTTTTTTTGTACCGAGCTCAGCGATATGAATCTGTTCTCCGGCACAACAAAAGCTCCTATAATTGGGAAGGCCTGTGGGAACACTTACATGAGCTGAGATCTGGTGGGACTTCATTCTAGCTTACTAGCATCACCTGAGAGTGTGTCATTGTGCAGAACTCTTCACCATCTAACTTAGTTTATTAATTTCAAATTCAAACCTCCTTCAGTAAATGATTTTGTGCCCGATTACCAACACTCTGTTTAATTCAATATTTTGTCTCCTTCAAGGGGCAATAGAAAATGTTTGCAAAAACATTGTCCCCCATCGCTACCCACAACCAGTAGGGCACTATGGCAAAATATGTCCCCATGAATTTTTGTCCTAATCCAACTTAGATTTAATTTAAAGTCTGAAACAGGTATGATATTATGTGTTATGACTCGCAGCCATTATAAGCTTTTAATATTCCTTTTAATCTTTCTCATTTCATGTCTCCCAACACCATCCTGGACAATGAACTCCACAGTCTTAATATATTCACTGGAAAATTATATATCCTCTTGCTTTTATGTTATTAGGCATACAGATACTCCTACTTTACTGTTTTTCATGTTATTAAGGACTGACTTTTCCAGAGAGGGAACATTTTTAAGATGTTAAATAACCAGTAAAATTGTACAAATAGCTTTTTTACGGAACTACAATGAAGATATTAATTTTCTGTCAACAGTACACAGCTATCTACAACAGGCAGCTTTATGTCTACAGTACAGACCTACAATAGACGGTATTTATACTACAAATACTTGAAATTCAGTACTGTAAATGCTTTCCTTTGTTATCTTTCAAATAAGTCTGTTTTTTTTCTGTATCACTTAACTAGTATACATATTTAAACAACGAAACAAAGTTTATATTTCTTTAAAAATGTTCAAAAAATAGAGACTATATAAGTAAAGTAATTTTATAATATGTGTTTAGAGGCCACATGGGGTTTTTTCATAGTTTTGGGTATCAAGCTATTACAGCAATTTTTACTATGTTGCACTCTTCAAATCATAGAATCATAGAATCATTCAGGTTGGAAAAGACCTTCAAGATCATCGAATCCAACCATCATCCATGCCCACTAGACCATGGTACAGAGTACCTCGTCTGTGCGCTTTTTGAATACCTCCAGGGATG
>JANXJC010000005.1:31073014-31087083 GCA_027564655.1 Leptodon cayanensis
GTCTATGCGCTTTTTAAATACCTCCAGGGATGGTGACTCAACCACTTCCCTGGGCAGCCTATTCCAATGCCTGAAAACCCTTTCAGTAAAGAAATTTTTCCTAATATCTAACCTAAATCTCCCTTGCCTCAACTTGAGGACATTTCCTCTCGTCCTATCTCCAGCTACCCGACAGAAGAGACCAGCATCACTGAAGAAGAGTAAATCATGTTGATCAAAGTAAAAAGAGAGGATGGGTAAAAGCTGTTCAAAAGAGGTAGAAACAAAACAGTTTCCATCATGATTTTTTGAACACTGTTAAAAAACTGCATGTCTCCATTGAGAAGTGTTTCTTCTCTTTCCTTGGATTTGGGTGCTTACTTTTACAGCCTCACTCTTCATTTTGATGATGGATGAGATTTCCAGCTGTAATAACCCAAAGAGGCTTTTAAGGCAAGTCATTCCATCTTTAAGATGTATCTGCCTTAAATTATTCACCTTGCCTTTCATACCTGTGTGCTTTATTCCAAAAGGTGAAGAAGTTTTATTTAGAGATGCCTTACAAATCTTATCCTACCTCACATGTCCTGCTAAAGAAAACCCAGCTTCGATTCCCGATTTGAGTCTTTTTCACAACAGGACTTCAGAGAATGGACAGGCTGGTAATACCCTTAGGAATATTGCCATCATAAAGACCACAAATAGCTGGCATTTTCTGCACGGTTTCTGGTAAACTGGTGAGGTAGACTTGGGTAGGTCAGGTCAGATTGAGAAGTGGTTAGACTTATGGAACTGCATAACGAAAATGAGAAGAGACCTTAACCTCTAATATAGTAATTTTGGGCCATTAGAATGAATGACAGATAGCTGTCCAGTATTCATTTCCTTGACCCAGCTGGGTGCTCAGCCTGCTCATGTGTCATGGACACATGTTACCACCACTCTTTCCAGGAAGTTCTGCACTTCTGAGCTGCAGAATTCAGGTATTCTATTTGTTTTTCTTTTTTTTTTAAGTCTGTACAATCACAGACACTTTCATGTTTTAAATCCCTATCTACTTCCAGAATACTACCACCTCATTGATATGTGCACTGAATTTGGTAAGGTGAAAGATGTTTGTTTGTAAGGGAGTCTGGAAGCATAAATGAAATTTAAAAAAAACAAGCTACATTAATATAAAGGGTGACAACTTAAAATTCAGTAAGAGCAAGGTTCTTTTAGAGCCCAAGACTTTGACAAAGGTTTTGAGGAGGAAGAGACAAAAACTGTTAGGAAGGGATTTATCAAAGGTGGGCCAAAGGGATACAGGTTAGCTAATTAAGTATTTCAAGTAAAATTTTCAAGTCAAAAAAATAAGTAAATTAATTTTCCCATTTACTCTACTGCAATTGCTATAAGCTGCCACCTAGAATTTGCAGAGAGTACCGATTGAATACAGAGGTGAATTTTTACTATACCACCCTGTCTTCACCATTCCCATTCATAAAATACAGACCAAATATTGTAGGTTTTATTTATTTATAAAAGCGTTACTAATCATTCATTAAATATTTCAGGGTTTTATCAGTTAAGCCTCAGGCAGAAAATAATTATAGAAAACACCTTGTTTGGAGGCAATTTTCAATTTAAAATTCTACAGGAAATTAAAAATCACAGGTAGAGATTTTCAAAAGCTGAGAAGTGAAACCAACTATTACCCCTCCACTCACACAACAGCAATGGTGGCGATCTGACCAAATACTTCAACCGATACTGTGAAGTTCAACCAGAAGTCTTTGCTTCTTTAAAAAGTAAAACATACATTACACAAAGCGTATCTACCTCAGGAATCCTGTGGCAAATATAGTGGAGCCTGGAAGAGTATTAGGGAAAGCATCACATACCCTGACCCCATTCACATTCTTCCCTTGACATTTGCTTACAGCACAGACAGAATATCGAGCAGACAGACCTTTGCTTTCATATTGTTATTGATGTTCTTATGTTCCTATCACGAGATAAGCTTTTTCTGGCTTTACTTTTTGATCTGTACTGAAGGGCCATATTGTTAAATGGTATTTCTGCAAAGTTCTTTGGAAACAACTGTTATTGTAACATACAATACTCTAGAGTTTATGCTGATGTGGAGATTGTGACTGAAATCAGGTTAAAATGGAAAGAGTAATGGAAAGACTTCGCTAACCTTCATAAGCTTCTATTTAAACAGTGGTGGTTGTTATGGTATGTGGTTTTACTTCTGAATTTGTGGAACGGAAAAATTCTTTTGTCCCACCAACTTTCAACATGATTTAGACTCACAGTTCAAAATGGGACATAAGGAGAGATTCAGAGTGCCAGTTTTCATAAATAAACCATATCATGGAAAGTTTGGTTATCTAATTCCAAAATAAATGAAGTAGAATGGCTATATGCTACTAGTGAACTAACTCCAAAGAAACAACGTTGCCTCAGTGAGTTATAGTACTTCCCCACAGACTCCTGTATCAACCCAAAGAGCAGTACAAGGACAGAAACAAACATCCAGAGATGGGCATGTTTTTCTAAATGAAATGTGTATTTCAGTCACTGAAGATTATACTAAGGTATTTAGCTATGCAATATATTTTCAACAAGTGTCATTGTTAAATCAAGGTGTTTGCAAAGATATTCTATAGCTTTATAGTAGCTATGAGCTTCAGGAAAAAAACTATCATCAAAACTTTTTGTCTTGTGTTTCATAGAGTATTTTTTATGGATTTTCAAAACAATCCTTTTAGGAGTTAGTGTTTAGGAATGTACTATCGTTTGTAGTTATATTTAGGTAAGAGGATACTAAAAACCAAAATATATATCCTTTAGCACACACCAATACCAAGAATCTTCACCTAATCGGTCACTTCATGAGAAAGGATGAAGGCTAACGCAACGTTAAGGAAGCCTGTGATACTTTAATTATAATTGGAGCTGACACTTAAGACCTCCTGAGTTCTGTTTGTTGTCTCATACACAGTATTACAATTGCAATTTACTGTATTTTCCTGAAGCAAGAAGCTTATGTAACAAGTCTGAAAAACCGAGTTGCATTCCTGAGTGAGGCTGAAGATTAACCAGTGGAGGTACGGCCACAGTGAAGGGTGAGCAGCAGCTCTGGAAAGCGAGGACCCATGCAGTGCTCACAGAATAAGTCAACAGGCTACAATGCTGCTGGTTACAGGGAAAGATCTGTCACCAAAAAAAGGGGGTTGATAGGGTTTTTTGCTCATATTTATTTTCAGCAATGTATTTACTGTTCTGGGTATGCACTAATTGTTATTTTGTCTAATTCTGTAGCAAACAGCCCATAGAATGTAAAGATTTTTACATAGTCAATTCATGGATTTTTAAGAATATGATTTTTTAAAGTTTTGCTGTAGCTAATAACAGAGTCATGTTAACCTAATTTTTAAAATTGAAAATTAAAAAATCTGTTTTACTATCAGCTAAACAAAAAATTAAGACTGCACAAAAAGAATCCGTAAAGCTGAGAAATCTGTTGATACTAGTGAATGGTGTTTGAAAGTTGACCCAAGAGTTAGCAGCACCTATCAGCATTGACAAAGTACCCTGGAATAAACTGTTTAGAACTTTATTATAGCATTTTTACAGGACCCATAAATGCCTTTCCAAATACCTTCCACAATATGTTTGCTTCACGTTACCTATAAAGCTAAAGTAATTTATAAGTCTGCCACTTCTCTGTAAATTGATGTTATGAGTGGCTTAAATTTGCCTGATGCTGTGGGAAAAAGTCATTGAATTTTATGTTATCTATTTTCTGGATGAGCACATCTGCCAAAATAGGTTGCTCCAATGAGTTAATATAGCTTTCAGACAACTGAGGGTTGCCATTGAACACCTTTAATTTTGAGATGGACTTCACTCAGAAATTGAGGCTGCTGAAGAGGAAATGGGTTAAGTCATTTAAATGTTACTCTGCACACTGCTACATTCTCTGATAAGCATTTTTAAAGTTGTCTATTAAGGGAGAAAAATTGAACACAGCCAAATGTGCAAAATAAAAATAGGAACAAAAATAACCCTACGTAATTCCACTGAAATCAGGTGGCTCCTGGGCTATGAACTACTCAGCAATGTCCAATCAACCAGTCATGACACGAGTGTAACATCGGGACCTGAGTAAAACCAGTTTTGGAGGTAACAGAGAACAAAGAACAAGTATGCAGCATGTGCAAAACATTATATATAGTGAACATGGATGTGAATTTAGATGTACTGTGCACTTGCAAGCCTATAAATAAAGTGTAAAGCATGTCAGCAAAAATTATGCAAGGCAGATCCTAGAGTGGGGAGAAAGAAACCATCAACACAACATCATCCTCATACCTCTGAAGGACCTGGGACCCCAAAGGTTTGCCGTAGCCCTCCCTCCCAGACTGAAACCGTTGATCTTAAGTGCCAGAGGGGCAGTGGGTAACCTTAATAGCAGGACGAATTCTGGAAATCTTGAGCAGATATATCACCTTACCTGTAAAAAACCTAAGTGTTAGCATAATGATAACTGGTCTAACAGCAATTATTTGGTTAGATTATTAAGACTTTACTTAGACTAACAATAAATTCTTCCTTTGCATGCACAATCTGCTCCTTTTGGCTATAACAAGAGTCTGACTGTAACAGACTGGTTGGAATTGAGGCAACCCATTCTGTAACTTGGATTCAGCAAATCCATAATGTATTATTACAACACTTTGAACTAGAAAAAGCACACAATAATGGTTATTTTTTGTGTGTGCACAAAATAACAGTAATTTTGTGTGTGTGGGCCACAGAGCACCACATGGGAGCTAGAGAAGACCTGAGAAAGGTGCCTTGTATTATTAACGCACCGTTCCATTTGAGGCAGAGGTAGCTCCAAGCAGCGGGAGCCCAGGCCACTCTACATCACGTGGCCTGGGGGCCAGGACTCGTTCCCTGGATGAGTGTAGGGGCAATGTACTACATTTAGAGATGTTCACGACATTCAAGATGCCTATATTGGTACGGTAAGAAAACCTACCTTTTTATTTTCAGATTCAGATCTCTTTATCCTGTCTTTTGACTATTCCAATTTTAAGTTCCTGTGAGAATAGGTTGTACTGCAGTATCCTTGGCACTCTGGACGCTACTGACGTGTAAACAATGACAATGAAAATATGACAGTTTGACTGAGCCTTTCCTCTAAAATGCCGCATCATTCCTATCATTAGCTCTTTTTCATCACTTTCTTGCTTTTGTTTTTCAAAGCGTGCTGCTGAGAGTTTAGCAGATTTTGGAAATGGAAGATGACAATCATGAAATCAAATCAAGCAGGTAAAAATAAAAATACCATGGCCACATATGAAAATACAGAGACTGCAGTTCAAATATATTTTTTGAATGCAGACTTTTTATTGTAAATCAATAAAGTTATAAGGAGACTGGTATGGAATCTGGAAAAAAAACCAAAACAAAACAAAAAAACAACAGAAACAAGAATCAGACTTCCATGTTCTGATTCTGCTTGCCAATATCTGAGGTTTTTGTCATAAGAGTGGGATGGATTCCATTTTTTTTTTAAACTCTGACTTTTCGAAGGCTTTAAAGAGTAATTTCTACAAAACCCAGGGACTTTGTCAGTGTTTCTGAAAATTTTTTCATGGACTTTTCGTACCTTCTTTTTATTTGCTGTTTAAAAAGTCTTGTAAATCTAAACCTATTGCTTCCTTCCTTGTGCATTCTGCATGCATTTTCATTTTATGTTATATCCATTACTGACTGGTTCTTGCTGTTTTATGTATCTGAATAATTTCCTATACATATAGAGAGTTATAGTACATGTATTACATAGAATAATTCACTTTCCATTTAAATGAAATCCACATAATGGTACTTTCCATTAACAGTTATGTTATGCCCATTAATTTATAGATAGAAGTACAAATTTCTTATAAGTAACAGTTACAGGGAATATTTTCTCAAAAACAACTGCTGTCTAGTTAGTTATCATACAGGACAAGTAGCAATTTTCATTTTCTTTCAACTTTCTAAGCTTTTTTGATTTTGTCAATTGCCTGAAACACAGAGAATTGCATTGCTATTATTATGCTATTGTAATTGGTCCAACTCATTTTCACTTGTGGTCAGACCTTGAAGGGAGGAAATCATTATAAATTCTTCTTCAGTGCATTTCTCCGTCATCATTGTTTAGCAGGGAGCTGGATTTACTTCCAGAAGCATGAGCCGCAGGCTTTTAAGCATACATGGAGGTCTCCTCCACATGCTTAATGGAGCTGCACTGCAAAAAACTCTGTTTTACACAACTTCTACAAGGATCCCAGGGGAAAGGGCAAAGAAAAAGATAATACAGTTGATTGGGGCGGTATTTGTGAAGGAAGAGGTCTACAATATACCTTCCTAATTAACTGTTAAAAAGTTAGGAGGAGAACCAGGAAAATACCTTTTCATGGAAATTAAGGCAAGATCTTGGGGGGAAGAGAATAATCATTTATGCTTAAAGTAGATCGGGAGCCCAAAACAGAAAGACATAATGGAAGCAGGGAAGATTATGAGGGAAAAAGGAGTAATGTTGCTAAAGTATACAAAAGAGCATGTTATTGTATATTGTAGGAATGAAGGGATGAGAAACTTCAGAAGTGGTAAAATTAAATACCCAAGAATCTATGAAGGAGTCAGAATAATAAAAATGCCCAGGAATTGTACACAACACATAATTAGTTTTTAAAGATAGAAAGCCATGATATCTTTTGCTGCTGGAAGGCAAAAAAATAGGATAACTTTAAGCATACTTTGGCAGCACGTTAGTGTTTAGTGATGAGGGCTGATTCCTCCGACAGCTCTGGGACTGGGGGATTCTCCTGCCTGGCCACTGAATCCCAGCCTGGGGCACCTGGCTTCTCCGTCCCAGGCCAAGGGATGTGGTGGCTGCTTTCCTATTTCCAGGTTCAACTGGTAGTGAGGCTGAGAGTGTATCTGTCTCACACACACAGAGGACACCGACAGTGCCAGCTACGGAGCCAGACAAAGACAGGTTGCTGCCTTCAACAGCACCCACGTACGGGACTGACATACAACGTAAGCACAGACAGCCCTTCCTCCTCTTCGGCTGCCCCGGGCTGAAGGTCACTAGTGAAGGCACACGCATGACAATCTCTAGATTGACAAGCACATTCATGGATGCTCCAAGTACCAGCATGGCCCTTCTGTCTGCCCAACGTACCTGCCCAGATCCTGGGTCTCTTACCTGCCCCATTGGTCCAGCTGCTGCTTGCTAGCAAACACTCACACACTCATCTCCTAGGCAGCCCATAATCAGAGGTCTCCCTCAAAATACCAGCACAGACGCGATACCCCTGCTAGACACAGGGCATCTTACTTGTCCCTGGTCCAGTTGAGGTTTTTGAGTGAACTACACCCACACTCTGACGCGCACGAGGTTTGGGGAAGACACAGACACTCGCATCCCCACCGGAATCCGGCACACAGGCTGTGAGCCATGGTCCCTCTCCAGTCTCTCCAGTCTCCAGCCCCTCACTCGCCTTACTCATCCCAGGTCCTCCCAGCAGCTGACACTTGGGACATACCCCATTCCCACTGCAGGAGCTGGGTCAAGACCCTCACCAGTGTCTAGCACTGAGACCCTGCTCCCTCCAGTTGTTGACACCACAGGCCTAGGGAGCCCACACCTCGAATATCCCAAATCCTCATCTTCGTCCTGGTTCCCTCTTCTTATCAGTTACAAAGTCAAGGCTGACCTTCTCCAGAGCTGTGCCTGGAGTTTCTTAATGGATCTTCAGCTAGTGACTGGGGACATTTGGTCTTTGGTATCGTGTCCATTACCCTTCATCTATCACGTTTGTGTCTCTGTGGTTTTGGGGTTGGGTTTTTTTTTTGCTTCCCCCTTTAGTCATTATCTATCCCCTTAGCAGTGAAAATGCCCTTCCTTGGATAACCTTAATGAAGCATCTTCTTCTGAGCTTCCAAAGACTCTATTAGTTTGAAAAGGTGACTGGAAATATGTAGTTTATCAAAACTGCATATAAAACAATATGTATATACAGTTCACTTTACATATGGTAATTGAAAAAATCGTATGTAAAGGAACATGGCAACTCTTGTTAATTCAAGTTCTTTCTGTGCATTGGAGTCTTGGGGCCCTCTGAGCTACCCTCAGAAGGGAAAGGAAAATCTGCAACTTCTGTATCTTTTAAATATCACCGACTGTTAAGACCTGTTCAGCTATCACAACTGATCTTCACAAGAGAAAACATTGTGCACAATTTCCTTTTTCTCTGTGCTGCAAGGTAGGCAGCAAAGAAGGAGTTAACAATACTAATAGTGATGCTACTTATAAGGTATCTGGACCTCTTGCTTCCACAAATGACATCTGAAATGGAAAGAAAATGACACACACCTTCAGCAACATGCTAAGGGTGAAATACCTTTTATTAAGCTGTCTACAGAATGAAGCATCAGTGAAATGTTTGACAAGGAAGAATACGTGTTAAGCAATGTTGTCTGACTGATTTTTAAGGCAAAATGGAAATTATATTTCCACAGACAGCTGATGGGAAAACGTTCTCACGAAAACATCAGGCTATGCCATTTTATTTGTCCTCCTTTTCCTCCTCCACTTCTTTCCATACAGTACAATTATCTTTCTAGAGAGGAATTCTTCAGATTCAGCTTTGTTCTAATTTAAAAGAACTGCTTACAAAGTAACACATACTGGCAGGACACCTACAGTAAGAGTAGTACAAAGATAACTACTTAAGAGAAACCAGAACATAATTAGACCATGAGATGACAAGATGTAGCTACTTTGCGAAGATGCAAATCATATGCCTAAAATTCTACCCCACATGAAAAAAAACCTCATTCTTCTGATGATGCATCTACTTTTAGCCTCTTTTCTAACAAGCACATTTTTCAATGTTCAGAAAAAGTGATGATGCTTTAATTAACTTATAGTCAAGTTTTAGAATTTGTCATGGTGTAAGGACTTCACTAACATCTTCTTTTAATAATTTATGTCATTCATTTGATTCTTGTGCATGTTCTATTATTAATCTTCTGGGGTTTTTTGGCTGCAGCCCTCCTGTCAATCATGAAGTGCAGTAGGGCTAGCAAATGTTCTGGAAAATTGCCAAGGACTGCTGCATCCTAGCTTTGATATTTCTTTACAATATTGTGGCGTTACTATTGGAAATGTGAATTCTGAGTGAACCAGCTTTTGTTAGGATGTGCTTTGAGGTTTGCTCCACAATAACATTCATGCAGCCTGACGGGCAGTATGAGCAAATAGATTTAAAGGGGTCAGAGAACATAAAAGAGCTGAAACAATGCAGTGGATACTATGCCTTAGATAAAATATGATATAGCTGCAGCTGCATTGACCCTCTTCTCCTGTACCCTGATTTATGATGCAGCCATACCCACAGCTAATATATGAAGGTTTTCTTTTTTCCTACTTCAACCTCCCACATTGATGTATCAAACTCTGTTCATTTTCCTTGAATTTTTGAAGGTAGTTGCCTCTAAAATCAATATTCGACCATAGTGAATGATTGTGTGAAGGTCAGTAGCTGTGAACACTAAGCCCTGATACAGTCAAAGCAATTTTAACAGGACTCCATTTAACAACGGAGTCCATTTAACTATTTCAGTCTATTGTTATCTAGTCCATAGGCAATTTTATTCATGTTTTGCCATAGGGTTATTATCCCAAAGACACTGTGTGGTGACACAAACTATGTGAAAACAAATGCCCTGATGAAAATTAAGAGAAATTACCCATGACCTGCGGATGGAAAAGCTTAATGTATTTCTGTGTCTCATTAGATAAACAGACAGAAGTCACCAAAACTCCAAATGCAAGAAGGGCATTAGTTAGACTTTTTACTTTATTAGAAAGAATCTTGTCTCAAGTTGCAAAACCATAGGAAACACATCTTCATTTATTTTGCTATTCATAGGAGTTTGTTTTACTCTTTCAACAATTTTTCAATTGTGGCTATTTTTAATTAATTTAAACTTTTGAATAACAAGTAAAGTTTTACATGTTTTCTTTAGTGTCTAAAACTACTTCCAGTATCAGTAAAGGTGTTATAGAAATAATGGTAAAGGGATGGAGGTAATTGGATGGCAGCTAGGAGAAAAAAGTCGTTCATGGTTTTGAGATTCCTCATTAGCCTGTTCCACAAGTCTCACATACTTCTGCATCCTTACCAGGATACCAAAGTGGTTCAGCTGTTAATAGGAGCTGCAGGTAAGTATTGTGCCAAACAAACTGTGAATAATGCAAGTACAAAGATGATGTCATCTCCTGGCTTCCACTGCTCCTTTTTTTTTTTTTTTCACCTTGTTTCTTATGTAGTGAAATCCTTAAATGTGTAATTAAATATAAAAGTAGAAGATTTGCTGAATGAGGTTTTTGATGGTTAGCATTTGTCTCACCTAATCTATTCTTCTAAAAAGTAAGTGTCTAATCTAAACTATGCATTCCAAAGTTACTGGAAGGACATCTCCATGTGACATCTGCCTTATGATGGAATGGATAATTGCCTGAAGATTCACATCTCTTTTTGATGACTATAGAAAGGATCTCTGTGCGTATCTTAAAATTAAGTGTCAGAATTTTATTTGGCTGTTGTAAACTCAAATTAATCTAGAAGAAAGCTTTAATTAGCTAATGTAAATTATACTCCCCATTTTAATCTGGGAAGAGAAGCATACATTTTATGATTGTTCTTTGTGTCAAGATAAGACCTACACTACTTAAGTAGGGTCTGGGCATGCATTTTCTTTGTAGGGAAAACCACACAGAGTAAAAAATCTTAGCACAGTACAATCATACACAACAGCTTTATTGATTCACTGTTTTGTCTAGGCTTTAAATGGGAATGACAGTCATAGCTGTCCAATTATTGCAATTAAAATATTTGTTATCCCATATACAAAAACTCAGAGAAATTTTGCATTTTTCTGTTGGGTTTCGTTGTTTTTTTCTGTTGCTTCCTTTTCATTTGTACCAGTTAACCATCTTTCAATATCCACCGAGACTTTATATGGTTGGTGTCATTTTAACATGTGCAAAGATACAAAGAATACAGAAAAATAATTTTTAAACACATTATATTGGACTATTTTAAGAAAGAGCACAGAATTCTTATAGTTTTCAAGTTTTTCTGTACTTTGATAAAATGCAGGTCTACATATGACCTTTAAAGTTCTGTTCCATCTTCAAAAACATAATATCTTGCTATCAAACAATAAAGGAAAATAGAGAAAAACAATAATAGTAACAGTCATGTTTTTTGTATGTGTGCCAGAGATCGATACAATATTGATGTTGCAGGTAAGGCGTTTTGTTCAAATATACTAGAAGCTTGTTCTACCGATAGTTTCTCTGATTAAAGTGAAGAATAAGGCGGCCAAAACTGAGCCTTTCTTGTTTTCTAGTATTTATCAAGTTAGAAGATGTAAAGAAAAGGAGGCAGTTCAAAACAGACTGCAATATTACTGCAATATTATTAGAAATGAAATAGTCTGTCAGTATCATAGCATGAAAAGAATGCCAAGATT
Organism: Leptodon cayanensis; assembly: GCA_027564655.1. NCBI lineage: Eukaryota > Metazoa > Chordata > Aves > Accipitriformes > Accipitridae > Leptodon > Leptodon cayanensis. Next base: position 31,084,592 of record JANXJC010000005.1, read on the forward strand.
CATGCACAGTATCTGAAAAATTTTGTTAAATTTGAGGCTATATGTACTAATCTCTATATCCCATATTTGTTAGTAGCTCATTCAACACCACGTTTTCTCTTTTTTCTAACTTTCTTTGCAAACTTCTAAAATAGTTTCACAGTTAGTGTGCCTATTTGTCCTCTCAAATTACTTATTCACTTATGTATTCACAAGGCCAGAGAGGGCAGAAGAAGAAAACAAATTATTACAAAGTTCTGGAAAAGGACCTCTGAAGGAAAGACTTGTAACCAAATATATCTGAAACTCTACACATTCTGTTTGCATCTATTTTATGATATGAAATTTTAATGTGGAAGTTCAAGGTGAACGCTACTTTTAATTCTTATGCTTAATGTTGAGAACAGAAGTAGAATTCTAAGTTGAATTTTATTGAGCTTGGAAATAAATATTGGACCAGCAGATTATGTTAACCTTTTGTATTGCAAAGATTCCTTTCGTCTTGGCTGTCTATCTGATTTACAAGTTATGCAGTTGCTGTTCTTGTTCTGTGAGCCTTAGTGCCACAATATTTGGAGCGAAAAGTTGTTGCGGTTTTAGATTATGTCGGGTCAGGACAGGGCACGACTAACTTACGGGTGTGTGATCCTTCTGACTCTGATTATCATCTTTCCAGTTGTCATCTGTGCTTAATGTAAAAAAAGCTTTTATGAAATTCTGCTGATGATCTTTCAAAATAATATTAGTAATAGAAAATTAGTCCACAGAATAAGAAATGGTATTTGGTTTAGGGCTTTCTTTGCTTCTTTGAGTTCATTTTTCAGAGGTAGAATCCGGCAATTTTTTTGCTTTTAATATATCTATATTCAGTGTCAGTCTTTCATCTTTATTCTTTTAGAAATCCATTTGAAGTCAGTCTGTTGGGGATTCTTTAGTTAGGTGGTTTCTTTCGATATTACCAGCCAGTAAATGACATGAAGACCAAAATGAAGTCAATATTTCTCCAAGAGCAAGGAAACAGGATCAGTTACATTCTATCCACATTTACAATAAAGAAGAAAAACATTATTTTTACCAGGACAATATAGAGAAAGGGAAAGGTGACTTCTTTGATACAGCTGCAGTAACTGATAGAAAGTAGGTCAGAAGAGGACAGGAATATACGTCGCTTGATTAAAATAAAATTAAGGGAAACCTAGCTAGTATGTCAATGTACTGTGGGCTATATATTGGCATTTAGCCATAGCCTTGAGTGAAGAATATCATCAAAGAAGGAGAAAAATATAGCTCAGAATCACAATTCTTTTTTGTTCCCAAATTGTGAGGGTAGAAAAATACCAATGAAGTCAAAAGAAAAGCAATTTTCTCATGGCAACTCTACATTCAGTGCAGTATGTTTTCCACCTGAGCCCAGAAAGCAACTCTGGTGTCCAATACGAGGAAGACAGAAAACATTGACTCTGATCTGCTCATCTTGCTGACAACATGAAAAGTAATTACAGTAACACTGGGTATACCATGTGCAAAGGGCTATGTGGTAGCATTTCAAAGGAGAATATGAAAGAGGGTGGAGAAATAGAATTTATATAGCATATAAATTGTTATGCAATGTAACATCATTGAATCAGGGATTATAACTGAGAAACTTTAAAAAGATATCACTGTAAATATATTTATGAGTATAGCAGTAAGTGTCCTCTCCCCAGCCTTAAATACCACTACTACCTCCTCCCCTGATTATGGAAAAGAAAGTCACTGAAATCGCATCTTGTTACAAGTTTTTTTTCTTAATTCACAGCAGTACCACCATTTAGAAAAATCACAGCAGTCTAACATTTCTAAGTGCTAACTTTCCTAGTGACGAAAGTCAGCTGAGGCTTGCAAATATGTAATTTCCCTCATGTTAAATTACTTTCTTCATTCACAAATAACCGTCATGGACAAGTGCATTTGCAAGCCTTTGGGGTCTGATATGATGCAAGGCTGCATCGCTAGATTCCAACTAGCTTTGAACATACTTGCTTTAAAATGGGAGACCCATATTACTTAATGAACTCGTAAATAAGTAGGATAAATAAGCCACGACAGAACATTGCAAAAAGTGTTTTTGCTACTTCATTCAGTTAGCATTGTTATGCCATTCAAAGCTATCTCTACACAAACCTTTATTTTGCTTTTTAGAAATACCTTGTTTCCTCTCATATTGTTTGGAAAAATTTTATTCATTTTTCCTGCTGTGTTGGGTAAGCTTCTAGATTTCTGCAAAGTCTATATAAACAAAACATGAGGGAGAGTGTGATACACTCAAGACAATGTCAACATATTGTCACGGTTTAACCCCAGTAGGCAGCTAAGCACCGCACAGCCGCTGGCTCCATCCTCCCCAGCGGGATGGGGGAGAGAATCCGAAGGGTAAAAGTGAGAAAACTCGTGGGCTGAGATAAAGACAGTTTAACAGGTAAAGCAAAAGCCGCGCACCCAAGCAAAGCAAACCAAGGAATCCGTTCCCCGCT
>JANXJC010000005.1:31130918-31155389 GCA_027564655.1 Leptodon cayanensis
ACGTCATGTAAACTGGGGGGAGTGGGGGCGGGGTGGTGATTCGCCGCTCGGGGACTAACTGGGTGTCGATCGGCGGGCAATTGCACTGCGCATCATTTGTACATTCCAACCCTTTTATTATTACTGTTGTCTCTTCATCAGTGTTATCAGTATTAGTTTCTTCTTTCCTGTTCTATTAAACCGTTCTTATCTCAACCAGCGAGTTTTACTTCTTTTCCCAATTTTATCCCCCATCCCACTGGGTGCGGGGGAAGTGAGTGAGCAGCTGCATGGGCCTTAGCTGCTGCCTGGGGTTAAACCACGACACTAAGTCACATGGAAAGTGTTGTGCAGTGAGGTTATGGTGGTTGCTACAACCTTACGGTGGTTCCACTAGCGACACAATTTTTTCAGTCCCTCATTGTTCTGCAAGAAATGCCTGGCTGGACAAATGTTGTTTATCAAACAAAGCACGTTTGTCATGTTTGGAAGCTTGGCAGCCCCTTCATCCTGCTAAGGATGGGGTGGATGTCTATGTTGAAAGAAGGGATAGGATAAGAGGTGTTTCTGGAGCATTCTTTTCACTCTTGACCCTTGTATGCCAGCAGAGACCGCCCACTGTTCTAGATAAGTTTTAATCAGGCTTATGAGTTTAGAAGAGTTATCTAGTTGATAGTCTGTTAGATAACCACTCACACAGCCCCCCCTCATGTGCTGTAGACAGCATCTGGCCAGAAAGTCTCAGTGGTGCCTGTAGAGCTCACAGGGAGACAGAGGGGTACACGGCAAACCACTGACCCTGGGCTGGGCTTTAGTGGGCCCTGCCTAACCTCAGCCACCGACTTTTAGAGGCTGCCTGGCCATTAAGATCCCAGCCATACTGGGAAGTGTGGCAAAAGTAATTTCTCATTCAAGGCCTGCAATGAATCACCTTCAGTTTTTTTTCATTTGAATCAATACCAGTTCACAGTTAGAATGACACTTCTTATGTGTGTTTCCTGTAAGTGAATGCACAGAAAGTTTCCTGAATACTAAATAGCAATTTGTATGTTTTTTGCAAATGTTCAAAAGGACATGGGTTATCTCAGATTGGCTATATAGGTAACTATATATGTACCAGCAGCTAAAAAACCTGGTATGACAGATGTGGATTTAACCAGGGAATGAGCAGGCTGTTTCACAGATCAGCAGCCACGGCCTTTCACAGTAACCTGCCAGTACTGAGCATGACATGACTGCCGAAGAAAGTGCATAGTTTGCCAGATAGCTTTGAAAGACTCCATCCAGGCAGATAAAACAGAGCGAGGTCTGGCAGAGTTATATCCGTATTACCAACCTTCATACAGGTTATACTAGCAGGTGTAGAACTGGAGTATTATTAGTCCCTTCACCACATGCAGGTTTCCTCATTGAAGAAGACAGCTGGAAAGCATGAGTGCAAAATCCAAATGTGCCCAAACATGTTGAGGGTGTTGATGGTGGGCTGGAGGTGAAGGGACAAGATGCAGATGCAGAACTGGGAGTAGAATACGTGACGAAGTAAATATACTCTGTACGAATACAGTCTCCTTCCTACTGACAGTAAAGGAACATGTTCCTTTACTTAAAAAAATCACCAGGAAAACTGCCATTTCGTTTCATTATGCTGTGTGGCAACAGGAATTCTTCAATGGCTTGTGATCTTATTCAGGCTGCCCAATTTCAGCATCTGGTTGCTGGTGAGATCAGAGGACTGATTCCTGGGTGTACAGAGCAATCAGAAAAGACTGCATAAAGCACTCCTCACTTCTGAGTTTTCCTTTCTCCTCATTCGCTCTGTTGGAAGGGCTATGACTATAAATTGCATCATTTAAAGATTTGACTAGACTAAGCTCTTATTATTCCTTCTTACAGCAACTGTTCCGTGAAATTAATCTAAAGGTGAAATTATTTGGTAGGATGTTGCCACGTTTAAAGGCACTTTTGGTGTTTATTACTTGACATTTTCAGGGGTCTTTCACATTCCTTTGTTGGCATAGGAGCCACTGTTTGAACAGAGGCTGGGTTCACCCCCACCCCCCACAATTTTTAGTTAGGGAAAACATGGCAAAGGTCTTTTGCTGTAAGCAACAGCCCGGGGTTGAACTTGTGTTCTAGTCGAGTTGCGGCTTCACTTCCTTCAGAAAAGCATGCAAAGTCTGAGAAAAACTGGAAAAAACAGAGAGCTGAGGAGGTGATAGCCCGGCTGAAGGAAACACTAATTAAAGTGTTTGTCCTTTCTTCTCAGAGATTGTTTTAAGTGCCCATAAAGTCACTGCTGATAATTGAACTGTGTTTCCAAGGCGGAGGGTTTTGTGTGTGACCTACATCAGTGCAGTCTTTATCCGCATTCGTGTGGAAGGCAGCTGATTATGGGGTTGGTCACTCTGCTCCCTGAGAGGCCAGTCAAACCAGACCCCACTGAGGCTCACCCACTGGTGACATGCATGTTTCTGTAGCAAAATGTAGGCTGTTTGCAGCTATGTATGGAAAAAAAACATTTTACAAATCTCTTGCACTAGAAAGTCCAGAATAATGGAGAATGAGCTGATAGTTTTGTAGGCTTCTAACCTACTGCACCCTCCTTGAACCCTATAAGATGTAATAAAGCAGGAAACAACCTTGCCTAGGAGACAGAAAACAAAAAGTTGGTTAATGATTGATTTTCGTCAAGGCAAAAAGTTACCAGAAGTTTGTTAGTAAGTTCTTCAATAAGGGACTTGTTGCTTTGTGTATTTATTAAATACCTTAAAAGGAAAGTGATTAGAGAAGCAGAGACCCTTGCAGAGCAATGAATGTGACTTGGATTAGTCTGGAACCAGAGACAACTGAGGAATTTTAGAGATCTACATAAGAGATGTGCAAAGATAACAGGATAACAATGAGATTTAGTATCAATGAATGCTAAGTATCTCTCACAGCAGGGGAAAAAATAAAGGGCTTGTGTGTTTTAGAAAGTTATGTTATCCGTCACTTTTCAAAAGGGATCTGGGAAAATGCAGAAATCGCACTTCTGCTCAATGAGCAACTGGTAGGAAAAATAAAAACAAAGTTATGTTAAGAATGAAGTATTATCATGCTATCAGAAATCAACAGCACTGCCTCATTTGCATTGCAATTGTGCACTGAGCACTCATCAGAAATATGTCTGTATGAAATAAATGGTTCTGAGAAGGGTGACAAGGCCATGAAAAAACTTTTGTATAAGTGGCTATAGTAAATCTGGCCTTTTTTTTTTTCCTTTAGAAAAAAGACAAGTAAAAGAACATGTGAAAAATGTTTTAAACGCTGTAATAAATACTATAATAAAATATGGACTAGTTAGCTCAGGAGCCTTAGTTCTTGCCTTTCCTGAAGAAATCTCTGTCTCTCTTCTCTCTGGTACCCATGCCCATGTCCCTTGTCCTGCCGTGCCCTAGAGGCTCTTCCAGGTGAGGCCCCATGATTCACATACCTTAAGAGCAAGGCAATTTCAATTTTTCTCCTCACAACTTTGTTGAATGAGTCAAACACCCCACACCATTTAATGAACACTGCAATGTATTGTTATATAGAGTGACTGAGATCCAGAGTTTAGATTGAAAGGAGATCAGATATAATCAGTATTTAAAGTTGCCATTAATATTAATAAATCTTGTGGAAGGGATATATTAAAATTCCTGGTTTAAGGTGTAAATCAGGATCTGTAGAGTATCCGGATTAAACCAATGGGTAAATGCACACTTGATGCAGCAGTCTTCTTTCTTATTTGAACACTTATGCTATCATTGATCCTGCCAGATACAGGTTTATGCTGTTGTTCTTAGTGCCGACGGGTTACAGGACTAATGCAAATTCAAATCTGATTTCAAGTGACACTGCTATATTATTGTCTTTTGTTTTACCTCTCTTCATTCTACTCCATCAATGAGATATTTCAGGGAGATGGAAATAACAAGTAAAAAGAATTCAGTGTCCTGGAATCAAAGCGCTTTTTTACAACTAAGCAAAGTCAAGGTACATAGTCACACTCGTGAGTGAAAAATATTGTAGATACTATGTGAAAATTTCATCTGCTAAAATTCCCAACAAGCCTGTCATGAAAATTACCAGAATTTCTCATCACAATTCACTTTTTTTTACAAAAAAAGATAGAATAAAAATCTTAATTAACCTGTTTCCTTGGGACTATAACTCATTTTGTGTTGTAAGCTGGACAGTATCTTCACACCAACGACCGATACGAGTTTTATTTGTTTCTCCGCTAAGAAGCAGGACAGACTGTGTCTCTCAAGTCTACATCACAGATTAACTCCACATTTTCAGACCTCAAAGGTAACCTGGCTTACTGTAGACACACAGGGCTGCACTTCAGGACACAGCTGAAAGGACAGAAAGAAGCAAGGAGCCCTCTCAACAAAGACACATTTTGTCCAGAGTGTTACAACAGCAGAAAATGTCTGGCACCCTTGTCTGCCCTCCCCCAGTCAGACTGATAATATTGATGTGTAAATATACAGGGACCACCACAGTGCAGCAAAAAGTCCACTTTGGGGTTGAAATGGAGCCATCTACCAATACCATGGCTGTTTATTTATAGGCTTCTCACTTAAAACTTTAGAAACTGAAAGCCTAAGATTAAGGTAAAAATACTTAGGAGATAGAAAATATTTTATTTTCTATAACGAAGGACAAACCAAGGATAGCTTTTCAAGCAAATTCATAGGTTTAAAAAATGTATATTTTCATTGGTAGTTCTCAGTGACTTTGACGATATATACAGTAACTGTTTCTTATTTGCTGAGACATTTTAGTATTTTGTTTGGTAAACTTGCAAAGGTATGAAATTGGCTGTATTTTTGTTTTGCTTATGCAAAAGCCAAGAAGTTTTCTCATTAACATTATCTTTTGCTTCAGCTTCTCATTTTATTTTAGCTCCTGCAGTAACTAAGCTTTTTAGGGAGTTTCAGCCAAACCAGCCAGATGCTCCTAACTCCCATAACATTTTGTAAAGTCCTCTTGTGGAGCTTTGAACAATGGGCTGTATTCCAATACAACCAAACTGAACCTGAAACACCAAACAGATGAAAAACAAAAGACAGACAGAGGAAGGGAGGGAATATTTGGCACTTGAGAGATGAAAATCCATGTGCTTATTGCTCACATTTTTGTTTCTTCTACTGGCATCCAAATGTTGGTTTCATTACATGAGAATTTTTATGCAATATTTAATTCTGTGAACTCATATGGTTAAGGCAAAATTTTTTAGCCTACAGTTATGTGGTATTCAAATCCTTTTGGAAACAAAATCTTCAGCTGGAGTCTGAAACAAGAATTTTTCCTTAGGAAGGTGAAATAGGAATTGCTCTTAATATAGGAGAGCTATCTACCCACCGGTGGACCCAGATATGTCCCAGCCCATCTGCAGCAAGTGCAGAATATCATCTTCATCCATGAAGTGGAACAATTTGGAGAGGGAGTGCGGCTGAAAAGCCAAGAAGCGCAGATACAGGTCAAGGAGAGTCATACCTCTGGTGGGCCAGGTCCACTCATGAGTCGGATGGGAAATTTGCAGATGTGTGTTGTACCAGATACAGTTTGATGACCACCTATTGATTAGATTGGGGAAACACAGTGGAAAAATGTTAAAGGTAATATGCTAAATAGGTAGATGCATAGGTCTGAGTGCCAAACTGATTTTTTCTGTTTCACTTCCATCCACTAAGGTGCATGGGAAGTGCTGCCATCTGTCAATGTGATTAGAATTATTTTTTAATACTTCAGCTGGCTTGTGCCAGCATCCCAGTATTTGCATCTAATATGATTTGATGTTGACTTAAATGGTTTCGTAATGAAATGGAAGGTGGAAGTGACCATCGTTATGTTCAGCTTTCTGAGGATGTTAGAACAAGATGCTAAGTAACATTAATGAATACCTTACTGAAATGCGATGTGACCGTGTAGCCCCAAATACAGTATTGCCATTGCTAGTAACTGGCCATAAAAGTTGTACTAAGCTGTGAAGACCTCAGGACTGAGGTTTGTCAGGCTTGCTCTGTCTGAAATTTTCTTAACCTGTAACTTGGTTTAGCTGTGACAGTAATTTCTCTACTTGGCCAGGTGTCTGTGGCTAATTTGTTTTACTTTTGTTTACCTCTGTGTGGTACAATGCTAGTTTTCCATACATAACAGGAATTAGCAGTTATTTTAAGCAGTGAGGTGTTTATGACTCTTAACACAATGACAATATAGAGAAATACAGGCCTGGCAGGACATCAGAGCCCTCGAGAGGCAGAGACGTAGGATGCGGTGCAGAGGCGTAGGGGCATGGGGTGACAAGTGATGGGGTCCCAGCTTCGCACTGGAGACCCCCCAACTATAAACCACTCACCTGCGGTCAGTTAGAGAAATGCTGACCTGCAGCTGGACAAAAGGGATTTTAGGGGTAGCAAAGAAAGGAAAGAAATATCTCTCACAAGTGAAAGGTAACCTATACAGCAAATTAGGGTGTTACCTGGAGCTGCAGACAGGCGAAGAGAGAGCAGCGGTGTAAAAAGGTGCCAGAAGATGTGGAAAAATGACACCAAGCGGATTACAGAGCGAGGAAGAATCAACATCAACATCACATTCCTCCCAGAGAGGTATGGCAGGTGCTGACACCCTTGTCACCACGGCCACTGGCCATGAAGCCAGAGACCTTGGGAGCCAGGGCAGCCTGGAAAGGTTGAGCGTAACGCCGGGAAAAGGACTAGAAACTACTTGTGTGTAAAACAATTCTAACTGCATTCTTCTTCCTTTTCTCTAACAATTTAGACCTGAACTAATAATGATTAGATATTAAGATTTCAGTTATATTAACAATAAATTCTTGGTTTTACTTATATATAAGGGGTGGTCCCTCTTTGCCCATAAATACGGTTTTGAATGCAATAGTGTTAATGTATTACTTTATATCACAAGTTCTGAAAAAAAAAAAAAAATCCAAGCATTACATAGATAGGAAAATACATAGCTGCTAAACCTAAAACAACTGAAAAAGCAAACAAGGCTGCGAGAAGAACCACAAGAAATACGCAACTGTTCCACACTTATCAGCCATCCTGCAGTATGTATAAAAGATTTACTTGAATGAATCACATAGAGACTGCCTCTTATCCATTCCAAGTTTGTCTGCTCACACATTCTTTCCCCCAGCATACTGTATCTGTTAAAGATTGGTTCAGCTCCTAAAGGACCAGACCATTTAAGAGTCTGACAGATGAGGAGATGCTAAAGTATTTGTTTACACATACACTCCAGTTCTCAGGAAAATTCATTTTAATACTAAATACTTTGGCTCTTTCTGCAAAACTGTCTGTGTTTCCCTGTAATGTTTATTATGTTCAAATATTTGAATGTGAGGATGTTTGTGTGCAAAAGAAACATTGAAAATAAATAAGCAAAAATGCAGATATGTCCTCCTAAAAATTATCTCAACCAAACAGAAAATCAGACTAAATGCAAGGAAGAAACATTTTCAGTCTTTTTCAACTAATTCTACGTTGCACAACATGAGAACAAGGGTATATTTGGTTCTGTATTGTGTGCCTGCATAGGAAGCATGTGATGATAAGTACAATTCTAACATGTCAGCACTGTGAAAAAGCACCCAAAACCTGAAAATTAGAAATTAATGAGGGTTAAAAATTTAATTAAATTTAGATGATGCTATTTAAATAGATCATAACTCTATCAAGAGTGTTTTACTAAGTTGGGTATGTTTAGACATGATTAATTGATTAAATGAACTTACATGAAACAAAGTAGCTTTTAATGAAATACAGTAACTTAAGATCTCAGATTGAAAGAAGAGTTCCAAATTGCCTTTTCTCTTTCAAACCTTTTATAAGAAAATGAAAATCAAATCACAGCCTTCAATTTAAGACACAGGTTTGTATCCTAAATAGATTTTATTTTGGGCATTCAGGATGCCATGATTATCATAGTCTCGCAAATTTTGTCTTTTTTTTATTCATTTGTTCTCACGATATACCTAGGGGGGTGGTTGGGGGGGGTGGGGGGCGGCGGGGAATCAAACAGAAAGTGAATGGCTAGCTCTTTGAGAAATGCAGATTGGCACAAAGACCTGGATTCATTCCATATGCTTTAAATACTTAAACTGAGACAAGCAAATGAGGACTCCTAGTCATTTTGTATCCAACCATTATGGTTTAACTTAGAACTGTAAGCAAAAACTCATCCTGAAATGAAGACATTTTGTCTCAGAAATATTAAGGACCTAGTTACTAGAGTCAACTGGACTTAAAAGCCCAGTTGGAGACCTATTTTCGACTTTTTTGGGTGTGAAAGATACATGTGTACCAGTAAGGGGAGAAAATGCATACAAGGCTACAGAAGGAAGAAGAGTCTATAAACCCCTTAAGAAATAAAAATTACTTGCAAAAGCTGTAGGATGTAAAGAGTGTTTTATAAAACTGGTTATTGAAAAAAGACATCTATATCAGGAAGCATGGAAAAAAGATCAGAAATGTTAACTGTAAATATATGGTAGACTATTTAAGAAAATTAAATCTCAACGTTTCTTCACTCATAAAATTAAAGAGAAAAAGGAAAGAAGGTAAAGTTGGTATAGTGAATATGGGATCATGGCTAAAGATAGTCTAAACGTGACTAACACTAGACAAATCCTTTGTCTCTGTTTTAGGAAAGGAGGTTGAGTGTGGGGGTAAACACATGACAGCAGTTGTTAGACTGCTCAACCACAGTCTCTGAAGTCATTCAACCTGAAAGTTTGGCATGAATATTTTCCTTTGTCAACTGCAATGTTATTACAACATTGAACTATATTTAGCAGAGTACCTCTATGAAACAAGAAGCGAAAAAGTGATCCAGGCAACTATCAAACTAACAAATTTTTCACCAATAGAATTAAAGATTTAAAGGAAATTTTGAAGGAAAACCTAATTAAATGCATGCAGGTAAAGGAAAATATAATCCAATAGCTTAGTGATGATATGTCATGCTAGACTAAACTTACAGTTTTATTTGTTAAAATGATAGGATTTATAGAAAAAATAAATACTGTAAATTTGTTGGGATTTCAAAAGAACGAGTGACCTGATTCTCTTTGAGAAATTATTTGTTAGGGTGGGGCACATGAGACTTAGTAAAAGACACGCGGAGTGAAAGAAAAATTGCTAAAATAGTGTTGAAAAGGAACCTATCAGACTAAGGGAAGATTAGTAGCAGAGTTCCTCAAGGACTAGTCCAGCAATGGATCTTTAATGTTTTCGTTAATGAATTTGGCACAAAAATAAAACCTCGATGAAAATTGTTTATGACAGAGTTAAGAGGCAAGTAAATATAAAGGAGAATTGGTGTATCATGCAGAAAGTATATGATGATCCTGAGGACTACAGTAATAGAAATGGGATGGGATTTAACTGAAACATAGTCCCTATGAAGAGGGACTAATAAGATTTTCCACCATTAACCAGAAATTTATCAATGGGCAGTGACTTAGAAATAGAAAAGTCTAACGGAGTAGCAGCTTCCCGTGCTATTAAAAACTGTCAATATGATGGGCTTATGAAAAAGTAGATGTGATTTAGGTGTTTTATGTGGGATACCATGTGCTATTGGACAAAACACTTTTTAGAGAGTTTTGCCTACAATATCTTGTACAGTCTTGGTCACCTGCGTTAAACAAAAATGAACTGAAACTGAAAGAGTTGCAAAATAATACAGGCAGGTAAAACAGGTAATGAAGAGGCATTGAGAGGGGCCTTAAAAAGTTTTTCTGCACTAAACAAACCAAAGTCCTAAGCATATAATGAGAAGAGGGAGGAAGGAATCAAAGAGAGGAGAAAAAAGCATTTAAATAAAAAGGGTATATGCTGGCTAAGAACAGAAACTTTTTCCATGTTGGAAAGTTTCTTAAGCATCAAGAAAGTGAGGTCCTGGACTAGATTCCTGGGAGGAGTAATTTTCTTAAAGATCTAGCTAGTTTAAGGTAGAATGTAATATTTTATTAAAGTGATTTTCTGATATTGCTTCCTACAATGATGTATTGAATGACCTGTTATGTTATTTTTGTTTGTAGTTTCTTACATCTTTCAGGTTTTCCTGTTTGGAGCATTAAAAGAAAGCTTGGTCTGAAAGAAAATTTTGCCCTCTCCCCCTGTAATATGGGGAGGGTTAGTAGTGTTAGATACATATTAGCATTATTAAGAATGATTTGTGGTTTATCTCCGTATTTCCCACATTCATTGCAGGCTCAAACCTGAAATCTTTGCACCACAGTTGAACTCGGACTAGGATCAATTCCTTCTAAGTATTTTATGTGGGAATTTTTCCTTCTTTAAATTATGCCTCAGAAAGTGTTTGGAATATCTCTTAGTACTACTGCTCACCTTGCATGCACAATTAGTCAGCTCAGTACTTTCTTATTATAGTGAAGAAGAATAATGTGAAAGTTAATGGATGATTAAAGAATATTCTTAGATCTAATGACCTTGATTTAATGTGTCCTTGGGAGCTGCAATTTGCTTTGTCTTGCAAGTTGTACCTCCTCTGTCAACCATATCTTCCTTCTCACGCTTATGGGGTCCATAAGACTGCTTCCTTCTATTATTCTTTCAACAGACTTTGAGGGTTAATGTTAATAAAATCCTTTTAGGACCCAAGCACTTCTCATATGTATAAAAGAAATTCACTGTCAGATATCACACAAAGCTTGATATAAACTTCCTCTTTCCGCACCGCTGAAGCTCTAAAGTCAACATACGTATCACCTCATAAGTAAGCTTGTTCATTTTAAATTCTTTGTCTTGGTTTCAGGAGAACTGCTGCTATCAGGGAGACTCATCTTACTCTATCTAGAAATGATCTCCCAGTCCTCTGTCAGAAAAGGCAGACACTGCTATGAATACTAAGACCTGTTAATGCTCCTATTAAAATTGAGGCAAGCTACTAGCAGTTTGAAAGTGTGATCAGTCAAGGTCTATGCAGAAAAAAAGACCTTGTTCTCAGAGCTACTAAAATGTCATGGTCAGGTCATCAGCTTGGTAACCTCTTGAAAATTTTTTGCTTCACTGAAATTAGCAGATTTTTTTTCAATTTATGTTAAACTAGGACCTGGTTTAGGTTGGTTGTTACTATTATTCATTTCAAGAGGTTATTAATAACAATCGATTTAGACATTTGGGATACTGGAAATATATATTTAACATAATTTTAATTCATAAAAGGCAATCTTGTTTAACTTCACTTCCTTTACTTTTCACTGGCACATTCTAAACTTTTAAATTGAGCAGCTTTTGATGAGGTGTTGCTGGTTTTCTCTTGGAAAAACTTTCTCTTTCACATAGAATTCTCTTAAGTAGTTGTGCTTTTGAACAAATCCAAAGGCCACTCTAAGAGTCAGATTTGTTTCCATTGGTCAGCAAAGGAAACTGAAGGCACAAAATATGTACAAACTTCAAGATGCATTTCCTCCGGCATGCCAGGTACCGGCTGCAGGAATTAAGATCATTTAGAGTTTTCTACCTATCTCTGTTGGTAACCCAGATGAACCTAAGCCTCACCCTTCTCAAATCACTTGAAAAATCCTTTCCTAGCAGTATCTTAACTTAGAATTTGTACCTAAAACCTGCTGCTGCTTTATCAAGTAGGAATCAATCTTGTTGTGCCTTCCAGGCTGAACTCTAACTATAGAACTACATAAAAATTGGCTGCAGAAGGGCAGAAAGCCAAAGTGCTGTGTGACACATGCTGCTGACTTCTTATCTTTCAGACCTGGATAATGCATGGGTGAATGATGTAAAGCCTAGCTTGAGAGATGTGAATGTAAATCTACTTGATCCTAATATAATTTTCACATAGTTTCCCCCCGTTTCCCATTGTCTTCCTGTTGCTGAGTGAATTTTGTGGTTTGGGGAGCAGCATTGAGGCAATGGAATTCAAAGCCTGAAGTTTAGATGTAGCTTAGAACAGGTTGGCCCAATTAGCTAAAAAAAAAGTGCTAATTCTATTAACAGTTGGTTTGGGGTTTTTTTATTGCTATCCTGAGTTTTACTGAAACAGAAGGTCTGAAGTTGGAAAAGCGTGGTAAAGTTTGCTCCTTGCTTTCATTCTTTTCTTAACATGATCCTTCTCTAATCCATTTTTTTCCGAACCTTTCAACCTGACATATTTTTGTCTTGTTCTTATTGATTTGGTCATGTATTATCTGAGCGGCTGAGTTATGGCATTTAGAATGGATTATGGTTTGGCTCTAACTGGTTTACTTCATGTAACACGTGTGGGATAACAGATAGACCAATTTTCAATTTGCTGTGTAAGATTCAGATCACGTCCTCAAAATACTTTCTCTTACATACAAAGACACGTAGAGCCTCAAAGCAGAGAAACATAAAAAAATTAATGAGATCAACATGGAAATTTTTAAATTTTCTCTTACAGCTTGATGGTAAGTAGGGATGGGTAAACTAGCATGAGTAAGAAGGAAACTAAGACTGTATGCAACATACAGCAGCAAAAGTGCGTTTCTGAGGGGAACAGTTATTTTAAGTATACCCAAGAACCATTCTCCATCTGTTTTTATAGAAAAAACATAAAATTCTGAGTCTAGAGAAGTTAATGGAAGAAGTCCCAATCTCTTCCAAAGAACAAGATTTCCTCCAGAGGATCACAAGATCTTCATCCAGATAGGCAGACCCATATAAACCCATTTAAGTCAGTGCAGAACACTGAGCTAAGCAGTCTGGCTCTCCATAGGCTTAGATCATAGGCACATATATATCAGCTAAAATGTAGGTTAAGAACATAGTCACACTATGCTGCTTCTGTAATCAGTAAAGTAAGACAGGGAGAGAGAGAGATGTCTTCAGAGAATAAGTCATATTTTTTTCCTGTAGAGTATCTCTCTCTTTCCATTAACCACAGCAAAAATTGAAAGTAACTATTTTATTAATATAGGATAGGTACTTCAGTTAGGTACTTAAAGATAGAGTAATCTGTACTTTCTGACCACAGATCACATGTTCCCATTTCACTTCGTCTATGTTAGAATACTACAAAAATCTCTCTAATCAGATTTCTAAGCTTAAGTACACGTAACTTGTCCAGGAAGTAGGACCCCGTGTTATGTGACTAAAAAATCTAAATGCTTCAAAGGACCTCAGCCTGAATTTGGAAAGGCATTCAAAAATCTTTATGATCTTAATGGAGATCTGCATTCATGGATAATATCACGGAAAGATACTGAACATATTGCTTCATTTTACATCAACTGGCTCAAGTTATAACAGCAACTGGGTTTTCATTTCTGTGATTTTGGTGCAACTACTGCCTGGAATAAACGTGAAATTAGTCATGGCAGATGGCCTCTGCCTATCTCCTGGTGGGTGGATTTCTCCCCCATATACTTTCCAGAAAAATAACTGTAGAAAAGAAGCAGGTCATAATAACCAACAGCTGTCAAGTGGGAGCAAAATAGCTGCTACACTCCACTCGGGGGTGGCTGTGCTTCAGTGGTGTCACGCTGGCGAAGTTGTGCTGTATTTGTAAAGCAGTGTGAGAGTCTGGAACAAAAGGCCCTAAAAAATGTCAGATTTCTATATACCTAGTCACAGTAGTAAAATATTCATTGTGGGCTGGTAGTTACCATTGCATTTCATTCTGGTCTCCTATTTTAAAAATAATGTTTCTTTACTGGGCAGGCTAACTATAACACTGGTGTTATATAATTCTAGAAAGCAGAAATGGATTATGTGAGGAACTGGAATCCTAGTAACAGCACAGACTGGAAAAGAAAAATCAGTGATTTCTCAACAAAATGGGCAGGATTCATCTCTGGCAATCAGTATGCATTCATCATCTCAATTTAATTATGGATTTTTTTCAGAAAGGCCTTAGTCTTATAAATAACTTCTGCTTTTGTGTTCAAAATACATGATTGCTCATTTCAAAGTCAAAATGTGTCAATAATAGATGATATTGTTGGGTAATGTGTTTAGCAAAACATACTTGGACTTTGCATAGTATGTTGCTGCAGTTCAGATGTATTTGTCACAAATATTTGTTTCCAGTTTGGGTTGGGGACAACATGCTAATTTGGATAAAGTTCTACCACTTGCAATTTAAACAAATCCCTAAAACAGATTACTGGTTCGGTATGTATGAATTAGTCACGCAGTTTTTGTTGGAAAGGCATCATTGGCCTTTAAATATATAAACAGATGGAAAATAGCCATAGTGATTTAGAGAACTTGTCAAATGGCTTATTCAGAAAAAGTGTTTGTATGTCATCTGACATGTTAGTTATCTTCCACCATTTCAGTATTTTCCCTAAATAGACCGTGAGAAGATAGAATAGTTTATATCCTTCAATTTTTGATAAGATTAATTAAAAAAAAAACAATTTAAAGAGTACAAGTGCAAAGCAAGAAGGACTCATCAGCTGCACAGATAAGAGACAGAGAATGACGAGCTCGACAGCAGCACAGGCAGAAAGAATGTGGGGTTCATCACAGAACGTGAGATGGCAATTCTTCCTTTTAATTTTGATTCAGACATTGTCATGGATCTTATCATTGTGATGATGAGAGAAAAGGATGAATCAAGCCCAAACGTTATTTATTACTTGATGAAAAAATGTCTAACAGAGGTCAGCAGCATCAGACAGGTCTGTCCTCCCAGAGCATGCCTAAGCCCTGGAACTCCAGGAGTGCTCTCTGCAGCTGATGCCAAGACACCACAGTTGTATAAATACATTTTACCGATTCAGTGAGAAATGCCTACAATTTCCCCCAACGCTTCTGCCATTCAGATTTTCAACAGTGGAATAAAAGGAAGCATTTTGATCAGATATTACTCTCTGATGTAATTTCCCTCTTGCCTATTCTGTGGCATATTGGCTGAAAGGAGTAAAAATTTTTGAGGTATCATATACTATATTTGCGATATCAGCATGGCTCACCTGCATAAATGTGGGAGGTGGAAAAAATCGCTCTGTGATCAACTATAAGCTTACACTTAGGGGCAGGACTAACCTAACTGACTTTAGCTGTCTAAATGTAATCTAAGCATGTATCTTAGATATAATTTAAGCAAGGAATCTAAGATAATCATCATCAATCTTCCCTACAGCCGATGAGAAATAAGAAGATTTCCATAGTGCCATTCATTCTGTTTGATTGTACAAGGTACGAAAATACTTTGTACGCTAAATGCATGAGGCTTCATCTGCATGAAGAAAAAGAACACACCCCCCCATGCCAAAGGTACTAAGAATAACTATTAATATTTTTAGAATTCAATTAAACTTAACATCACAAATGTACTTGATTCAGAATTAAGTGTGTGTATGTATGTTAAAAGTCAACGATCCCCAAACGTTTGCACCGTTTCTGTCAAAAGTACGGTAACATTTCATGATATGTCTCATGGTCCTGGTTCACTAGTTGGCCATCCCAGTTGGAGATCATTACATTTCCTACACTGCAGTGGTGGGAAATGGTGGACATTGGTATCTGATCCTCACATGAAGTTTGGATGCAGCCAGTCCTCATTCAGGTTGCAAGAAATCTCACAGATATGACAGTCAAGGTAGAATCTCTGAAACCTAAATTTTGCTGCATATAATAGAATTAATCTGAAATCTTCAACCTTCTACCTATGCAGAAGGAAGTGAATTTTCCTTTAAAAAAATAAATGTAGAATTTTTCAAATCTTTTGAAACCACAGGATACATAAAAGACAGCAAAAAAAGTTTCTAGGGACATGTTACAAGCAGAAGGAACACAGAAGCATACGTCCAATGCTTTAGGAAAGAGAGAAGAATAATCAGTGGTAAACGGAAGGCTGAAGTGTCTTCTTTACTTCTGTTTTCACAAATGGTTAATAACGAACAGGTATATAAATGACAACTTCAGTGAGGAAGATAGGCAGATACACCTGAATGGAACAGGAATAGGTTAAACAATATTTAGGTAAGATAGATATATTGAAGTCATTAGGGTCTAATGAAATTCCTCTTGGGATACTTAAAGAACTAGCCAAGGAAAGAATAATTAACAATCATCTTTGAGATTTCAAAGATGACAGGGAAGATCCCAGAGGACTGGGAAAGGGCAAGCATACTATCCATCCCTACAGTGCAAGAAAGGAAGCTTTTGAAGGAGTAATGTCAGCTGGCTAGCTTTGATCTCACTAGACATTGTGGGGAAAAACTTACTAAACAATCAATTTACAAGCACCCAGAAGATTGTAAGGTAATTAAAAAGACAACCAATTTGGATTTGTCAGGTAAAACTCCTGCTAAAGCAGACCACCATCTTTTCCTAAAACAGCTCATCCAGCCGTAAGGAGAAGAGCTGTAATTTCATTTCAGGAAGTCCTTTGAATACCCTGACATTGTCATAGCATGTGATTAGGAAAATACAGTTTAGGTGAGTGCATGGAAAAATGGGAATGTATTAGTTGAAAGGTTGCTCTCCAACACTAGCTAACTATGCTTTGCTATCTGCCTACAGGGATATTTAGACTGAGGCTCCAAAGAGCGTGTCTTTGGCTGGGTTCTGGGTATTTTCTCAAGTCAATGTTTTAATGAAGAATGTGGGCAAGACACAAGCAAGATCATGTAACTTGTGGCTTAAAACCTGAAAGAGCATGAATTTCCCCGGTACCTGGTGTCGATGACCAGAAAGAGCAGCCCAGCCCTGCCTCGGAAGGTGGCCCTGCCTCGAGCCGCAGGGACCAGGCATCCCTCAGCCAGCACCCACGGCTGAGTGGGGATGGCACACAGAATAAGCCAGACCTCGCAGCCAAGAAGTGTTTTGGGAGACTTTTTACAAGTTCTCTTTTTGTTTTTTTACAAGTTGGGCAGCGCTATGCTGCTGTTACTTTTGCATGGTAGTAACTGGAAGGGAATGATGTTAAATGTGCCAGGGGGATTGTAATTGGACTTTGCAGCAGTGAGGTGAAGGAGTAAAGCGAAAGGAAAAGAGCTGAGTTGTTATAGAAGTAGAATTGAAATGGAGGTGATGTAGAGATGCATATGTGATGATGAAGAGTAAACTACGTCAAGTACTTCACTGGGGCCTTTTCTGCCCAACACCAAACCTGTACTTCAGTGAGGATGACTGCACAGCCCAAAAGGAAAAGAGCTGAGTCTGCCAAAGTTGAGCTCTTCTGAATTGGTCGATGACCTGTGTGTAATGCAGCTACATTAATGTGCTTTGGGTAAGTTAATGGCCATTCAGGATGAGATGAAAGGGATGATACTAGGGTTTTTGATTAAAAAAAAAGCCGAGAGTCAGTGCTTTCACTTCATGCTGTTTCATTAACCTGTTCTTCCTAAGGATATATTCCATTTTCATTCCTTTCCCCCCTCCCTACGCCCATATGCTATGAAATAACACTCTGTTCACTTTCAGTGTCCAGGTTCATTGATTATGAGTACGTGAGTATCTCATATGAATATATATTAGCTATTAATTTTTGCTTATTATGTAATCTGGGTATATAATTTCATTCTCAAGCTTCCGTGTAGGAATTAGCGGTCCTATTTGCATTTTGTTTCAGGAGAAACTGCTAGCTATTTAGCCACACTCCAAGTGTACCTGACAGAAGGGTGACACGTGTCTCGCAGAAAAATTTGAGATGAAAAGTATTGCAAGCGCTGCTGAAGTCCTGCACAGAACTCAAAACGGCTTCAAAAGCATGAACACTCCATAAATCACTAAAATTATATAAAATAAAAGGCAAACCTAGACTTAGGAAAGAGAAATCCACTAGCTGACACAAATGGAAGATTACTAGCTGGGTAGCAGGTATGGCTGGTATGGCAGGAAAGAATCTGACACTAGAGCAGATCATGAAGTGAATAGGACACAATTAAAAAAAAGCGAGTGTCCTTCTACAGTGTAATGCCAGGATGCTGAATGTGAAATACAGATATTTCTGCTTGGTAGTGAAACAATCTGACCTGGCATCCTGGATTCACTGGCAACTGTCCTTTAAAGAAGATGCAGAACAAAGGGAAGGAATCTTGAAGTCAGCAACGAGAACGATATCTTAAAGGTTGTCCACTTTGCCAACATGGGGAAGAGTATGGAGAAGATAAAGTTAATTTGCTGCTAGGTTTTAAATCAGATGTTAAAATAAATCTTCTAAGCAAAGGTTCAATAAATGTTGTGTTAGAGAGATGTTATGCAATTCCTCCTCTGGCAGTTTTAAGAATAGCTTAATCGGCACAGAGCTTTTAAAATATTCATCTCTAGTGACTGATGATAAACTTTCTTTTTCCAGTTTTCCTTCTATATCTCTGTCAACACACATTGCTAAAACACTTCTTTAGGCAAAAATCAGGCATGAATGATCTAGGCAAAGCTAGGAAGGAACCTGGACTAAGTGATCACCTGTGGTGTTACTTCTCTCTCATTTTATTCTAGGTCACAGCACAATGGTCATCAGAAAGTATGACTGCTCAGTCTTCTGTGACAGCTGCAAATATTGCTTATGTTCTTTTAAATACTGGAAAAGTTAACATTTATAGTAGGTTCTGGTGAGTCCAAATAAAGATAAATCAGGCTTTTTTATAAAGCATATTTTCTTTCCCTAGGTACCTATTGGTTTTTCTTCCCCCCCCAGTTCTATCATCATACTTAGCAAAAAAGTCTTCAATACTCATAATAATGATGCTTTACATAGTCCTAAGTGTAAAGTATGAAACTTCTCCAAGATAAATGGTTCCATTCCATTTAGTGAATATCTTTTACAGCATATGTAAATGTATTTTGAATATTTAACTTATCAAATGATTTAAAGACAAATTTTTGCATTGTTCAAAAAATATTTTACAAGATCTAAACAGAAATCTCATCTTGCATCACTTAATGAGATGAGTGACTGGAGCCACTCATTAATCTCAAACTGTATTCTGGAAAATGTTTAGGTTTTATATCCACCTCATTTTGGCAAACATAGCTGGGTGTGTATCAGGTGTTCAGTTTGAATTTGGCTGTCAGTTCCCTGGGGTAAGAACGGTCTTTTGTTTCCAAAGCAGTAAATGCACTGTTGATGATCCACAGAAGTCATCCACATACCAGCCAACCTGCTGTCCACATATATTTAAAAATTACTTTCAGAGGCTATTTGACTCTTCTACATAGTTGCCCCTCACAAAGATGTAGAATTTATTGAGTTTTCTCTTGCAAATTTTCAGTTTAACATTTTTTTAAATTATAAGTTAGTGATTTCTGTCCACAATACTGAATAATCCTTATGGTAATATTTTATTAGTAGTAAAGGTGAACCAGCACTTAAAGGCTTTAGAGTTTGAAATTCATAGCCAGCATTTTCTAATGTTCAAGTACAGTTAGATAGGGTAGTCTGTATAAAATGATAGCTTAGTCAAAGGTATAGATGATTTGAAGCCACTAACCCTGAAGACATTAACAGTAGTTCTGAGGCAGTTTCTGTGCTGCACAGCTGTGTGAAAATAGCAAAGATAATAATATTCGTATGTAGGGAATAAACGTAGACGGCAAATGACAGGCAGTATAACTCAGTGTGTTGCATGAGGGGAAGAAAACACACTGTAAACCATAAAAGTAATCACAAAACATGAAATACTTCAAAACAACTGTCAGTCATTGTGCAAGAAGGCTATATGACTCTAGGGGTAGGGTTACTGTAAACTAGGGCAGGATTTCATAAACAAACAATACTAGTCATGTATACAAGATTTTGACTTTAACATCTTATAGTTTTCCACATTATTAGACTCATTTCAAGCCTTTTTTGTTTTTTAAGAACAAAGCTCTCAGGCTTTCTCTTGCAATATTACAATGTTCATCAGGGAATCAAAGCAACATTCAATTTTTATAATCCCCATATTAATTTGGCTTTTCATATGCAAGAGTATGTTGTTCAGAAATACCAGTTAACATTCTGCACTAATATTTTTATCTTCTTTCCTGCCGTCATTTATCTTTTTAGTTCTATAAATTATCCTTGCAGAGTACTAAAACTTTTGATTTTGATAGGGATCAAAGGTGAAGCAAAGCCTACTTAATAACTTAAATTTTGAATATTGAGTATCATACTGTATACACAGTTCCAAAGTCATAGTAATAATTAATAGCAGTGCAGAAAAATGTCACAAGTATCATTCAGTTGAATGAATATTTTATTCATATTTTTCTAACCTGGTTAAGGCTTACACAGGCACACATAGTCATAAACTCACATTCTGTCACAAGATACCTCTTTTCTGTACTTCCTGAATGAAATTTTTTTACAACATGAAGACCTTTAAGATATACTTACACTAGTTTACTACAAATCCCACTTTCTCCTCATTTTATTGCAGATCAAGGCATTTCTCATCATCTTTGTCCCAAGAAAGTTAGGTAAAAGTAAACACAGCCATTCTGGCACGGCTGGTTTCTTCAGCTTTTTACACTGATTTAATAATAGCCTTTTCCAGATTTCCCTGAGCACCAGTTACAAAATTTTCAAGGCCTTCAGAATAATCACAGCCTGCTTTTTTTCCACTTCCCCCTATTTTACTCTTATGTGGACAAGATATATGGTTTTCAACCTCACTGACTAAGCTTTTACCGATCGCTGTCCAGAATCTCATCGTTCATGAGGTGTTTGATCCAACATCACTGAAGTGCAAGCTTTTTATTAACTAAGAATACTGCTTTATTTATGGGATCCACTCCAGCACTTAACTGCTGCTGTCTGTAGTATTACTTTTCTGGAATTCTGATTTGTATCCATGTCTTTTAAAAGCCAGGGGAAAAACTCAGATTTCATAACATGCCCCGCCGTTAGTCTTAGCCTGGCAAGGAGACCTTACAAGCACTCAGTTGATGCAAAGCGCTGCTATTTATGACAGAAAACAATTCCCTGTTTTTCATTTAACTCTACGATGTAAGGTGCTACAACTTCTCAACAGGCATGAATGAGGAGGAAGAGCTAATCAGGGCTCCTGTCCTTCTGTTCTCACAAAATCAATATCAGCTGGATCAGGCCAGGAAGGAAAAAATTATAAGCAATAGTTTTGGTTTACCTTACTGTATTTTTAGGTTTTCCAAATTAAAAAAAATAAAAATGCACTATGGCATGATTTAAAGAAACAAAACAACCAAACAACAAAAACACCAAACCCCACAACTCTGAATAATTTAGAAGGGAAAATATACTATGAACTTTATTGACAGTGTTCTTTAATTATTACTCAAGTAGCTTTAATTTCAAATGGAAATGTTTTAGTGGCTACCAGAGAGAGACTTGTGGACACATCAAGTGGAATCAGACATTTTTTACCAATGTGCCTGTGAGGCCTTTGAAGACATTGCTTTGATCAACAAAGATTTTTAGGAAGCATATTTTTGCCTTGTGTATTTGAAAAGGGCTCACATCCTGGGTGAAAGTTGCTATGGGCTGTAGTCTAAATGATGCTTTTTGCTGAGTCCCAGCTGTTTACACTTTTTTACATTTTGTAGTATACCTGTTTCTTTCTTCAGATTGCTTTCTGC
Organism: Leptodon cayanensis; assembly: GCA_027564655.1. NCBI lineage: Eukaryota > Metazoa > Chordata > Aves > Accipitriformes > Accipitridae > Leptodon > Leptodon cayanensis. The sequence continues at coordinate 31,152,449 of JANXJC010000005.1, forward strand.
TTATTCTGATCAGCTAAATCAACACACAAATGTCAGCCTTGTGCACTCCAGCTGGCTCAGTCCCATCAGTGTTCAATGCTAAACAAAAAGAAGGCCTGTCTTTAAGAAGCTACCAGTTTAATTCCAAGCAAAACTTGCTCTCGTAAAATAGAAGCCACAAATACTTCTTATCCTGGTCGCTACAGAAGATGGACAACCAAACCCACTTTTTTGCCGCATCCTGGGCTTGGTTGTATTTTTTTTTTTATTTTCTGTCACCTGCAAGTAGAAAAAAATGTAGTATAACAAGGTAGACTATTTTTCCATGTGGTTATATTTTACCGGAATTTGAAAATTCAAAATAATACAATGTTTAGCTGATCTTTTCCATGTGACAGCTCCCATTTGACGCTCCTAAGTCCATTGCCAACTCCATTATCTTTGTGCTGTATGTGCTTTAGTAGCCAGAAGGCAGAATTTATTACAGTATTCTATGATTCAAACAGGTAAAAATATCAGTTATCACAACTGTGAGAACAGCATCAGCTACCCGCCTTACTCTGCTTGGTAAACTGCGTATGCAATCACTCTCATTTTGATTTCAGTTTTAGGCACCAAGCAGACACTTAAGTACTCAAATAACCAGGTAATTTCCCTCAAACAGGTGCAGAAACAAAACTGTACCCCAAACTATCTGTGGCCACAATTTTTTTCAGGCTAAAAATAAAAAGAGAGAAGAAGGTTTTAGAAAATTTGTCTGGGGCCGCATGTGCATGAATATTCGGAACCAAGGACAATGCAGCCCTTATCATTTGTTTATGATTACAGTTAATAAGCAAGTACTTCTTCTATGGCACAAACATTCTGGTACCACATATCTTTTGAATTTGAAAATAAATGCACAGTTTTAAAAATCATGTTTGTGAGCAGTTTGCTGTCAGAAGAAAATGTTCACTGGTTAAATTGCTTGAAATAAAGAGCTCAAGCACCTGCGTTGTTAGCATCACCAATCTTTTCAAGCTGTTTCAATTTCTTTTTGTTTTACTTTACTTATTTGCTTTCATTTAAGAGAGACATTGTATACATATTTGATTTCACCCTGGAATATTGAAAGGAAGTGCATCGATTATGAAATATTTTTGCAAGTGGACGGTTCCATGCAAACAAGTGGAATGTAAAGAGGAATGCACATCATAAACATGCATTGAAATAAACTTGTCAGGAAGATACCAATATTTTAAATATCAAAACACAATTTTGGCTGAAGCAAGATTTCCAAGGGTGATTATGAGTGTATATGCTTAGGTCTTTATCTGTTATTTTTACCCCCTTGACACAGTAGGGAACTTTCAGGTAAGGGTATGTTGTGCGCGTTGCGTGCAAAAACCCTCTGTGTGTTGTATGTATAAAAAGCAAGGACGTAAGACCGTCATTAAAGCTATTTCAAGTGAACTTCAAATAGCAAGAACATGAAAGAGAAGCCCTAAGTGGAAACTTCAGGACATTGCAGCTTTTAAAAGATTTTTTTTTTTAAGAAATCTAGCCTGATGGCTTCAGTGTTTTTGTTTTCCCTTGCAGATAGCATAGCATATTGGTCTAGACTCAATCCTGCTGCAGTACATTTCGGTCTGGCTATACATAGGATACATTTGTTTAGCTGTCTGTTTCCACTCCTACCCAGTAATGCAGCATATGAAAACAACAAAGCTTTATTTCTCAAACAGAAAAAAAAAATATCTCTTTTATCATTTCTCTCTGAAGTGTACACACGTAACAGCTATCTCAGTAGGATGGAAAAACATTGGGAACTACAATAAAGGAAAACAAAATCAGCAGTCTGCAATAGCTTATGTGACTAGATCAAATTGCTTTGCTTTTGGCTTCTTTTTTGTTGTTGTTTTTGTTTTTGTTTGCAATCATTGCTTTTCAACAAACTCTGTGTATCAATGTTTGTATGAGGTTATTTTTTCATAGATTTCAAACACTGTTATACCTGAGTGACTTGCTGCAAAACACACCAAAGTAATTGTTTGTACTTCCAGAATGCCACTTCTTTTTCGCTCCTTGTACAATTCCTTTTCAGTGCAATGATACGACAGTGTTGACCAGAGCTCTCTCCTGGTAGCTTCTGAATATGAAACATCTCCGAACAAATGCTTCATCATGTACGTGTACAGTGCGTAATTTTCTAGCAGAACTACATCCCGGGGGAAAGACTGCCTGGAGAGGCTGTTCTAACTAAATTGGATCCTCCTTGAGAGGGTTTTTTATTTCACTGTTAAGTGTAATGGGAAGTCATTTCTTTTTAAGAGATGTTCTTGGAAAGGCTGCCTATCTCTCCACAGCCAGATTTGTTGCCCCACAGACGGCGCCGGGGTGTGCAGAGCCGAAGGGAAGGCTGCCGAAGGAGGCTGCCGTGGCACCCATGGGCTGGGGGGAAGGCTGGAAGACCTGCGAGGGTGCCCGACAGCCTCCCACGGGCCGGCTCGGCCAGGCGGCACTCCAGGACTACAGCAGAGGCGAGTTTATGATAATCCCTTTGCCAGACACTCACACTGGCACAGAAATCCGTCTGTCGTGGTTTAACCCCAGGCAGCAACTAAGGCCCACGCAGCCGCTCACTCACTTCCCCCCACCCAGTGGGATGGGGGAGAGAATCAGGGGGAAAAAAGTGAAACTCGAGGGTTGAGATAAGAACGGTTTAATAGGACAGAAAGGAAGAAAATAACAACAACAACAATAATACGCCAACAATAATAACAGAAGATTTGGAATATACGAAACAAGTGATGCACAATGCAATGGCTCACCACTCGCCGACCGATGCCCAGTCAGTTCCCGAGCGGCTATCCCTCCCAGGCAACTCCCCCCAGTTTCTATACTGATGGGCATGACATCACACGGTATGGAATACCCCTTTGGCCAGTTGGGGTCAGCTGCCCTGGCTGTGTCCCCTCCCAAC
>JANXJC010000005.1:31155489-31173825 GCA_027564655.1 Leptodon cayanensis
CCTGGCTGTGTCCCCTCCCAACTTCTTGTGCCCCTCCAGCCTTCTTGCTGGCTGGGCAGGAGAAGCTGAAAAATCCTGGACTTTAGACGAAACACTGCTGAGCAACAACTGAAAACCTCAGTGTGTTATCAACATTCTTCTCATGCTGAATCCAAACCATAACACTATACCAGCTACTGAGAAGACAATTAACTCTATTCCAGCTGAAAGCAGGACACCCTCTCATCTTGTTAAGAAGACCTTGCAAGTTTCTCAACCTCTCAAACAGGTTTTCTACAAATATTTTTTTGGTGTCTCCATTTTGGGGCAGATCAGCTGACTAGGTACAGCAGCTCTTGCCAGAAAATTAACTCTGCTTCTTGTCTTCTTTTGATAAAACCTCCACGCAAAAGCAAGTGAAGCTTTATTCAAACTCGAAAATTTAGCACATCAATGTCCAGACCAAGAGAAATCTGTGGGCATAGGACTGTTAATCATAAACTCTGTTTTATTTACTTTGAAGGTGCTGAATCATGTTTTAAAACTAGAATACTGATTCTAAAAATATAGAATAGTGTCTTTACGCAAGGTGTTTTCATAGACACTTTTCCACACTGTTTCTGGATGACAAAGGTAAATCCACATGCACTGTTCTTGCCAGACTGCTGTCAGTGCCCAGTTAAGCTATTTTTCAGTATATTCAGGTGTGGCTCCATTATAATTACATCATTTTTGTAACTGTGCTGTAAGAATATATGTAATTTTTTTCCAGCTTTCCCTGCCACATATGAATATATACATGTGGATACATATATATGTCTATACATGTGTATGTTTAACATATATATATGTATAATTTTTTTTCTGTGTATTTATAGCCTAATTCTGCCATCAGCTGAAGTTTTGACAGTGATCTCAAATGAGTCAGAACATCATCCTTATTTTCAGTTTCTGGTGCTCCTTTTGTGCAATTCTTTCCTTTCTATAATCCCATAATGACTGGACATCCTCTGCTTTCTGTCTGTAGTTTGCTTAATCTTTGCTTGTCTGCAGTTCTGCTGTACTATATCTCAATCTACTCTGTTGTTCATGTCCTACATTTCCCTAACCTTCTTTTTTGTCCTTGCTTTTCTCTATTTTCATCTCCTGTCTTTAATCCCATTTTGTGTTTCCTTTGGAGATTTTCCAAACGTTACACTGACTTACCAGAAAATCCCTGCAGGATTTCAGTTTCTCACAACATCTTGGGAAACAGTGTTCATGCTGACTTCATGTCACTTGAGAATTTCTCGCTAAATAGACAAGATGTTGAAGGACTGAATGTGGAACAATTGAAGGTAATAATAGCTAATTTTAATCTGATTCTGTCAGATATTGTCTAATTGTACAGTAACGGATAAGGGAAGAATACCTGGCGTGAAATCCCCAACATCTTTCAGGTAAATGGGGAAACTCTCGCTGCAGTTAGCTCACATACCTAAATGACTAAAACTGACATGAAGAGACATTTTTTTTCTTTGGGGAATTCCTTTGGAAGCTTCATCTCCCTATGTTATTTCCCACAGAAAATTCAAAAGGCTGACACTGTAACAGCCAACCTAACTGACAGACTGACTGTGCATTAGTCCATCAGGAATACAAGGAACGTCACGAATTGCTTGCAGAGAGTGGCCAGGTGAAAGTTCTTCACTCCTGCAATGACAACCTGTTGTGTTTCTTCAGAGCTCTAGGTTTTTCTCTCAGAGCGTTCTCATTCACGGTGTATCATAAGGTTGTTCCGCCAAAAATATCTAGAAAGATCTGTACATATAAGAATACATATCTATATGTGTAAGAATTTAAGAGTCTAATTTTCTTTTGGGCCCATCCTGTGACTGGATTTACAAATACTGCTGAAAATAAGAGGAAATAGTCTGACAGACAAGACAGGTAATTCAGAGTTAAAGGTTGCCATGCTTTTGCACATTACCATGAAAAAAAAAAAGTAATTTTCTTTATTCACCTTCCCAAAAATGTATGTTTATTTAGTGTCTTCAAATGTTTGAAATCTCAAATCAACAATTTCACTATGTCAAAGGAGTCTCGGGAATTCTGGTGAGAAACATTTTTCTCACCTGGAAGTGAAACCTGCAAACACTTAGAATATGATCATCATGTTGAATATTCAGAGCATTGTTTCCTCAGCTGCTAAAGGTAATGGGAATGGGAAATCAAAGGCGCCTGTTAATTAGAAACAGTACTGTACACAAGTACCATTCCGTGGCTTGCATGTCAAATGTGAAGAGCTTGCTTACATGTTGAATGAAGTTAGCCTGACAACCAGGAGGAAGATGGGACTGCTGTCAAATTCCAGACAAGAACCTGTCTCAGATCATTTAATAAATCAAAATTCTCACAAATCTGGATAAGAGTGAGAGTACACCTATAGTCTGGAATGGAAGACCTTAAAAGAAGCAGCCAAGAAGTAATATGTGCTTTCTTTTCTCAATTTGTTCTACGAAGGAAGGCAATCGTGACTTATACTTCTCTTCATTTCTCTTTCTCTGCTCTGTAACAGTCAGGAAAGACATACTACTTTATGGTCCTGACTCTGCACTATTCTTTTATCTTCAGAATTCGGTGATGTTGTGGAGCCATGTGACTGGATCCTACAGGTGGGAGAAAGAATGACTGATAAAGCTCACTTGCTTGAGCAAATCTCACAGGTTTCTTGTTTCAGCATATGATTCAAGTATTTCCCTTGATGTCCTGAAACGCTGAGCTAGTCTCTAAGTTGGTACCTGAAAGGGACTTTTATTCTGTAGCAATGGTAGCAAACTGCCTGGAGGGATTTTAATTTCTGCACAACATGGAAGCATTTAAAATTACACTTTGCAGAGCCTGATTCCCTTTTTCACAGGGATCATAACGAACCAGCGCCTCCTGATGCAGAACACAAGTCATTCTCCTTTCTTACATGTAGATATTTAAAAAATTATTCTTCTTCAGTTAGTTATTACCATGTCTGAGCAACAGACTTATGAGAACTACTTTTTGCTAGATCTGTGCTAGTTCATTTGGAACTCCAGGGTGACATGGCTGTGGATCCACTGATCCCAGTGTATAAAAGAAACTTGAAATTACACTGGCTGTCTCATTGCTCTGCACATCTGCTTCAGTGAAAAAACTTCCAGAACAAACAGGAGGTCTTCGTGGCATAGAAACCTGCTTGGTCCTCTTCTGTCTTACACTACTTTTTCTGGCCTGCTTTGTAAACCTGAAAACCTTGGGTCAATGTTTGCGGTTTATGTGCACTAAAATGAAATACTTAGAAGCTGTGGCAAGATGAGACAGCTTCAGGCGTCCTCCCACTAACATGGAGGAAAAGTTACAGCTGGACACAATTCATTTGCTGCTCTTGTGGCCAACATCCTCCCAGTTTTAGTTAACTTGGTTATGCTGGAGGACCTTGTTGTGCATCTTTATATGACAATAAAGATATTCAGTTAATTGAGTATTTAAGCACTTCCCCGACCCTGCACAAGGGAGACTTGGCACTTCTTTATGTAAAGAGTGCTGAGTCTGCCAGGAACTGCTATTCCAATCTCACAGGGGAAAAACGTGTTATATTTTTTCTAGTTCGAAGTGAATGAATAACTGCTTCTAGAAAAAAGTATTGTTAGGAAAACAGAAAACCTATAGGGAACGTGCAAGATGTCCCTCTAATCTTGTTGAGATAACAGACGCACTGTGATATATCAAGCACAGTAGGAGGACGGGTATTCAGAACACATACTATTTGGAAGAGATTAATTTGAAGGTGAAGATGGCAATGTAGCCTTAGGAGAACCCCATGATTAAATAGAAAGTACCTTTAAATTGTTAGCGTTGGGAAAACATTTCTGTGATTTTCCCCATGCTTCTTTTCTAAAATGAGCAAAAAGACTAACTCCTGCAAGTTTGTCCAACTCTCACTGAAGCCAACAGGAATTTTTCATGTTTATAAAAGAGTAAAATTCTTTCCACTGGAGAAAATTAACCCATGTTTAGTAGCATACAGAGAGCCATTTTGAATTATAGCACTTAGAAAACAGGTAAACACTAGTAGATCTCTCTGTAACAAATGGTCAATAAGTGTCACTCATTGAGCTCCCATGATATGGTGCTTCTTGAATAGCTTTTTTCTGACGTCTAAACACTGATTTATTTCACTGACAATTAAGGTGACAAGGAAAGTTATGTGCATGTATTCTTCATTTTTTAAATATTTTTTTTCTTAGCACTAACAGTATAGTTAAAATTTTCATTATAACTTCTGGTTTTGTATTCAATTCAGCTTATGAAATTAACTTTGGGTCTAAAACTTCCTAAACTTTGCTACAGTCTAGGGGTGCATTTTAAAAAAAAAAAAAAAATCATTCAGATTTTTCTGAGTAATAGAAGAATAAAAGTACATAACAATTAGCATTTTTAAATACTAATGAGCAGTGATAACTGAAAACCAACTGAGGTGAAAAAGGGATTACACATTTTGCATACAAAAAGTTACTAGTTTTACTGAAGTGACCAGAGCTAAGTTATAGGTTTGTTCGCATATAGTCAATATGTGAGGATTTGAGGAAAAATTGACTCTATCTTAAAGCTATTAAAAGGACTGGTAAGAAGATGCTTTGAAATAGAGAGTTTCTAAAGGCTATAGGCTATGCAAGTGTAACAGCAGTTAGAGAGATGAAAATTGGAAGGGTCTTGCCACTTCTTTTGACTCTAAGCCAAGCAGACAGAAAATATCATCATTCTGATGACAGATCTGAGCATGTACTGCATTGCAAATACTTTGCCTGCATGCACACTCTGTGCTTGCAAGTCAACATTAAGGCTCCAGCCTGAGATGATGTTCAGAGAAGAGCCGGGTGGGGGGGACTCTCAACCAGGACAAAACCTACCCTTTTTTAGGTGAGGGGCACACCATTCCTGGCACAGCCATCTCGTGGGATCAGCTGCCTTTGCACGGTTAGCTCGTCTATCCCGCTAATTGTATAGCTAAGGTAATTTGAATTGGAGGTCACTGAATTTCATCTGGCTGCCTAACGATGTGGACCGCTGCTACATCCATCCCCCAGCAAGAAATGTAGGTGTGGGGACCAGGGTTAAGAAACAGTCTGGATGTGATGGAGCTCCAGCGCCTTGCTGCTTGACATCTGTGTCGTCAGAGATTAAAATATTCTGAGGTGCACAGTTTCTTGGTACTAGGTGGTCTTTTAGATGGGAAAGCACAGTGCCCTCTGACCTCAGCCAAAGTCTTTCAGCAAATGGGTGTGTGGGATCCCGTACAGTTGTATATGGGATTCATCTGAGAAATGGAGGCGCCTATTGCTGGAAATCATCTACACTGAAAGAGTTATCCTACACTCCGTTCACAGCTAGAGAGAAATAGCCACTTTCAGGGCACAATGACTCTCACCCTAAGGTGAATGTCTAAAAGAGGTCTGATGAATCGCTCTTCAAAAATGCTCAGTCCTCTCCACCAACTGTGAAAGGAGCTCGGCTTGGTTATAAAACTGCATTGTAGACCTCTAAAGTTAAGTACAATGTATTCCACCTCTGGTGTCCAATTTATTATGGCCTTTATTTATGGGAAATGGTAATATTACAGAATATTACAGAATACTACCTAAGGGATTCTTTTTTATTACTGTACATATTTTATGTACACTCTTAGCAGAGAACAAGTCTATGATTACTTTTAACAAAAGAACATGACAGGCCTCTTCCCATCAGCAGCAAAGAGCAAAAGCCCTTAAAAATGCCTAGTAGATAGTAACTAGTATATTCAAACAGGTGAGAGCCCGCTTGTAAATGTAAGCCACAGCCATAAGTTATAGTAATTTTTAGTTCTAAAAAGTAGCATAAACCCATTTTTTACATTATCCTTCATATTCATTTCCTCAGCTAGATGTATTTCAAGTTTTTGGCTTACACATAGAAGCCAAAAAAAAAAACCTGAGGATAAGAGCGAACAAATATATTATGCATGACTTAATTGAAAGGTCACAAAATTATTCTGAGCTCCCTTGTATACAGAAAACTTACATTCACTAATATTTATAATTTGGCTCTTGACATCTGACAAATTTCCTGGCAGACAGTTCTGCTTGCATAGATACAGGACTATTGTCACAGGAATCAGAAGAGAAAGTTAGAATTAGTTTTCTGCGTAAACTTTCTCTTCAGAAATAAAAGGTTTGGGTTTTATTTTAAGTCTGTAGCAACAGAGAGGTTAGTGATTCAAATGCCAAAGAGAGAAAGCCTCAAGAGAAGACCTAGGATTTATTTATTTCAACATTTTAATTAATTCTCCTCAGAAAGAACAAGTCACAAAGCAAAACAGATGAGAACTCTGGCTTATTCTGCAGGAATAAAATCTCCTTTTATAAAACCAAGAATGTGTTTATTGTATTCAAAGCTTGTCTGTAATAATGACCTGAATCTGAGACAACTTTCTACTACATCAAATGCCTTGTTAGACCTAGTGGCTGCCTCCCTGTCTTTTAAGACAAAAACAAACACTGGGAAGTTTGGAACAAGACCCAGACCATTGAGGGGTTTCCATCCCAGCAGATGACTTTTTAGATGGCATGGTTACAGATTAGGAGGAGAATATACAATAGTCAGTTACCATACCTGACCTACTAGGGTCGCAAATGTTTCTCCTTTACCTTTCATTTTCTATAAATCGAAATTCCATTTTTTAAGAAGGGATTGTCAATAACTAAAATTACATTAATTTAAAAAAAAATAAATTCCACCAACCTTTTTAAAAATCTTTTTCTGGTTAGCTCTAAAGTAAGATGACTTAGCAGCAGAGAATCAAGATGAGATTTTCTGACTCCCAGTGACTGTATCAGAGTTTCCGCAGCTAAACAACATCTTTAAAGGTCTCCTTGGTTTTATACCTTAAGAATATGTTTCTGTTTTCTAAACAGTCCTGCTCGTAAAAAAAGAAGTCAAACATTTCCTCTTTAGCTCTAATAAAAATGACATTAACCGATGAAATACACTTAAATATGTCCAGTCTCTGAATCCAAAATGTAACTCAGAATAACTGTAAATTGCTGCAGTTACGATATATAGGTTACTTTAAGATATCTCCACAAACCTCTTCAGAGCTGACTAATGTTCCATTATGATATGCCCTGCGAAGGAAAACTGTTCACAAATTCACACAAATTCAATACATTTTGCTTTTAAATGTTTGAACTAGCATTCATGTCCCTTTTGCAGAAAATACTCTTTCTCCATTTATTCTTAATACCTTTTGCAACTCAATTCCAGATGCACATATTTCTCAAATGTTAAGAAATACAGTTAAGCTCACGGCAAAGCTTTCAATAATCCTCACTAATATAATTCCATGTACTGTGTGATGTCATGATGCTAATAAAACCTGTTTTAAGGCTTGGCCAAGATCATGTCTTGTTTGTCCTTCGACACTGACAACCTTTTGAACGTGGATCTCACACTGTCTTTGTGGAGACAGTAGGATGCACTTATAGATGCCTCTGTGAGGTGCAGAGTCTGCATGCCGTGAAATAGGGATGAGCTGGTACCATAAGGATGAGAAAATAGATTCCAAGAAATCCTTATTTTAAAGAATTGTCAAGAGCAGCTTTTGAAATTGGGACTGAAAATGAAAGTGCTTTCTAGAAATCTCTAAATTTTGTGGAAGAGTTTTTACTTTGTTTATAAAGTATCAGAGTGAGAGGGGGAAAGATTTACTGTACCTACTTCTCTTTCAGCAATGATCCACAAGACTTTTCCCAGTCTCTTATGTTGTTCAGTGCCTTTTCTCATAAAATATTTTAAGACTTTCCAAAACAAGATGATTGGGAAAAGCCCCACAGTTTTCTGTGGCTGAGATTCATAAATGATAGGATAGAGAGAACGATACGTCAGTAATCAGCAGAGATTCTGTTACGGTTTCAGACACAGGGAAGAGACATGAGGAAAGTTAGAAAAAAAGTCTTTTATTAGATCTTTTATTATTACATAGGTGAAAATACAGGCAAGCTTTATGTACACAGTTCCTAAACTGGACAATTATTGATTGTTCCTACATTATCTTTAATGGCATAAACAGAAGTGTGTTCATTGAAAGACTCTACTATTTGCATGTTAAAAGGACTGCTGGAATAAAATAAGCTGTTCACTACACTTGATTCATTTCTTACTAAAATGGGAAATACAGTCTTTGAATGGCTGTCTGATTTCAAAAGAGCATGCAATTATTTTAGATAATAAGAGTCCACGGAGAGAGTGTAGTAGCACAGTCTAACCAAACAGGACAATGTGCTGTTGATTTTTGACCTTCTAATGTTCCAGACTGTCAGAAATTTTCAAAGTGACCTTTTATGCTGCAATATATTTGCCATTTTGTGTCAGCCTCTGATTTTCCTGGCTATGCAAGTCGGCACAACTGCTGCTAATGTAAGCTTTTCACCTGAGCAAATGATTTATGCACATGCCTGCGCACACACGCACACACACACAGAGTAGCAATGCTCTGCCAACATGCAGAGAATGAGATCCGTGCTGTGTTACAGATTTCATCTCTCTGCTCCTCTTCTTCATTCAAACACTCCCCATTTTTGTTTAAGAAAAAGCTTTTGATGTTTGAAAAATATTTCGCAAGGAATTGAAGAATGCTTTTCAGACAAAAAGAGAAACCATACCTCAAAGTTCAGGAAGAATAACAACTAATATTTCCCTACTATAATTTTTTTATGTACTTAGAAGAAAGGCGTTTCCTCTCCAAAGTGAAAAAAATCTAATGGTAAATGTGCAGTAGTCTCTAAAAATGTGTATTATTTACCTTGACTTCTTCACTATACACGTAAAAAATTCAGCCTTTCAACTTCTGGCCTCTAGAGACTTTTCAATCATTAATGAATTGCTTTCAGAGGCCTATCACATTAATTCTCTGAGGCAAAAGAGGTTGGAGGGGTATGGGATAAAGAATTTAAATCAGGCCTCTGACAGATTGGTGGAGGCAATTTAAAATTGAATGGTGGGACTCTTGCCACCCCCAGCCCCTCTGATAAGAGGCCAGCTTCCCCATCCACTCCTGGGAGAGGTGTCTTATCTAATTGCAAACCGGGTGGAAAGGAACTGCCATACCGGAGGATCAGAAGTCCCTGCAACCTCTGTAGGAGGGGCAGGCAGACAGCAGGGGTCAGTAACTTGGATTTTCATCTTCCTTCCATTTAGATTGCAGAGCCAAACAAGAATCATGAGCAATATTTGCTTTTGTGGGGGTAGTTACATAGGAGAACTCCACCGCTGTCAGAAGCCACGCTGACTTCCACAGTACTAAACAAGAAATATTATTTTCCTGGATATCAGTCAATCACATTTCAGGTAAGTGACATTCCAGGCAACTTCACTCCTTCATTGTAAAATACATCAAATAACTAAGAGACTATTCAGAAAACAGGCTAATAGGCCAAGACTTTCCCCAGGAAGAAGAGAATCTAAAAAAGACAGGCACATCTTATTCACCATGCTTCCTATTTATTATTTCACAGACCAAAGTAGAGCCATCTTTAGTGGGTTTTGATTCCAAATTCCCAGAAGACCTTATTTTGTTATGTAAGAGGCTAGAAGCTTACTGTAACCCCTTCTCCCTGTAACCTTTTCCCCTCCACAGAGGTTTAGCTGCCTGGAACCAAGGGTTCAAAGCCCAAATTGATAAGGCCCATTTGTATAACTTTGGCTTCGACCGCTGAGAAAATTGCAAAGTTGTGAGAAGTTGCTGAGAAAGATCTCTGGAGCCACACAAAATCAGAACAATACAGTTATAAGAAAATTCACATCAGAGAGAATTTTATTTTCATTACCTGTTTCAGTGTAAGTGTTGTCACTGGCATTATTCAGGAAGAAATCAGACCTTTGCAGAGGTGGATGCGAAGTAAGAAAACAAGTAAAGGCTGCATTAATTCCAAATAAATACTTCAAAGTTGTGATGAACTGCTATTCATGAATATGTTAAGTGCTACACGACTTCTCTTACCTGCTGGGCTGCCAGCACCAGGATCCCGGTCCTTTTCTTATGTAAATATGGTCCTTCTTGGAAAACAGCAGCTGTCCCTCATGCCAGATTTAATCTCCATGGAAACCTGTTTATTGAGGAAGAGGTTTGCTGGGAAGGGGAGGAGTGGGACTGGTGCACTGCTCAGTTTTGCCCCAAGACTGAAGCCAGAACATAGCTGGGACAAACAGACGTGAAACAGCAAAGGGCTCCCAGATTCCTGAGTCCATAATGATAGCGGTGAGGGACAGAGAAGCTATTCCTGAGAAGAACAAAACTGGCCCCATCCTGGATGGCACAACGGGGAGAACACATCTCTTTAGACAGCTTAGCTGGCTGCGGCAGAAATCAGAGCAGGCAGCAAACATATAGCGAAAAAAATGAATCCGTGCTGGGAGGCTTTGCATGCCAGGAGCTGCATAGGTACAACTAAAAGGATTGGAAAATAATAAGGCAAAAGGTCAGAATAAGTCAAGGAAGTAGTGACATTGGATTGAAGAAATACTGAATCATCCATTAGAGAGATTGTGGATATGCTAACATACCACACTGGGCTTCCATACACTGGTCAGATCATATATGATCCCTTAGTCCTTTAAAAAGCTTCCTTTACACCTCTGAGGCATAATGGGAAGGTCTGTCCAAATAGCGTTTGCTCCTGACGTGAGTAAGGGTCTACAACATCGTAGGCTGAGAGCCTGAAGGAACCTCTGTCTCACACAAACACAAGCATTCACCAAACACAACACCAACAGATAATCAGAAAAATTACAGAAGAATCAAGCAGTATAAGTTAACTATATTCCACTAAAAACTTGATTTTCAAAATTGCGACCAAAAAAATTCTTTCCATTTGTCAATCAGAAATTCTATGGAAAGAGAATAGCAACATGAAGGGCTCATTATATCAACACTTGTATTTCCTGAAGAGGGTTCATAGATCAAAGGTAGTCTTGGGGAGTGTGTTTATTATGTGACACTGGAACTGAAGAGAGAAAAAGGCATGAGTTACATACAAAACCCAGAGGATTTGATTTTAATTATGCATTATTACTAGCTGTGCTGTCAGAAGTGTTTGTGCATATGTCACCATAAAAAGTGAAAACAAAAAGTTTCAAAGGGTGGCTTTAATATATGTCCACTACCACAGGAAAGTCACAGGACGACTTAAGTTATGTATTTATTCATCTATTTATTTAATCTGTGCTTGCAGTACAGTTATTTAGGTCTAGTAGCCAGTGCTATTATCTACCATTGACAGGAGACCAATCAAACTGAAAATTTGTAGTTAATGTCTGCAGTTGTGCAACCCAAAACTTATTTTTCCTTAAGGATGCATTGAATGAGGTAGGTACCTGTGGTCAGTTTCCAATTTAACAACATAGCTCAGAATTAATATAATTTTTTTTTGTTGAATATCAGCAAAATGTGCAGTAAGCCCATCAATGTTTGGAGTGTTGCCAATTCGCTGCAAGGAATGCCACACAATCTGCAAAGAAACTTCTAAATTTATATTTGTAAAAGGAAGGAAACACCCCATTTTGCACATACACACTGACAAATATTAACCAGGAGAAACTGCATAATACCTCCTTGCAGATACTGGTTGCTGCTTTTGGATGCAGAAGAAAGAAAATGTTCCACAAACTTACGTAAACCTCACCAAAGGTTCAGTATTGATTTCATTATTCTTTCCAGTTTTGTTAAACACTTTTTGTCTTGAAAAAATTTGCAAACGCTCAGGCCTTTATATCACTGGCAATTTGAATTCAAACAAAACCTTTCATTATAGCCTGAAATTAATCTATGCCTCATGAATTCAAGTTGGTCCTCATGCATTAATTTACCTACAAATCATTTGGACTCTGTTGCTAGAATCTTGACATATTTCACTGCAGTACATTTAATTATTTAGAGAGGCCTGTGGTTTTCCTAAGTGTTGCTCCTCCATTTTGAATGACTAACGGACCTATTACTCGCAGTGCAAGAAGGCTCGTCCTGCTGAAGGGCTGAGGCTGTGATACCACCTTGTTCACCAGTTCCAGCTGCCTGGTTGAAGAGGTTCCTGATCCATCTGCAGTCTGTCTCTCAACACCACCTCCTCCTCTCTGCTAATGGCAGAATACTTGTGAAATCTCTCCCTAATCCACTCCCATAAAAATGAATCCGGTGATATTAAAAGATTGAAATATAATAGCTCGCTTAATCTCAGGTTCTCTTGAATGCAAACAGCATTCTGGGACCAGTAAGCAATGAGCAGCAGCATCCAGGAAACTCATCAGCTAATGCAGCTGCTTTTATGAGAGCGTGTGTCCTCCAGCTTGGGATAAAGCCACACTTGAATCAGCAGATAGAAATAAAACCTCTTAGTCTTGTGATGTTGTGGCTGAGTTGATTCCTCAAATGATTTTCTTAAACTTGCATACATCTTTCAAAAAAGAATGTTTGGATATATTTGCCAGATTTAATTGATTGAGCCCAAAAGTCAGAACAAAAATTTAAACCGTCCACCCACTAAACTGCTTTAGCATCATCACAGGCAGAATAAACAAAGCCCAGATCATTTGTTTGTGCACTGGGAGGCAACCGTATAGAGAGTCCGTGGCCTCCTGTGCTGTGTACAGCACTAGGCTGAAGAACTCAGACAGCAAAGGAATATTTGTTTCCAGGATAAAAGGTGATGATCCGAGTGCCAGAAAGCATCTTTCACTTTGAATACTGAGGATAACATATCCCGGGATCAATGTTTGCCTCCCATCAGCCACCAATCCATGTTATAACACTTGATCAAAAGAAATTGTTAAAGACTTCTTGGCAGAACTTGAGGTAGGAACAGGAAACATCCATGCCATTTTTACAGCAACTTGGTGGTTAGCTACACAGTTCTTTAAGTGGTTTAACATCGTGCTTACTCTACAAGCTCATCACCTTGCAGCTCTCTGCTCTATGGCACGCCAAAGCTCGACAAGAATCTGGGTCTTCTGACTGTAACATAAGTTCTTCTAACTAGCGTGTCCACTTTTTAGTCTTTATAAACAAGTAGAGATTTCTCAAGAATGGCTGATTTAGAGAGACTTCTAAGAACGTAGCTCTGGCTTTTCTAAAGCCATTCTTATAGCTGGAAATTCCTAGAAACTGAAATATTTGACTTGTCATATTTTTGTACTGCAGCAGGATGTCCTTAGATATTGAATTCTTAAATGCTGGGGCAGGGGGAAGAGGGAACAAAATCTCTTGGAAATTGTCAATATCATTGTAGGCTTAATTTTCATACCTGGCTTTTTTCTGGATTTATGCCATTTACTAAACAAGTAAGCTAAACTGGCCAGTGAGAATATGTAAGAAAAGTTTATAGCACTCTCCAATGTCTTGTAACACTGTCCGAGTTAACTTGCCTGGTTTAGCTCTAACTTTCAAAATAATTGTCCTATAGTCTGGGGACACTTCAGCTCCATATTAAGGACTAACTGAAGTGAAGAGGAAGGTACGAAGAATTTGGTATGGAAATAAGGCCTCAACTTTACCTTTTTCAGGAACTACTAAGCATATGCTAAAATAATTTGTAAAGTAGGTATATAGGGAATTCAAGCATCAGTGTGCAGTGGAACATGGTACTCAGGGGAGCAGTGAAACCAGGAGTTGTTTAATAGCAGCATCCTCAATAAGGCAACAGAGAAAAACAGCAATGAGCAAATTGGAAAGAGAAGTGAAAGCAAGAGGATGGAACACATTCTGAGTCAGAAAAATTTCTTCTCTATTGAGAATAAGAAGAGTTATGCAGTGAACCTCATTTGAGCCAAAATTTCACACCACAAGAGGAAAAGAACAACGATCACAAAGAAGAAGGAAGCGCACGGTTTGAAATGAAAGCAACAGAGCATGTCCGAGTCCCTCGGCTACTCGGGTCCTTGTAACACTTGCACCGTGTGGAAGGACCTCTAACATTTGTTCTGCACTGAGCAAAGGCAGTTATTGGATTAAATTGAAGATGTGGAATGTCTTTTGCAGCTCTTAATATCTTCCTGAGAGATTCCTCATAATATTGTCAAAGAAAATTGTAATAATTGGTGGTGGGTTTGCATTAAATAATTCCCCCTATCAAAAATGAGTACAAGGTGGTTGTCTCAAAAGCTTACAGAAAAATATCACTTCTGAATACAAAGTCAACCCAATCAGAATAGACAACATTTTCACATAAACCTTAATGAATTAAAAATATTATTCTTTTTCTTAAGTTCTAACAGTAGCTATGTTTGAAGATAACTAACCTTTAAAAAAAAAAAAAAGAAAAATGCATAATTTAAACCTCTCTATACAATAATGAATACAAATCTTTGAAGCAGGGAGCTAAGCTTACCTGTTTATTGCAGACTCTCCCATAGCTTTAGACCATCACTTATTGCCCTCTGGGTGGATGACTAAAGTCACCCATTCCATGAAATGTGAATTTTTAACTGAAATATTAATGATATGGTAGTTTAATATGGATTAATTAAAATAATGTTCTAACTGTTAGTTATAATCTGAAGGCTTTTTTGGGACTGGATGTAGTTTACTGCCAGAGATGCGTTTTATACCCGCTTTCATGAACATTTGTTGACGCTGTATTTTATATACAACATAGTTCTCAAACTTATTTTTAAGCAGCATTTTTAATCTCTGTGATTTTGTCTTTACTTGCTGTAAATTTCTGTAAATTCTGTTCTAAAACTTTGTGGCATAGCAACTGGATTTCCCACCCAGCTTCAGCTTCCTCTGCTTTCTAGTAAAACCATCTTGATCACTGTTTCGTTGGATAAAAGGATTCTCTCTGCTGGATATTCCTGGAGTTATTGTCCCCTGTATGTCTTGAAGTCACCTTCTCTCACTTAATATGAACCAAGACTGTTGTAAATTTGAGCATAGGTTCTCAACTGGAAAAAATTAATTTCACAGAAATCTTAATTTTTTACATCACTGTCCTTTTCCCTTGCAAACCCTTTCTCTACCTATCTTCGTTTCCATTTTCTCAGTTCTTTTTACACTTTCGTCATCATAGCAATGGCTTTATTTATATAGACTAACTAATAAAATAAATTGTAAAAAGAGAAAAGACCTCACTATGCAAGAAAAGAATTCTAAGGTACAGGGCTTTTAACAATAGGAATTATCTTTTGACCCACAAATGACTCGTATGTGATGCTGCTAGTTTTCTTCTTTTTTTTTTCCTTAGGCCATGCTTTAACTGTTGTAAATATAAAAAGAATTGCCTATACTTTAAAGAAATTAGTGTTTTGGGATAGAAGATGAGAAAATGGATTTTCTATTAAGTGAGAAGTCCTGATATCTTCAATCTTTCCTGAGTGAACTTCCAAAATTTCCTATGGAGAAAAAATACCAAACCTTTTCTACTCAGAAGCAATGAAAAGGCTTGAGATTTTGTTTCAGAATGTATGAATGGGACAGTATAAGATTAATCCATTTTCCTCTCTCTCAAATAATGAAGTAGATGGAAATACAGTAATGCAACTGCAGAGAAAAAAATTAGGTGGTTTTCTTTAAATTTTATTTATTATGTCCCTTGCTTAAGTTCATAAACAATAAAAATGACAGATTAAGAAAACTATTAGCAAGTAAGATCATTCGTCAACCAAGAAGAGACACATTACAATTAATGTACTGTAAATACCTCTGCTTGGCCAAACTGTCTTAAATGAAGACATTTTCACACAGAACTTTTCATACTGTTCCACAATTCTCTATTTTAAATTTTTTGCAACAAAAGTTTGACATATAACCAAAAGCAAGTTAGTCTTGATGAGGATTGCCATTGGAAATTCATGTCATAGTCTTCAGTAAATATTCCAGTTGCAATAAAACTACTCTAAAATTTTCCCATCTTTTCAGAACAGTGAGAAAATATTGTGACTATTATAGTTAGTATGAAACTGATGAGCAGCTACTTCCAGTTTGATTCACCTCATCTGTGTAAAGTGATAAAAAAATGTGTATGATGATAAATTTTGAAATATGAGATGAAACTCTCAGGCATACCAACAGATAGTTTTTTAATTTTCATGCAATAAATATAATTGTATTTTCTGTGAAGAAACGCACGGACAAGCGATAATGTGTAAGCGCTTTAAGTCTCTAGACTCATTAAGTATTGTATTATAAAATTCTTTCTGTATACAGTAGCATGATCATTGCTACAGATAGTGATGATATATAATTTTATCAAAACATTTCATAAGATTTTTCTGAATATTTTCTATTTTGAAGCATTGGTCACGCAGGTTGCTAAAGCAGAGATCCAGTTAGGCATTTTCCCCCATTCCTTCAGCTTTTAAGGTATTAATTATTTTCATCTTTAAGCTATCTAAAAGCCTATATTTTAACTGGAAAAAAAAATTATGCTGAATTATAAACCACTTCACAGGGCTGACAATTTGTCATGTTGTTTTCTGAAAATCAAAGCCCCAGGAGTCTCCATTGTTGATCTTTGTGCCTAGGAAACTGCCAGCTGTAGAAATACAATCTGGAGGAGGGAAAAGAGAAGAAAAGAAAAGGAAAAAAAAAAAATGCTCAGTAAGGTAAGACTATTGGATACAATCACAGAGCGAGAGGCTGGGAGAGCGTCTGGGCACATCTGGTTCATCTTCTAGCCAAAGGTGGGATCAGCGCTCCGTAAGCCACTTCTGACAGGAGTTGATCAAAGTTGTTCCAAAAAAGTTCTGTTTCCACATTTCCTAGCGTTCATAATATTCCATTCTAGAAAGTTTTCCTGATGTCTGCTATAAACTTCACTTGCTACAGACGAAGCCCTTTACTTCCATAGCTGGATTTTCCCCTTCCCCTTCTTTACATAGTTGAAACTGTAGTCACCAGGCTCTCCTCCCTACAGTAGAACTTCTTCAACCTGCCTTACAGATCAGACCAGTGTTGGTTCTTCTTGTCTTCCCAAGGCTCTCTCCGACTGGCCCTACGTGTATGTAAAAGCCTGGTGTTTCTCCTTAGTAAACTGCATTTTTTTTTCCTAATAACTTCTCCAATTTCTCAAGATCATTTTGTCTTTTAATTCTCTCCTGAAGCATGTTTATAATTCTTCCCTGCTTGATGACCGCTCAGATTTAAGAAGTAATATTTTTCTTCCTTTTTCTTAATATATAGTTTGCTTATACCCATAATACTCTGTATCAGTTAACTGTATATTTATCTTAATTATGTATAGAATTCCAATTAATGTTTAATGCATTACCTAGAAATCAAATCAAGCATTCTCCCTGTCACAACAAAAAGAACGCAGCTGAAAAAAAATAAAGTGTACATTAGGTATTAGTGCCTAATCCAGCAAAATTTAAATGAAACTGTTTGTATGAGTAAGTACTGCATAAACAAGGAGAGTGCTAAATCAGGATTTTGGTTTTCCTATCTGATAATTTCAAATTCCTAAAAATGCTTTTATCCACATTTTAGAAGGCAGAGGCAAGATATTGCATATATTGTTTTTTTGATATCTTACTTTCCCAAGATTTTTACACCTTATTTAGGATTAAACCACCCACACATTTCAAAGCACAAGAGCATACAAAGTGTCTGAATGTTTCAGCTGTAACAAAGGAAAGAAAAATTATATATTTTTATGGATTAGCATTGATTTCTAAATTATTCAGGAGCTGGCACTGAATATGCAATACTGAGAGAACAATATCACTCTTTATCATATATCTGTTATACATGGAAGGAATTATTTCATTCTTTCTCCTCAGCTACAGGACTAACATGCATTGCCAGATAAGAACTCCTTGCAATATTAGCAAATTAGGACATGAATAATTGAAAGTGTTTGGATGTGACTCTCTTCACTGGGGAAATGGTATAGAACTTACTCAATTGTCTGCAGTGAAATATATTTCCTTCATCTGCTGCATAAATATTTTATTAACCACTGTGCAAAGCATTAGTAAAACATCCGCTCAGCATGAGACTGAAACCTGGTGGACACCAGTAAATAAAAGGAATAAACTCCGCCCAGTGGGAAACGTCAAATGCAAATTTCAAAATTTCAGTCTTTGATATTCTGATCTATTGAGTTGAAAAGAATCAGAAAATAAGCATTTAAGGTGATGGAACTGAAACAAAAAGAGGTAGGCACTTACGTTCACATGTTATGGTGATGCATGAACTCTGGTGTTTTGTCATCATATGGTTAATTTGGAATTCATATTTCCTTGTCAGCTTTCTGAATCACCAGCTTACCAGCAAAAAAAAAAAAAAAAAAAACCAAAAACAAAAAAAAAAACCAACCCCCCCCC